>JARKIA010000147.1:0-457480 GCA_029289565.1 Mycena galericulata
TGTGATCGGCAGCCATCGGCTTGATGCCCTAATTGGGGGTATCTGGCGTCGTGACGCACGTCAAACACTGCTTTGACCAAACACCACCACACGGAACTCCCGGGTCGCCCGCTCACTCATCTGCCTTGCTCCAGCCCTGTTACACTGGTTAGGCCGACATATGCTGCCATATATCCCCCCAGAACTTTTCAGCCGCATCGTCTCTGATCTTGACTCCAGTTCTCTGAAGGCATGCACCTTGGCAGGGTCCGTGCTGTGCGCTGCTAGTCAGCCAATTTTATTCCAGACTTTCACCATCTCGGATGGCTCTATCTCCCATGTCGATCGGTCTATGCCGAGCTTCGCCGCAGCCCTCGAGCACTTGGAAGAATCCCCCCATATAGCGCGCTACATCACTCATCTGAACGTGCAGTTCCTGGGATACACCGACCCTACTGCCCCGCGCAAGCTGCAAAGAGTTCTCGCCAAGTTAGCGAATGTGCGCCATTTCACTATCGTCGGGAAGTCGGAATGGCGTGGCCATCTCATGGCCGGATTTCCGTCCGTTCTGGTGGACTTTCTGTCGCGGCAGAAGCTGGAAACCTTACGAGTCGAGTTTCTCAGAGATATCCCGCTCTCTGTCTTCTTGCGATTTTTCACTGCCCCTCGCACATTATCCCTTATGTCCGTGTCGGTGCAGTCTGCGCTCCAACAGAATAATCAGGCCCCGCGACATCATGATGTACCCACAGTCGACACCTTGGTCCTGTATACAGGAAGCGAGTTCGTGGACAAGATCTTGGTCGCTCCCCAGCACAAATTGTATTTGGCCAACCTGCAACATTTGTCTATTGTTGCACACGAAGAGACCAGTAGCAGGATCATTTCCTATGTAGCCTCCACGCTCATAAACCTTCGCATCCATTTCTTAGGTGCGCAGTCCCAACACCATGATCATAATGATAGGAAATTGATTTATGGAACTCAGGCGCCCTGGAAACCACCCTGAGCACCACAATTGAGCTCGAATCATCACTGCCGTTCCTGGATTCCGTAATGTTCTCCCTAGACCGCAGGAGTCTTCCTCCATTTGCCAATTGGGTTCCTGCAATCCTTTCCTTCCTGAGCCCCGGCATCTCCCCAGCACTTCGGAAGATCGTTATCGGATATTGGCACACACCCGACATAGACCTGCCGCAGAGGACCTGGCAATAGTAGATGCGGCAGTCGTGGCGCACCCCGCGTCGCCGCGAATTACATATCGCCCGCGCTTCTTCACCAACCAGGGCAACGATGTTGTGCAACATGAGGCAGATGTGAGGAGAGGAATGCCATGGGCCAGGGAAAGTGAACAGCTTTTCATTGAAGCCGATATCTACGAGTCGGGTGTGGTGCCAGGATAGAGGTTTGTATGTGAATATTAACTTACGTTGCACCTGTTCCGTTATATGGTGTGTTCGCTTCAGGACCACCGCTTATTTTTGAGGTGCGCCACGTATCATTGAAGACGATTTCCTAACCGACAGTCCGGCTCAAAGTGAAAATGCTCGCATCCTAATGTCTGCAACGCACGTCATTTATCCCCAGCACCTCCTGCTTTGGCCCATGAAATTCTTGGCTCAAGCACGGATTCTGGCGAATGAAAATAAATAAAAAGCATGCATAATACGACTCGACCCCGAGTCCAACGGAGGCTCTACAAAACACGGTAAGGTAGCGAGCGTAGTGGTGCGTCGAGCAATAACGTCACACACTGGATACAAAATAATGATCAGACGCGAGACGGAGACGCTCGGACTGCCTAGTCGTACCGTACACCCGGAATTTTTACAGAGAATAAAAAGCAAGGTCGAATTTCTGGCGGCGCGAATTCGGGCGAAATGGAAATAATAAAAAAAGACTGCTTATGAAGCCTTTCTAGGACCCGACCCCGAGTCGAACGGGGGATTTGCAAACATACATCGCGGAGCGGGTATATGCGTTCCGGAACACAATCGGGTCTTCGGGTAGGATCTGTGCAATGAGCGTGGATAGACAGGGCAGTATTTTTACGAAATCATCGAGGAGTGATCGTAGTTGCGATTGAAGGATAGCGAGGTCGACGTCGAGATTTGGGGGAAGATGTCGGGAGATCCGGGAGATGCAGACACGGTGGACGAAGAGTCAGGTAGTAGATTAAGATGAGAAAGGAACTCAGAGGGATTAGGGAATGAGTGAGTCCGAGAAAAAGTTCAATTAAAATCTAGCTGGAGTTTGTGGAGGATGAACCCAGATTTTATAGCAAGTGTTCGAAATGACGAGAGGATAGGAAAGGATCCAGAGAGAAGATGGGGCTGCCCAGTTACAAATGCCTTGTGTTATAGAATGGCAGGGCTGCGGGTAGGGGAAGATTGGTGCGCAACCGACTCTGTTCGTTTGTGAGCACCAAATAAAAGTCCGGCAGATAATTGGCGGCCGTGGATCAGAGAATAGTTGAAACATAAATCCCTGACTTCTGACATGACTTGTTACTCGGGTGTGGAGGGAAGAACAGAGTAGCGCGACCGTAAACAACCCGAGGCTAAGACGAAACAGATGGAGGTAATATTGAGACAAGGGATTTAAAAGAACTCACCATTTCGAGGAATTGTACCAAAAGACAGCGTGGATCCTCAAGTATGATTCCGTGGAAGCAGCGGAATGAATGAGTGAACAATCCCAAGACTCAGTTTGAAGCGAACGGGGTAAACAATACCTGCAATTTACGATGCCGAAGCCTATATGGATAGGAGTAGCAGCCGTCCGCCACTGGGTTGCATCCGAACCTGTAGGAATGCTGGAGAGTGAAAATCAATGAAGTCGAATTGAAAGCCTGTTTTCACAAATGTATTAGAAGGAGAGGAGTTCGGAGGGAAAATCAGCATCCATTAGCCTCGCGAACCCGAGTAGAACTAGGCGGCTGCAAACTTTATTCGATTCTTATCGATTCCGATAATTGAGACCAGAAAGGTGGCGGAAGGAAGTATTTATTTCCAGAATGTAAGATATAGATTCACTTAGAGGTCATTTGAGGGAACCAGTTGCTGTCAGGAATAGTGTACAAAGCCGGTGCATTGAGTCGGCGGATTCCACTGAACCAAAGCCGGGGAGAGTTCGAGGAATCCGAGGAGGCTCGCTTATCACAATGAGAGTCCCAGAGTCAAGAGCAACGGGTTCCGTCCGAATCCTATACTTGAAAACACAATGTACACAGCCACACAAAAGTCACCTGATATAGTCACGTTTTCCGTCCCACGGTCCTCGGAATCCGCCGTGCGTTGGCGAGCTCGGAATGCACTGGGGTTTGGGGCGGAGCCCTAACAAGCTGTGGACCCTGCTGAAGGTGCGGACCGAGCGCAGCGAGCGTCCGCGCCGAAGGCACGGGTCCTAAAGCTTGTACAGTTGGGAAGAGGCGCTGAAATAGGCGCCGTCGGTGCCGGCCTCGGATTCTCCCGAGGCACGTGCAATATAATCACCACGATGTGTCACGCGTGACGTACCCGTGGCTCTCAGACTCCTAGGCCATATTCTTTCCTACAAACCCCATAGTTTCCACAAAACAGATTGCTGCTCTCCTCAAATGTCTTCCGCTGTAAGCACGACGCGACATCGACCAGAAGGTCCAGAACTCATCGGCTTACACCCGCTCCGTGCAGACATCCCCCGATGCGAAGCTGGACCTTGCTCGCGATTGGGACCAGTTTCTCCACCCTTTCGTGTTGGGAAACACGGTCACATGACTATGGTCACGACCTTTCGAATCTTCTCGATCATTTCTATTCACTTAGCGTAGAATGTACTTTAATGTTCTAGTAGTTTTGTACAGTATATAAGGAGGGAGGAGTCCCCCCAAATGCAATAGTCTTTTCATCTTCTGTACCATCTTCAACAGGTTATGGGCCCCGACCCTAACTGAACTTCTCTCGAATTCTACAGAAGCACCTCACTCTCACGTGCCAGCCTAATCCGCTCAAACAGATTCATAATTGACATTACGACATGTCCGACGCAGCTACGTCCGCTTACCGCATTCAGCATCTCCTCGGAGAGGAGAACTACCAAACTTGGTCTGTCAAGGTTACCGACATCCTTACAGATCTCGGCCTCGACGACTACCCGAAGGGCCGCATTCCCAAACCCACTGCACCTGACGCTGACCCCGCTGTGGTCGAGTGGTACAAGAAAGACCGCCAGGCACTCTCGGCTATCCGCTTACGCGTTGCCGACGGCCCGCTCGTCTACATCACAACATCTGCCACGTCCAAAGATGCATGGGACACACTTGCCAAAACCTACCAGCCAAAAGGCGCCATCGCCATCGTTCTTCTTCGGCGGAAGCTCATGCGAGCTCTCTGCCAGGAAGGTGGCGATATCGAGGAACACATTCGTAACCTTACATCACTGCGAACACGACTTGCGTCACTTAGTTCGCCGCTCACGGAGCCGGAATTTTGCATCACCCTCCTCACTTCACTCCCAGACTCCTGGAACTCCTTCATCCAAGGGGTAGACACCACCTCCCTTGATGATTCTGCAAGACTCATCGCCCGAATTTTGGAACAAGAACGCCAACGGACCGCCAAGCCGAATTCTGATGATGTTGCGCTTGCGGCCAAATCCAACCAGAAACAGAGCAAGTACAACTCTAATGTCACTTGCTATGGTTGTGGAAGGAAAGGGCATGTTATTGCAGATTGCAGAGACACGAAAGCCGGAAAGACTTTCACGAAGGAGCAGAAGGAACGGAACGGGCAACCCCATCAGCGGAACGGTCAACGGCACTCGGGCCGAGCACATGTCACCGAGGAAACGGAAGTCACATCTGACTTCGCGTTTGCAGCAAACAGCTCGGGCCTGCCCTCTGACCTTCCCCAGGACTCTTGGCTAGCTGATAGTGCAGCTACCAAGAACATAATTAAATCCAAAACATATTTTTCCTCGTACACGGAAACCCCCGGACATAATGTCACAGGCTTCGGCCAATCACCAAGCCTCGGCATCGGCACTGGACTAGTTACATCACACGTAGGCAATGCTGCCTATTCCATTTCACTTCGAAATTCGCTACACGTCCCTGATGCCCCCTACAACCTCATTTCCATTGGCTGTATGACCAGCGCCGGTTGTTCAGTCAAGTTTCATGGAGATGCAATGAAGGTTTTCTCACCTGGTCCGTCCTCCCGTGAAATCATGCGCGGAATTCGCGTTGGCAACCTGTACAAGGTTCGAATCACACACAGCACCACCCGCACTACTCCCCAACCCGGCAAATCCGCCGAGATACCCAACATCGCACTCCCATCAGCACGTTCCCACGGTCATTCTTGGGACAAATGGCATCGCATTTTCGGGCATTTGCAGAACAAATCAGTTCAAATGCTCAAGGAGAAAGACATGGTCACTGGGATGGTCATTAACGACCCCAATCCACCCTCTCCTCATTGCGAGACGTGTGTCCAAGCCAAATCACACGTAATGCCATTCCCGCCACAATCAGACACCGTGTACAAAGAAATTGGCGACATGACGTTCACCGACGTCTGGGGACCCTCTCGCGTAACCGGCATTGACGGATCACGCTACTATGTCTCGTTCACCGATGGTGCAACCCGCAGAAGTGTTGTTTACTTTATGAAGCGGAAATCCGAGGTTGAACAGAAAATTCGGCAGTACACCGAATACATCCTAACCCAAACTGGGAAACGGATCAAGTGTTATCGATGCGACAACGGCACGGAATACATCAACGCCAAAGTCAAAGAATACCTTGCGGATCACGGAATTCGGCTCGAACTCACGGCCGCTTATTCCCCTGCTCAAAATGGTGTCGCGGAACGTTTAAAACCGCACACTGATTGAGCATGCTCGTGCCATGCTGGCTGAGTATAATCTGCCACTCTTCCTTTGGCCGGAAGCCGTTGCTTATGCAACCTTCCTCAAAAACCGTTCGCCGACTCGCGCACTTGATGCCCCGATCACGCCTGATGAAGCATTCTGGAAGCGTAAACCAGATGTGTCATCCCTCCAGGAATTCGGCTCGCCATGCTGGGTTCTCAGGCAAGACGGAAAACAAGGGAAACTCTTCCTTAAAACCCGTCCCTTCATCTTCACAGGCTTGACTGATGAGTCAAGAGCTTGGAGATATTATAATCCTGATTCACGCACAATTCAGACCAGCAGGAATATTACCTTTGCACCGGACACAGTCACAGAATCCTCCGAAATTTCTGAATCTCCGTCGTTGCAGCTCGAGGGGGAGAAGAACTCTGATTCCGATCTTTCAACTCCGGATCAATCAGAACCTACCCCTGATGAACAAAATTCCACTGCACCAGCACCAACAGTTCCTGTACGTCGGGAAGTCCTTCCACGCACTGCCAAAATCCCCACCAACTACCGCTTACTCAATAACCCGGACTCGCGATCCCCAAAGAAACCCGACGCCTGGAAGCACCGTGTCGCATCAGACTCGGACTTTCCCACCAATGTTGCGCTTATTGCCAACTCTGATCCCCTCGCCGATGATCCTCTCACTGTCAAAGATGCCCAATCTCGTACAGACTGGCCAAACTGGCAGAAGGCTATGGATGAGGAAATGGCCCAACTCCGCTCACTAGGCACATTCACACTTGAACCGTTGCCAGCGGACCGTTCTGCCATCGCTTGCAAATGGGTATTCCGGATCAAACGCGATGATCACGGCATTATCTCTCGCTACAAGGCACGTCTTGTGGCCAAGGGATTTTCTCAAATCCCCGGTATCGATTTTGATGAAACATTCGCTCCCGTAGTCCGCATCGAGACCATCCGACTTCTACTTGCTCTCGCGGCTCACTACAATCTCCAAATCCACGTTATTGATGTTATTGGAGCCTATCTCAATGGCAAACTGGATGAGGAAATTTTTATGCAGCAACCCGAGCTGTACCAGGATGGAACCACCCGAGTCTGCCGTCTCCACCGCACACTTTATGGATTGAAACAATCCGGCAGAGTTTGGAACCTGCAGCTCAATTCCTCCTTTCTTAAACTTGGCTACACCCGACTCGCCTCTGACCAATGTGTCTACATTCGGCGCCACAATTCCGACATTGCTATCGTGGCTGTTCACGTTGACGACATGACAGTTCTCACGTCTTCCAACGCGCTTATGGCACAAGTTGAATCGGAACTCGATGCCGAATTTTCGATCAAGAAACTCGGAGAAATTCGGCAGCTCCTTGGAATGGAAATCACTCGCTCGAAAGATTCCATCCAACTCACACAAGTCCAGTACATCACCAAGATACTTGAGAAGTATCAACTGGACAAGTGTAATCCAGTCCGCACCCCCATCGACCCCAATGTGAAGCTCACCAAGCTTCCCGATGATAAATCTTACCCGGAGATCAAAAGTTCTTATCAGAACATGGTCGGCTCACTACTCTACGCCGCAATCACCACTCGCCCGGATATTTCCTATGCAGTCCAGACACTAAGCCAGTTCAACACGAACCCAGGCCCAGAACACTTAACCGCTGTAAAGAGAGTATTTCGGTATCTTCGCGGCACTCCCGATCTTGGCATCAAATATAGCTCTGATCCACTCACGGCACTGGAACTATTCTCTGATGCCGACTGGGGCAACAATAACGACACCCGTCGTTCTGTCACCGGCTACACCTCCAAGTATGCAGGGGGAGCTATTACTTGGAACTCGAAAAAACAGCCCACTGTAGCCCTATCTAGCATGGAAGCTGAGTACATGGCTCTATGCAGCGCTACAAAGGAAGCTCTCTGGCTTCGCGCCATCTTCTCGGAACTTGGACTAGACACCTCCCTACCAACACACATCAATGTCGACAATCACGGAACCATCCTGTTCGCGCAGAACTCTGGTTACCACGCTCGATCCAAACACATCGACATTAGATATCATTTCATTCGGGAGAACATTGCCTCTAACAAGGTTTCAGTCTCTTACATCCCCACAGATGAAAATGTCGCAGATATTTTCACCAAAGGCCTCAACGGCAACAAGCACGAATATTTGACTTCCCTTCTCGGGATGATTCGCGCTTGAGGGGGAGTGTTGGGAAACACGGTCACATGACTATGGTCACGACCTTTCGAATCTTCTCGATCATTTCTATTCACTTAGCGTAGAATGTACTTTAATGTTCTAGTAGTTTTGTACAGTATATAAGGAGGGAGGAGTCCCCCCAAATGCAATAGTCTTTTCATCTTCTGTACCATCTTCAACATTTCGTAGCAAAGTATCTGAGCAAAAAGTCCAACGACAAGCCCCTTAGTGACGCCACTACCTTCACCGACGCCGAGGGCCGCTTCCTGTGCCTAGGACACACCGAGCCCAGTTGGTTCGTCCCCGAACTGCTGGAGCTGCTCAAGGCCGAAAAGGACGACAGTATCGAGATCGGCGAGCTTGACAGGGTCAGGACTTGCTGTTTTTCTCGTCTTAAGTAAATCTGTGCTGATTCCTTCAATCGGCGGGCAGGGAAACCTGTATTTCACGCTCCAGAAACACCCGTCGGGCAAATGGGTCGTCAGTCAGACCAAGATCAACCTGTATGGCTGGGGCGGCACTTTTACGGACTACGTGATGGTGGAGGACTTGGGTCCGTTTGCGAAGATGTTGGAGGGGCTCGGGAAACCGCAGGAAGAGTAGGCAGATCCGATAGTGTTTTATCATTGTGAGTACTTGGCAGCACCACGAATTGCCAGAAAGGATTACAATTCCTTTGCCGTGTGACTGGCGAATATTGACCGACCGTCTATATAAGAATCGAAAGTTGGTTAGCTTTGGGCGGACAACCACCGCCCATTGTTGTCTCCATGTTTGCATGGAAGCAGTCAGGATACACTAAAGGCAATTCACACATACGTTAACAAGACCACGGTAATATTCGACAGCCAGCGACGCGAGGGCGAGTTACAGACAGACGACAGCAAGCGACTAAAAGATTGACCGACCACCTCAAACCAGGACTCCGAGGGCATCTGTATACTCCGCGCTAACCTCGAGCTCGGTCGCTGCCTTCGCAGCGGCGTCTGCCAGGGTATTCCACTTCCTCGGCACCCTCCAAAAAGATATCTCGCACCCACTGCTCGCATACCCGCCCATTATCTCGGAAAGCTTTTCCCACAGATCGCGATTAGCAACCGGACTCCCAGCGGCCGTGCGCCACCCGCGGCGCGCCCAGCCGCGAATCCACGCCGTCGCGCCCTCGCTCACATACTCCGAATCGGTCACGATCACGATGCGCGTCCAGCCCTCGCCCCACCAACTCCTGAACTTGAGCGCGGCGATGACAGCGCGCAGCTCCGCGCGGTTGCTCGTGTGCGTGTACACCTGCCCGCCAGGCCCCTTCGCCTCGACGGCGCCGGAGCACGTCCCGCCGGGGGTGCGGTTAAACACGAATGCATAGCCGGCGCGGGGGGAGGCGAGGCCGTTCGAGGCGCACGCGCCGTCCGTGTAGATCATCATGGTTTTGAGATGCGAGATTGCGGGCAAGAAGCGGCGCCGGATGCAGAAACGCTCGAGGAGGAGGCGGGATGTATTGTTGACGAGACGAACGGGGAATACGAAGTCGGGAGCGGTGTTAGCGGGGGGTTCGAAGCGCGTTCCGGTCCAGACGCCGTTGCTACAGGATGATGACCACGTCAATACGAGTGTATCTTGTATATTGTAGCGGCGCTGAGCACTTACTTCCCGTCACCCATGACAGATTTGGCCTGGATGACGGCTTGGGGGTCGGGTACGGGGCGGATGGCAATGACACCTTCGAATCTATGCCATGTACCATCGGCGGCCTGGACCTTTGGATTGAAGTCGCGAAGTTTGAAAGTGCTGGTCGAGTCACTATTGAGAACTGTGAAGTCCCCCAGCACGTCGATGACCGTGCGAGGCTGGTCTTCGCTTTCAGAGTCGTATTCCATGGCGGTTCAAAGGAGGAGGGGCTTGGGACACGTGATTGTGACAGAAAGCCCTTTGTGACAGCACGCGAGATCATTGCACGTGCCTCGGGAATCAACGGAATCTGAATCCCGCACGGCACCGGTTGCGCGCCTCTTCTGAGTCTTCTCTTCTGTCTCCCGTTGCTCGTTACTGTACCATTTCGACCGTAGGTTCACGGTATGTCACCCGTCACCGCACATGTTCATTTTCTTTGATGTTCATTCCTCGGCAATCACGATAAAATTGCCATTTATGGTAATCCGGCAACTGCCGGAGGAGAATTTTTCACATTTTTTAGCCTATTTGGGCCATAAAAACCCGTCGTCACCGTCACCTACACCCAATAGGTTCAGTTCACGACCCTCTGTCACCTGTCACCTGAACTTACGGTCGAAATGGTACAGTACTCTCTTATCGTTGCAAGTTTGGATTTCTCGGCTCTGCTCGATATTTCCCTGCAATCTCCCAGGCTTTCGCTCAGGCTGACTCAACGCCGGCTTCGGAGGCTAGCAAGATGCAGTCCCCTATCAGTGAAATCTAGGCTGTTCGACTTTTAATTAACGTTATACAACTCACCGGTCCTTTCTGGCGCATTTCTATCTTCCCCCACCGCAAACGTCGGGCGTCCCCACATTCACTCGTTCTTGTGACTCTGAATCACCTCTTTGTAGTGCTAATCCTCAGCGGCGGGGCTTTTGCTGTACTCATGACCACCGCCACTTGTTCGGGTCCTCTCAATCTCATCAAGACCCGATTCCGCTGTGGAGCGCCCCTGCTCTCAATAGAAGCAGAATGAGGTGTGCAGATGCCCCCCGTTCGACTCGGGTTGGGGTCATTTTCTGGAGCGCATCAATCTTTTTCGCCAACCTCGGACGTTTAACTATACGGATATATCATTCCAACGCTCTCCTCTTCCCGATATGTATTCTCGAAACTGCTTCATGTTCCCGCGCGACTTTGCAACCTCGTAGGCAATTCGGCCTAATTGCTTTTGCTTTTCTGCCTCAGCGCTGCCTTCAACGCGACCCGGCCGCCTATACCAACATTGATCCTGCCATTCTACAAGCATATGAACCCGAGTCTTCATTCCGGATTGACCCTGATATTTCGTTCTTATGCCTCCGTGCTGTCGAGGCGCAGCCTCCACACTCATTCCGAGTCCGATTGGACCTCTATCGGACAAGCATATATATGCCCTTTCCAATCGATCTCTTCTCAGTCCAGCAAGCAACGCATCTCAATGCCAGTACATTCTCTGCTTCTCCCCTGTCCTTCGACCTTGATGAACTGGTCCTCTAGGCTCTCGCGTCCCCGATGACTCAAGTATCCTCGGGCTCACCGCCATCCTCTCGCTCGGAACATCATTGTAAGCTACTGTACGGATGTGTAGGGAGGCGACGGTCACGGTCACGGCGCGCCCGTCGCGTCGCCGACGTCGCTGGCGGGTCACGGTCACGATGACCTCCGTCGCCAATGAAATACCGTGACAATTTTGAAAAATTCCTAAATAAGATGGGGGAATCCCATATTTCCATCAAAACGGAGACGGTTTACGAAGGAACTCGTAAGAATTGCTCTACGATCCTCCAATTCACCAAAAACAGGTACAAAATTTGGATTTTGGCTGCCCAAATTGGCGACGGTCACGGTCACCAGCTACCTCGTCGCGTCGCCTTCGGCCGGGGTGCCCTGTCACGGTCGTCGACGCGTCGCCTCCCTACACATCCGTACAGTACTCGCCTCCCGTCGCATATGCTATTATCACTGACGCGTGTCCGTCCCGGCCTCGGAGAAGAATCACTGGCACAGGTACTGGTCCCCACCATGCGACTCCGATCCGCACATCCCCGTGCACAATTTGAATTCTCCTCGAAGTCAGACGCAGTGGCATCTCTCGCGATCCTCGCGCATTGTGCAAATCCTTTCTGAATTTTATGAAGCCATACGGTTAGCGCCAGTTCCTCATCTAAGTCTCCTGCCTGGCCCTCACTCTGCCGCGCGTACCTCAATCTCCTCGGAGATATATTACACCAAATCTGGCTGCTGCGCTCTCTTCTTTCGATACCTTCCCCGATGGTTTCGCGAAATTACTGCCCTACCCATCCATGTTCACACATGCTACTCGAAGATCCAATTGCGTTCCGGAACGCATCTTCTCTCCTATATCCGCTCCGTGATGGCTCGGGCAATAGCACCCCTCACAAAAACCCAGCACGTGGTATCACGTGTAGTACAAACACATGTATATTCCAAATATTTCGCGACAATTCTGTTCCATCTTGGCCCTCCTGTACCCATTACCTACCATAAAATCTTTGGAATCATCCGAGAAGACATATAAATCCTGGACATACTTTTCTGGACCCCGCATGCCCCTAGAATTGCATGTCTGCCTCTGGTAAGTATGGTGGCATGCCGTGAATGCCTCGAATCTCACTTGATATGCAACAGAGGTCAGCGTGAAGTGCTCCAAGTGTTCATACAGGGGTCCCCAGTCTACCTTCCCCCAGAGATCCAATCTCCAATATGTCAAGACGTGTTATAAATGTCAAGAGAAGGCTGCTCACCGGCGTGCATCGAAAAGAACTCCGAACACGGGCGACGATAGCACTAGTGTGCAACGACAGGCTGAAGCAGATGTCTCAGCACGCCGCCGTGGTCCCGCTATCCAGCCTGTCAAGGGCCGGGCAATCCTTGAATGGTCGACAGCTCTTGATCTCCTTGCGGAAAACAAAGACCAAGCGTTCGAGTTGGACGCTTTTATTGCCATGACCGGCCCTAGCGCTGTCGAAGTGTTCCAGGGACTCGAGGAAGGCCCTGAGATCGCCAAGAAAATCGCAGCCTTGGTGTGGGATGCTACCCAATACCGCTTCATGTATGTTTCAATGTAGCGTGCAAATCTTCCCCGTCTGATCAATATTTCAGATACAAAAAACTGAAGAGAAGCACGAGCACAGAAACGGTGGCTACTTACACCTTTTTCTGCGCCCAGAATGACAAAGAAGTCACGAAAACGCGCCTTGTGGATAATGAGCACAAGCGACGGGCACGCATGAAGATGGACCGATTTCCCTGCAAAGGGTACCTTCATGTCACCGTGGATTCGGCAAGCCGAGAGACTGTGCTATTGCGTGTACATCACCATCGTGCTCATTGCCACTATGTTGACATCTCCCTCAACGACGAAATAACCAAGTTGGTGGAGGACATGCGGAACCAACCTGCGTCCAATGTAAGTTTTGAATTTTCGCACCGATTGCTTGGGACTGAAGGGCGAATCGGTACCAGATTTGGACGCGTGTGCTTCAAGACCATCCTCGTACGGAGGTCACACAAAAGCAAGTATATGCTTTGTGGAGCAAGCTGAACGAAGAGGCATGGCGGCTCGACGATGACCAGGTTAAATCTGCGCAAATGCTCCTCAATAAAATGTGTGGGAAGGAAGTCGAGCTCATACCAATTCGTGAAGAGGACGGCATCCACTGCATCGCATTCGGCTTCAAGGAAATTCTAGATGGCTGGGCAGACAAGAACGAAGAGCTTGCGATGGATTCTACATGTAAGTCCCGTTCTTGCCGATGTCAAAGCGACCACTCACCGTTTACTTTAGGGAGAACCAATGCCGCCGGGTACGAACTCTACGGAATGGTTGGCGAGGCAAATGGACAAGCAATCCCTTTCGCCTTTTTATTCACAACCAACACCGATGGGACTGCACCTGAAGGTGGCAAGACACGAATGCTGAGCCATATTCTGGAGTATATGAATCAGCGGTGCCCGGGGATAATCTTTACCTTATCCGACAAGGAGAGGGCGGAGATTAACGCTTGCCGCGCAAAAATCGCGAAGGCTAAGCATCAATTATGCTACTGGCATGGGATCAAATACGTTGGCGAGCGGTTGGCTGAAAACAAGGCGCCATTACCTTATGATCCACGACGGGCACATGAAGTATTCGACTTCATTGATCCGACGTGGGCACCGGGTGTCGACTCTCTATGGGTTGAGCCCGAGGATGGTGACGCTGCCCCTCCTTCTAGCTGCTTGCCACCTGTATTCGTCCTGAAAGCGGGTGATGTGCGCGTTGCCGTTTACCCGAATCCTCCCAAGCCCGATGCCCATGATCGCCCTGAATTTTGTCCATCGGAATTCCGCTCACCGATTGTCGAGATGTTTCGGACGCACCTTCATCAGCACCCATCATTTCCGCAAAACGATCCCGAGGAGCGGTACATATCCGCGGAAGAGATTCACAAACGCGCTGTACGAGAAGTCTATCAATATTGCTTTGAAAAAGACCTCTCTCAGGTATGGGCCTACATGTGGAACCAGTGGTATTCCCCGAAAGAATGGCCTTTATGGGCCAGAGCTTCCTGCGACGCAATTCCGCGACTCAAAACCACGATGGTCGTTGAGAGCATGTGGAAACACATCAAACGACGAGATCTGGCACAGTTTAATCGGCCGCGATTGGATTTGGTCACGTACCTTGTTATAATCGGGCTGCTTCCCCGTGTGAGGCAGACCCTTGACTATGTCCGCGGGTTCCTTCGTATGGGGCGTCCGAAGGCACTCGCTGGTTGGCAGGTAGATTTCAAGGCAGCTTGGCTGGACATGGTGCGCACGGACGAGCACCGCCTGGTCGAAAAGCAGCTGAAATGGTTACGAACTGCTCGAAATACGAAGGGACGCGAGGAACACTTACTGCAACTCGAAGAAGAAGAGACTCGGGACGCCGGTACATATGTCACCGATCTTGCAAAATGGGTCTGTGGTTGCAAAGCATACCCAGTGAATCGGTTTCTTCTCTGCAAACATCTCGTCAGAGCAGCGAACGAGATGCTTGAAGATCGGCCTCGTACTGATCTTCGCTTCTTCCTTGACATGCGCCGCAATCACTTCCCCCCTTACTATTCGATCCCCGGAGTCAACGCCCCCGAAGCAGACGACGAAAATGAGGAGGAAGTGACTGTCCTCTCTTGGGCAACGTGGGAGCAGTCCTGTGGCAAGGACCATCCGAACGCAGCCGCCAGCGGAGACACGTAACCAGCTGCAGGTCGACTCCGAAGATGTCCGCGTCGAGAAGGACACCAATACCCTCCCTGTGCCGACTACCGTGGAAGAGCAGGAGCAGGAGCATCCTCAGACACAGACAGAAACACCAGATAGCGATGAAGGCCTGGGTGGTGCGGATTCCCGGGTACGTCCTCTGATCATGACATGAATCTACATTGGTTTCTGACAGGTCATTTGCTAGGTCCATTTCTCTGAGGCCCGAAAGATACATTTGAAGAGATGCTTCGACACCATGATGGAGCTCATGGACGACCCGCGCGGTGTTCACCCGAAAATGGCGAGGGTCTTGGAGAAGACTTGGGCATCGGTGGAGAAGGTGGGAGGGGACATCCACCGGGACAAGAGGAGGCGTACGAACCCGCGCACTTGGGCTGATAACAACGAGAATACGATGTTTTTAGACTAGTTTACGACGTGGACAAGAGATACAAAGGCGAATGTACACGTGATGTGAAAATGCACGTGGCGGGTTTTTGGGAGGGGTGCGTTTGCGGTTAATCTCCGTGATATTTGAAGAGCCCCCCGTTCGACTCGGGGTCGGGTCCTGAGCTTAAACGCGTGTTTTTTCTTATTGTTTTCATTTTACCCGAATCCGCCGCACCCGAGAACTGCCTGCACAGATACCCAATATATGGGGAAGCCGGGTCGATGTAGTCTTTTTCGTGGACGGAGGAGACCTTCCAGCTGACTAGGAATTTGACCATCCTGCATTGCTTTCTGTTGATCCTTTTCTGGTCTACGTATCTCCCACATGACGACCCAGTGGCTGACGGACGCGTCTATCCGATCTCGAAATCTGGAGGCAGAAGAAGCCCGTTCGATTCGGGGCTGGGTCCTGCTATTATCCGCGTCTATATATTTTGTTGGATTCCATTTCGCCTGCTTGTCTTTCTTCGCTTGAGTTTGGGAACTTTGAATTCCATAGCTCTCGCCTTCTGCAGGACTGCATCTCCCTTGCCTGAGGACTCTGTGCTGTGTCCGTTCGACTCGGGGTTGGATGTTGAAGCACAAGTTTTTTCGGCATTATTCTCTCCCCTTGTCCATTGATAGTTCTGCCAGACGTATCAAAAATAAATCCAGTGTCCTCTGTGCTAAGATTTTTGAAACTCAAGTCAATTTGTCGGCCAACCTTGTAGATGTGTGTGTCGAAATGTGCGTGGTAACTATGGCGGTCCAAGTGCACTTTTAATAATCCCCCCCTACTTTGGACTTTCCGACACTTTTATTTGACACTTTTGTACTTTCCTACCCTTTTATAGACATTTTGTGACCAAAGTGTAAGTGTCAGAGAAGGCCGGTCTCTCCTACCCTTTTATTGGCTCGGTTGTGACTTACGACACTTTCATTGACACACTTCAGATTCCCGACACTTTTATTGACCACACTCAAATTCCCGACACTTACACTTTGGTGGGTCAAAATTTCCGACACTTTTATTTTTTGAGTTAAAATTTCCGACACTTTCTTTTTGGCAGTCAAGTCCTCCGACACTTTTATTGAGGCCAAAATAATAATAATCTAAATTGAGACCTAGACTACAGTAGCGTTGTATTAAGCTATATGGACCATTTCTAGTGCTGCTTGCTAGACTGCTGGCTGCTCCCCAGGCCCGGCGGCCCATTGCCGATGATCTGGTGCTGCATGCAGATCCAGGCCTTCTTTGCACGGTCTATTGGCTTCAACGGGCTCAAGCTGCTATGGAAGGTGATGTTGTAATGCCAAAATCGAGGCATAGTGGTATCACAGACTTCTGGATACTACAGAGGGAGTAGTCGGCTCGACGGTTGATGGAGGGCAAAGCATTTGCACGGTCACGTGAAACTTTCTCAGAAAACTCGGTCGCGTGGCAGTTGGCACAGCCAAAGCTGCGACAAGCAACATCTCATCCCCGTATATCTGCACCTTCTCTGCACCGCACGCGCAGGGCGCATGTCACCTTCCATAGCAGCTTGAGCCCGTTGAAGCCAATCGTGCAAAGAAGGCCTGGATCTGCATGCAGCACCAGATCATCGGCAATGGGCCGCCGGGCCTGGGGAGCAGCCAGCAGTCTAGCAAGCAGCACTAGAAATGGTCCATATAGCTTAATACAACGCTACTGTAGTCTAGGTCTCAATTTAGATTATTATTATTTTGGCCTCAATAAAAGTGTCGGAGGACTTGACTGCCAAAAAGAAAGTGTCGGAAATTTTAACTCAAAAAATAAAAGTGTCGGAAATTTTGACCCACCAAAGTGTAAGTGTCGGGAATTTGAGTGTGGTCAATAAAAGTGTCGGGAATCTGAAGTGTGTCAATGAAAGTGTCGTAAGTCACAACCGAGCCAATAAAAGGGTAGGAGAGACCGGCCTTCTCTGACACTTACACTTTGGTCACAAAATGTCTATAAAAGGGTAGGAAAGTACAAAAGTGTCAAATAAAAGTGTCGGAAAGTCCAAAGTAGGGGGGGATTATTAAAAGTGCACTTGGACCGCCATAGGTAACACCGGATAACACATCCGTAGTTCCGGCCAAATTTCTCTTCCTGCTGCATCTCCCCGAAGTTCCAAGTTAGCTCGCCCAAGCACATCCGGACTTTCGCGCCAAACCTCACTAACCGTTACAGCTTTTTGCGGAACTTATGGCACGAGTGTTTTTTATTCTTCTGTTTTCTGTTGCTTTGGGCAGAACAGTGATTATGGGCTTGATTCTTGTCTGTTTACCTCGTAAGTATGCTCAATCTACTCAGAATTCCTATGTACAGTTTTCTGTGTCCTCAATTTTTTTTCGTTGATCTTGGATCAAATTTGCGCACATTTTGAGTCATTTCCTAGCAGGACAGCTCTATTAGGGTTTCACCCCGAATTGCCCAAAATTCTTGACACAATGGACTTGTTTGTATAATCTAGTTCCTGGAATACCATGCTGATTGCTGTGCGCTGGGGGCAAGTTAGCCTGTCCCGCACTCGCCCTCGTTCGAGGATATACAAAACCTGGCACACATGGATTGGGAAGGGCGGCACACTTGTTGAAACACCAGTTCGTGTTCAAGCCCGACAGTTGCGTTGTCTTACGGTGTCGGTCCACGCCGCTTACACACGTTGGATCGCACGGAGCACTCAAAGGACCTCATGTCCCCAACCCAGAGCCCTCGTCATCATCGTTCCCACCCTGGGTTCCACTCCCTCGCTCGCCGTCACCCACACGTTGGACGCCTTTCGACACGCGGAGTTGATCGAATCGAGGACGCACAGGTGTTGAACGTCCTCCAGCGGAACCATGCCGAAACTTTTGTCCACGTGCTGGATGCTAAAGTGCATGCCATTCATATGTCGTACAAACTCAACACAATACAGGCTTCAAAGATTTTACCATTCCGCGAAGCGCTACTGGATGTTGCACGACGAACCCGAATTTTCAGGTTCGTCCAGGAATCTCGTGAGCCCTGAATTTGAGGTGAGCCGACCGACGACAAATGTAGGGATGTGTAGCCTCACCGATCTTTATCCCTGCGGAACTGGATGTCAGTGAAAGCATGGTAAAATAAAGAGAAAGAACGCACAGCCCGTCCTTCCATTTTCATCGACGGCCGTATAGACGTACGCACGCCACCCCGTCCTGGAGTCTTCCTCCATGTGAGCAATCCCATCGGTGCGAAGAATGTCCCCAGCCGAGGGGGAGAGCCAGCGAGACGGCACCCAGGACCAGCCTCTAGGTTCTGGTGCAGTAACGACCACAAGCGGCCTATTGTGCAATCCCGCGCGCCGCTCAGGTTGTACAAGGAGGATGGGATCCTCCGCAGTTGCGCCGAAAGTATCAGCCAACACCGAGTCCGACGTCTCAGGACTGTCAACTGCCGTGTGTAAGTCTGCGTAGATGTAGATTGGCTTCCCCTCCACTTTCGCGATGCGCCTCTTGATTGACGAGGCATCGCGAGGCGGTGCTATAAGCGCTCTGTCGACTCGTCCAAGCGCCGGCTCGCCCTTAGCGAAAGCACGCGCCGAAGTATCTTCGCCGCCGTGGGTGTACAGCCGATAGTACACTACCATCGACATGCTCCCTCAGCATCCGCATTGGCATACATCGAACACGCACTCACGGTACTTGGGCTCCGACCCAGCGGAAATGTCCTCGAAGGTCGAGGTAGCCGCGTCGTGTAATAGCTTCCCGTGAAATACCAGGCCCAACGCAGTCTCGGGCGTCGCACCGAGAGTGCCCGTCAGGATTACCACGCGTGCTTCCGCCTGCATTGCTATTTTGGATTCCTTGTCAAAAAGATGAGTGAGCTCCCCAGTGGGATCGGAGAGCTCCTCGGCCTGTACGAGCGCCCGTTTCAGCGAGCCAGCGGTGTGCGGAGGAGGGACCGCCGTTGCTTTGATCCGGCCGACGAATGGATTACCACCCTGGTACTGCTTCTTGGACGGGATCCCTCCATCCACAGTATAAGGACGATAGTATACTGCAAGCCGCGTCACCGCCAGACAAATCTGACTGCGCATAAGCGCCTGCTAAACTCACTGTAGCGGATCACGGAGACGGGACTGTGTGGTTTGTTGTCCTCCGGTCTAGGAGGGTCATTTCCCTTCTTTGTGGAGGACGGGTTGTCGTAGTAGCCTGGTGGCGGGTCTGTGTGGTCAACGGCCATGAAGTCAAGAAGGGCGCCAAAAGGGCGCAGACAGTGCGCACTGCGCAGTTTGGACGCATCAAACCGGCTGACGTTCGCGGCCCGAGCTCCGAGCGGGCACGAGGCCGCTCTAAAGGAGGACCCTTGACGCTTGACCATCACGCAAAATGCCTGTCCACGAAATCTCAAAATTTCTGGCTTTTTATCCGCACCCTTAATTGGGAATTTCTTATCTGAATTTGACCCAGGCCTCTAGAAGGTCGACTTTTTATCCGAATTTTGGGACAGGCCTCGGAAAATCACAAAAAATCGCAAAAACCCAATTTTTCTTCTCCTGGAGCTCCTGGCGCGTAGAAAAATCAAGTCCTCCATGCTGGAGCCTGAACTTCCTTAGCTTGTTCTGGTGGGCTTTGGATGGGCTCATTGTAATGGTCAAGGTTGAGGTATTATCGAGCTACGAGTATGATTGAATTTGAATGATGGCGGAACGATGGCGGGAGTCATGCCGCAGCAGAGCCGACGTGTCGCCTACCCTGGGAGTTTGAACACGGCAACCTATGCCGTCGACCTCCAGCCGCCTCACAGTTATCCGAACCTAACCCGGCCTGGCCGCGGCCAATTCATACTTTATCCGAATTTCCGGATCGGCATTGGGCGTCCCAGACCCCATTTTTTATCCGAAACCGGCTCGGCATTTGGCCCATTTTAGGCATTTTATTATCTTATTTTATTTTATTTTTTGATCCGAAATCAAAATTTTCGCGGACAGGCATTATGGGAGATTGTAGGTGATTGTCAAGGGTCCTTCTAAAGGCAGTACCGAGAGACGGATGGACAGGTGAATGGCAGTGCTGACATAGCTGTGAGATGCTGGCAGTGCTGGGATAGCTGTAGGTACGGTGACACCGGATTCTTTTTGAAAATCGCTATAACTCAAAAGAAAATTTATCGGTCACCTCGGTCGACAAAAATCTAAAAATAATGAACATTTGGTCGAAATAGTACAGTATACCTAACGTCAAGCCTATAGAGCGAGCCCCTCTTCCGAGCCAGAGTCTTGTATCTTCGTGACAGATCCCGACGGCTGCGAAGTTCAGTTTGATTTTCCCGACGTGCCGTTCAAAACCTACCACGACAGCATGTCAGATGTTAGACAGATATCCCGCCCTTGCAGTACTTGACAATATGTGTTCGTAATGTCGTGTTATTCGTGTTCCGGAACTGGTGAGCGGACCATGGATGCCGTTGAGGCAGATGTGCTTGGTGTATGCCAGGGGATCTGAACGGCGTTTTTTTGCAAGCGTACGCATTCTGCCTGCGCACATAACGCTCAATGGCCTTGGCCACGCATGCTGCCGAGCGGAAGATAGATGTCTCCAAGCAGCTCGCCACGTATCCGAGAACAGGACTTGACAGACTTGACTGACGGTCATTGACATGCCGAATTGCCTGAACAAAACAATGGCAGATACGCTTAGGGCATGCCGGCGGATCTTGACGACGCTCGGTAGGCGTGGACGTGCTGCCTCGGCACATAGCGCTGCACGACTTTGAACACGCACTCGACGATGGAAGGGTTAAGCGCAAGAATGGAGGAGATCGCTGCAAAGGTGGAGGCCCTCACAGCACGCATGGATGCTCTTTCTCCTTCATCACCCCCCACTGGTGCGTGACGGTCATTCTGCCGTGTATTTGTCCAATCTCCGTCCCCACAGGCTCCCAGCGCTCGCCCCCGTCACAAATGAGGGAAGAAGCTCCTGCAATTCCGAGTCTATTTGGATCAGCCTCCAAGGGTGCGACACAGCACTTATAGCGCCTCCGGCTGCACCAATTAAAGCACACTGAGCCCAGGTTTCGACTTTTCGAATCCGTCACCAAATAATCAAGGAGGCACCTCTGCTGCTCCCAAGGGGTTGTCTTTCTTCGACTCCCTGCGCTCGCCCCCCTCACAAATGAAGGAAGATGCTCCTGCAATTCCGAGTCTATCTGGATCAGCCTCCAAGGGTGCGACACAGCACTTAGCGCCTCCGTGCTGCACCAATTAAAGCACACTGAGCACAGGTTTCGACTTTTCGAATCCGTCACCAAAGAATCAAGGGGGCACTTCTGCTGCTCCCAAAGGGTTCGCTTTCTTCGACTCCCCGCGCTCGCCCCCGTCACATATGAGGGAAGAAGCTCCTGCAATTCCGAGTCTATCTGGATCAGCCTCCAAGGGTGCGACACAGCACTTATAGCGCCTCCGGCTGCACCAATTAAAGCACACTGAGCACAGGTTTCGACTTTTTGAACCCGTTGGCACCAAAGAATCAAGGGGGCACTTCTGCTGCTCCCAAGGGGTTGTCTTTCTTCGACTCCCTGCGCTCGCCCCCCTCACAAATGAGGGAAGAAGCTCCTACAATTCCGAGTCTATTTGGATCAGCCTCCAAGGGTGCGACACAGCACTTATAGCGCCTCCGGCTGCACCAATTAAAGCACACTGAGCCCAGGTTTCGACTTTTCAAATCCCTCACCAAATAATCAAGGGGGCACTTCTGATGCTCCCAAGGGGTTCGCTTTCTTCGACTTCCCGCGCTCGCCCCCGTCACAAATGAGGGAAGAAGCTCCTGCAATTCCGAGTCTATTTGGATCAGCCTCCAAGGGTGCGACACAGCACTCATAGCGCCTCCGGCTGCACCAATTAAAGCACACTGAGCACAGG
The DNA here is from genome assembly GCA_029289565.1 of Mycena galericulata. Taxonomy (NCBI): domain Eukaryota; kingdom Fungi; phylum Basidiomycota; class Agaricomycetes; order Agaricales; family Mycenaceae; genus Mycena; species Mycena galericulata. Next base: position 22,324 of record JARKIA010000147.1, read on the forward strand.
TTTCGACTTTTTGAACCCGTTGGCACCAAAGAATCAAGGGGGCACTTCTGCTACTCCCAAGGAGTTCCCTTCCTTCCCAACAAGCGCCGAGGGTCAGTTTCTATGAGTCCAATCCGTACTTCCCTGACCTCCTCGCGCACAGACTTTGGCCTCCCGAAGCAGTCCTCCTCAACTGGTGAAGGTGTGTCGGCGGAAGTTTACTCCTCACATTTCTTACCAATTCCGATGCCTGCAGCCCCCTCCCAGCCGCAAGGTACTGGAGATAAATCACCTGCAAAGGCCTCCTCAGAGTCATCATGCGCCAACCCTGGCACAGCGGTTCATTCGCCAATAATCGGCGAACCGTCCTCCCTCGGGTCGTCCGGAAAAGGTGCGTCCGCATGGGTCCCCCGCGTATATCAATCCCTCCGCTCAAATCTGTATAGATTCCGGCAGCTGGACGAGTTCGCAACTTGGGCATGCCTTTCAGAAGTCGCTCACCCTAGGCAATAATGCAGCGGGAGTTATACCACCTGTCAGAACAGGAAGCTTCTATCCTCGATACGCTCCGTATTCCCTACAGGACCCCGAACAAGCCGGCATAATTATCAATTATCAATCTATCTCCTGCATTCCTGCCTATCGCGGCACTTCATTCGAAGTATTTGGTACTTATCATTGTTCATAACGGCAGCTTAACCATGTTACAGGAGTTGCGAGTCCAGGATTATGCACAGGGTCGGAAGACCGCTGGTACCTTTACTCAATCTGCTGCGTCTGGTGAAGTTCAGGACCTCCGCACAGAGCCCCGCATCTCATACTCATCGTCCAATTTCAACAATGAGGCTTGGATTCGCCAACGTCTCATCAACGCGAAAGAACCCATTCTGTTCGTCGGAGAATCAAAAAATCGAAGTCTACCAGTCGCACTCGCCATCATGCGCGAATCGTGGGATGGGATCTGGGCGTCGTCGCTGTACAAGGAAGAGACACAGAAGCTTTCCGCCCTTCTCACAAGCGCCCAAGACCATTCACAGATAAATGCCGGGTTCCTCGGCCGGCATAGTGAGTCTCAGGTTCATTTTCGGGAACCAACAAACGTCATTGAGATCTGTGCACAGAGAAATCGCGGCCTTGGAAGTCGGTGGCAGAGATGCGATACAAATTATCAGAGCTCACAAATGCACTCGATCCAAAGTCTCACAACGAGGTTGCGGACCGCTTATTCCTCGTCGCTGATGCGACCAGGCTCAAAACCTCAATTCAAGGCCCCACGCGAAATATCTGGTTTCAGTGTCCGTGGATCTCGCGCATGGATAACATAACCACGACTGCGAAGCTGCTTACGGGGTTCATCTCCTCGGCTGCAACGATCCAGCAGTCGGGAGACGTCGTTTTCCTGGGCCTCACGGCATACACGGCGTATCGCAACGCATATGACCTAGAAAATTTCAAGAAAGTAGCGCGCAACCTGGGGTACGAGATATTCATGGATGAGTGGTTCATCCTGCATGCGATCAACGCGGGGTACAAGCACGAGAGTGTGGCGGCTGCAGATATCCACCGGCTTCTGATTGATGACCACCAGACGTTCGTGTTGGTAAAGCGGTGGGTATTTAAAATGTGGGGGCCGGTTGATCTGACTGAGATTCAATACAGGGAGCACTCAGAACATACACGGGTGAAGGAACAGATCACCACACAGAGTAAAGAGTTGGAGGCCCAGCTGAAGGAATTGGAGCTCCACTTGCGGGATCTCCACGCAAGAGAGAAAGAACTTTCCCTCGTGGTTGAAGCGATGACTAGTGATCGGCACGGGTATCCCGCGGCCTAGGTAGGCGAGACCCGTACCCGCACGGAATTCTCGAAACTGCTTCATGTTCCCGCGCGACTTTGCAACTCGTAGGCAATTCGACCTAATTGCTTTTCCTTTTCTATCTCAACGCTACCTTCAACACGACTCGGCAGCCTATGCGTTTGCCAACACTGATCCTCCCAACCGTTTCAATTCTGCTAGTATATGAACCTGGGTCTTCAATCCGGATCGAACTTGATATTTCGTTCTTATGCTTCCATGCTGTCGAGGCGCAGCCTCCGCACTCAATTCCGAGTCTGATTGGACCCTCTATCAGGCCAAACATATCTGACCGTTCCAACCGAGCTCTTCGCAGTCTCGCAAACAACGCATCTCAATGCCAGTACATTCTCTACTTCTCCCCAGACCTTCGACCTTGATGAATTGGGCCTCTCGTATCCCCGATAACTCAAGTATCGTCCGGCTCGCTACCATCCTCTCGCCCAGAACATCCTCGTAAGCTACTCGCCACCCGTCGCATATGCTATTATATCACTGACTCGTGTACGTCCCGGTTTCGGAGAAGAATCACTTGCACAGGTGCTGGTACCCACCATGCGGCTCCGATCCGCACATCCCCGCGCACAACTTGAATTCTCCTCGAACTCGGACACAGTGGCCTCTCTCGCGATCCTCGCGCATTTTACAAAATCCTCCCTGAATTTTATCAAATAATACGCCCGGACTCTCGGACGGTTAGTGCCATCCTCATCTAGGTCTACTACTTGGCCCTCACTCTGCCGCGTACCTCTTCGGGACTCTCTGGAGAGGTATCCATCCCCCTTAATCGAGCGGCTGCACTCCCATCTTTTCAACCAACTTCCCGGATGGTTTCGCGAAATTACGCCCTACCTATCCGTGTTCACACATACTACTCGAAGATCGGACTGCGTTCCGGGACGCATCTGCTTTCAATATAATATATCCGCTCCGCGATACTGGCAGAGCCACCGTTTGACTCGGGGTCGGGTCCTGAGTTTCGCGTGTTTTTTTCTTATTATTTTCAGTTACCTGAATCCGCCACACCCAAGAACTGTCTGTTCAAATACCCAATATATGGGGAACCCTTTCCTATAATCTTATTCGTGGACTTGAATGAACATCACTCACAGCCAAAAATTCGACGCGCTTGCTTCTTCGTCCACCATATCCTTGATCTGCGTGACTACAGTGCGACCCAGTGGCGGATTGCCGTACCTGCAAACAATACGTTGATCGGTTTTCCAAATGTAAAGCAGAAGAACCCCGTTCGATTCGGGGCTGGGTCTTTCCTTTTTGCGCTTCCGATTTTTCTGCTGCCTTCCATTCAACTGAACGGACGTGTACGATCAGCCTCTTTACTCCTGCGTCATTGGTTTCGTGCAGTGCACACCGGCGAAACGGCGAAACGGCGGTCCTCCTCAACCCCTTCGGCCCCATCGATGAGAAAGCAAAGGCGGGCAGATGATGAGGCGACACGAATTTCAGTCACCCCTGCGCCGATAGCTGAACGAGGCGCGAGTCACAAAACCTTCAGCGATGGGGTGGATAAAAACTTTGAGCCAACAACGGTTCTAGCCAAAATCAGAGCTAACAAAATGGACCCAAAAGAGGGGGATAAGATTATGAAGTTCAATCGTAAGGGGTATACAGCAAATACAGTGTGTAAGTGAGGAACCGGGAGCATAAGTGCACGTTATTCCCCAGAACCGCATGAGAGACAATTAAAACAGAAAGAAGAGAAGAAGAAAAAGCATTTGGGACATCTTGCCCCCACCGGCCCCGGCCGGGATCATATTTCCTCGAGTTGCACATCAAAAGAGTTGGCGCCGTGCACACACTCCCTCTCTCTGTACAGAGGAGATACTGGGGAAAGGCCAAATAAAACGACGGTCCGTAAGACTTGGATCTCGCCGCGAAGGCGGATCTGCGAGGCATCCAGATTAAGAGGATGCTGAAGCGTACGTGCGTAGCACTTACATTAGTTTGCTCGAGCACATTCGCGAGCTCTGCGGTGGACGACACATCCGCTTGGATCTTCTCCACCGCCAACTCGACGCGGGTAGTCGATCCGATCTGAAGCCACAGGGCATTTAGTCGTCTGAAGAAGTGGGTTATGAGTAGTCGCACCTTGAACGTCTCAGAGGCTGCGTCCAGCCCCGAGATGAACCCGGCGAGCCGATTCTCGTGTTTGCGTAGCCGCAGCAAGCGGCGGAAAGGGCCTGGCTTGAGCTGGGCTTCCATCGTCGTGGTGATTTCGCGGAGGAGTCTGACGAGGTACGCATCTGTAAGAGGTAGTAGCTTTTAGTGACACGAACGTACTCCTCAAATTTCAGGATATCTTGCAACATCCCTGGGGATATTGTCGCACTCCTTCCAACGGCGTTGAATATTGCGTCGAAGATCCCGACCGCGCGTGACGCGAGCGCCTGAGCGTTTTCGTCGGACACGGAGATGCGCTATGAGGCCGTCAATGATCGGAAAGAGACGGAAAACAGCAAGCATTTACGTCAGCGAGGTCCCATACCGCCAGGACGCCGCCGACGGCTGACTTGAGCGGCGGAAATACTTCGGTAGATTCTTTGACGAGACTGAGGAATTCTCGGATTGCGTCGGACGACTCCGCGAGGAAGGCTGGTGTCGCGGATGCAGAGCTAGACGAGCTACTAGTAGAGCCAGAGACGGCCACCAGGGCCCGCCCCTTGCGCCGCCCGCGCGGCCTCAGGTTCATTCGCGGGGGAGAACAGCTGAGACCAGAGGTGGCAGAGTCGGACGCCAAGAAACCGGCTCCCTTGCCCGTCTTATATAGGGCCCACATGTTGTAAAGGTCCAAGGATAGAGCAGGCGGTGCTTGGGCTGTTGAGCGGTTAGATATGTACCGCCCCGCACACCAGAATTTTGACTGTTAAATCAGGTCGTGTACAGCCTACAGGGATGTCAGATGACCTATATAGCGCCCAATTGTTGTAACGTCCAAGGATAGAGCGGGCTGTGTTTAGGCTGTTGAGCGGGCAGCTCCGCGCACCAGACTTCCCACTGTCGTTGGCCTGAATTCGTCGAGGTGGCGGATAAACGTATCGCCTGTCTCGACCACCAACTATCCGACCACCATACTCTCCACACCGGAGTGACGACCTACGATAGCTGAGAGATGTTATCGAAAGCCACTCGAGCAAGAAAGGAAGACAATGGGAGATGAAAGTCGAAGATAAGCGCAATCAGCGCCACGTGTCAATGATATCGGCCCGGGCCGCTGGCACACCGGGTAAAGCAAAATATTAACCTACGTCAATATGCCAGCGAACAGTAGATAATTCAGCACACAAATCAGACCTTGTAAAGACTCAATAAATTGATTTGGTCCAAAACGGACTCTTAAGTGGGTACAATCAGGGGCTGTTTCAAAAGTGGTATATTTATTAAGTATCCGCCACATCTGAAAGGACTGCTGAAAGATGAACTTTCAAGAGCCATTTCTGGCGAGACGAAAGGAGAACTTTCGGGGTAACAATCTATTTTTCCTTTGTTCGAACAAAGGAAAAATAGATTGTTACCCCGAAAGTTCTCCTTTCAATATTACCTGAAAGCACAGCTAAATGAATTTATTTAGGCATGGCTTTCCTAGCTTGCTGAAAGGGAACAAAGTCAAGGCAGGTGAAAGAGTTGCTGATTGTGGCTACTTCCGTGGTGCTTTCACACCAATTGAACTTACCAACTATCTACAAGTTTGAAATTATCTATTGAGTTATCTACTCTATGCATACATATTGACCTAGGTTAATATTTTACTTCATCTGGTGTGTGGCGGCGACACGTATGAACCTGTATGAACGCGTCTTTTTTCAATTTTCAATTTCCCCGCTCAACCGATCCAGCATACTTGTTTCGTCAAGACATAGAGCCGAAATGACTGTCTTCTCTTCAGGCATATACATCTTCCTCCCGCCGGCTACGTACGACGCGCCCGTTTCGATACAGTACTGTCCCGGTGCGACTCGCGAAACACAGTCCCGAAGTTCTCCTATCAACGCCGCCGGTGAGCTAATCCCGCCCCAAAAGTGCGTTGCGAACCGGCGTACCCTGCGGGACAGGAATCGGAATGCGTGACGGGGCATATTCTCGCGCCATCGAGAGGGAGTGGATTCTACATCCGCAGAAGATCAGCACATGGCTCAAAATCTCCGTACTGCCCATGTCTGTACACGCCTCCGCCGGCTGGGCATTCCCCTATATATGTCCCTTTATTGGCCGCCGCTCGTTGTTCCAGCATCGGGGCGACTAGAACTATATCCGTGAGCGCTGGCGACGCTCGTTTTACTGGATTTCGCCTGCGGCTCCCTGGCCAGGCTGCAGACAGCTCGAATATGCCCTCTGATTCACTTGGTTTTCGCCTCACCTTGTCCCTCATTGATCTTCGTATCACTAAATAACGTTGCAACTGCCCAACTGAATACACTACTGACGGTATGTATACACGGATTAGATTCCCGTTCTCATCTTCGCTGGAGCCCGTATATTATGTTGCATAGTGTTGGAGCCTCTCGCCATGTTCCCCTGCTGGGGAAATTCCGCGTACAGTCGGGAATCTGGGGCATTTCCACGCAGTCGCCTGCAAGAGGGTGCGGACGGTGAATCAATATTAAGGGTTACATGATTAGAACAGCATTCCGTTGAGGAATGCAGCCAGATTCCTGGGTACAAAAACCTTGCAGAGAAAAACACCACGCAAAAATAGAGAATGTTTGCAAATGACTGTACACCGAGTCAAACGGCGACCTAAACTCCATTCGAATGAGTAGCAGACACGGCCTTCGCCACCGGGTCATTTCCCGAGAATGTAGGGCCGTGCAAAAAAATGAACCCATATAGTTATTCGTGGGGTGGGAGAAATGGAAGAAGGACGGAGGTAGAATCCGCTACGAGCGGGAGAGTCCTCAGGTATGTGGTATGCGCTGAGGTGGGCGATCGCAGGTGGGAGTCGTGATCTCGGACTGGATTCGGAACAGCCGGCGCAGTCATGACTTGAAAACAAGCAGGGGGGATTCTTGCTGGCCGACGACATAGAGAGCCGGCCGGAAGTCCAATAAGTTGGAACAGTCAAAGCGGACAAAAAAATATGAACATACATCTATGACCCCAACCCGAGTCGAACGGGGGTGCTCTGCGCGCACGTTGATCCGACTGGGGGCAGACGCGGTTATCCGCCATCGGGTCTTGACGCAGTAGTGGAGATGTGGAAGAAAAGCGAGATGGATGGAAATTCAGCAGCCAGTAGAGTTTGAATCCGAAGTGTCGGAGTGGACTCTCAAGTTAGATCCATCGGACGCTGACATCGTAAGAAGATATTTGAGGAGCTGACAGGTGGAGGATGCGGACGGAAGCATCGTTCGACGAAATCCACAGCCCAAGAAGCCCGGGAGGCGGTAGATAATTACAATAATAATCTGGGGCAAGACCATCGGCAGGCAGACTTTGAAGAAAACGAAATCGGAGAAAACTGCTGACGAGATCGACGCGGAGTCCAGACTGAGTCGGAGTTTATCAAATGCATGGACAAAAAAAGGCTCTGGCAGATGAGAAAGGCCGGACCCCGAGTTGAACGGGAGATACTATGCGCGGAAGTGGATGTGATCTAAATGAGTCGTAGACGCGGCCGTCTGCCAACCTGTCGTGAAACAACCGTGTTAATTCGGAGATGTGCGAGTTAGTATCGCGTGCACGGACTTGGGGATCCAGTTTTCGGTGTGAGCAGAATCGCAAGGGTGCGTCAAAATCTGGAATAGATAAGGTCATTTGGCAAGTTCGGAAGGAAAAATAAGAAGAATAATAAATTGCCATTGCGTGAGGAGAGACGCAGATAATTCTAGGAACCTGGGCAAATGCAGAGAAAAGGGACACAAAGTAAAGCATGGCCCGACCCCGAGTCGAACGGGAATTGTCTCCAGTACCCCGAGGATAAATGGAGCAGGAGCGATTGAGTTTTAATACGAACTTCCGAAATGCAGCCCACAAATGTGGGCGAAGGCTTGTAAGCCTTGATCCAGGGACCGCCGCGTGTGGACGAGAGACTCAGAGATTAAAAGCGTTGAGACCGAGGGATCTATGTACCATGCGCGAAAGACGGATTGAGGAGGAAACATCGAGATGCGAGAAGCAGACGTACTGTGTGGACATATGCATCCGCCGTCAGGTCCTTCTGGAGTGGCAGCATATCTCAGGGCGAAAATAAATAGAGTCGCTACGGGGAGCAAGTGGATTAACTTGGACAGAAATTCGAATTTCAGGAATCGGTTGAAGAGGTATGCCACCGAAGCAGGGGAGGAGTTGCATCATCTTCGTACGTCGGGCGAAAGGAAGCAACAGTGAGACATCGCTCCGCCAGAGAACTGGAACTTCAGCGGCTACAGAATCAGCTGAAGTGAGGCCAAGTTAGTTGCGTGGGTAGTGCGAGGGATGTCAGAGTCGGAGTGCGGAGGAAACTTACGCAAGAAGGTTCCGGGTAAATCTCCTGTAAAGAGTCAAAGAGGTCACCCTACGCTATGGAGAACCCGACCAAAGGTCGAATGGGAGTCATACAATTGCATACGTGGCATGTCATGGGAAGCGAGCGGGTTGTAATACGCAAGTCACGGACCGGGAGATGGGAGTCGAGACGAGAACCACAAGCGATAAGCGACTCCGATGATCGCCGACACTCTGCAGCATGCCGAACTTGCCGATGCCGTTTTTGTCCGACCGCTATCGTTCAACCAACGTTCAACACTCTCGACGCATACCGAGTACATTCATTGAATTCCTTCCAAGAATACACACAAATCATCATATTCGTACACGAGTCATCCTATTCGATCCTATTCGCATCTCACACAACCTATCACCGAACTTTTTCAGAGCCCCATGCTGCTGAGCGCATCCTTCGCCCTCTGAGTGACGTTCTCCCTCTTACGAGTCGTCCCCGCGATTGACGCCGACGCAACGGTGTCTACCGTGACTGAGCCGGGGCCCTCCGGCAAGCGAGCGCTCCTGGTGAAGTACTCCTCCGCCATAATGTTGACATAAGTAACTTTGGTGGTAAGCGGGCTGTAGCCTCCCCACGGGCCAATGTTCCACTCCTGACCCCACGCGTCGTTAATGAAGGTGATGTTGTCGCGGAAATCGAAGCGCTTCTGGTAGAAGACGAGCTCCGAGCGGGGCGGAACGTTGACAGTGATGGTCGTGGTCTTGGTCGAGGTCGTCTCGGTGGACTTGAAAGTGCGCTGGCTGTGGTCGACGCCGATGGACATGCCCTCGTAGGACGCACCAAGGTTGAAGCCGTTGGTGACCTCCTTGCCCTCGGTGATGGTGAGTCCGGTCGTGTAGGAGTACTGGTACTGCTGGGTCGCATCGGTGTCGTTTTTCCAAGCAATGAGCTGGATCCACTGGATCCTCTCGAGGTAGCGGTTGATGACGGCGTACATGGCCTGGTCGCCGGACGAGTAGAAGATTGTCGCCCGACCGGAGAAGGTGCGTGCAGTACCGGTGGGGGTGTATACGCGGTAGTCGTACAGATCGCGGGGTGCCACGAGAGATTTGGCGGCGTCCGCAGTATTCTCGACTTTCTCCACGATTGGACTCTCTTTTACACCAGGGTCGCTAGCCAGGGCATTCTGTGCCGGAAGGGTTAGACCGAGTAATATCAGAAACGACCACTCACAGATTGAGAAGACATGTTTTACAAGCACTTGCTGTACGACAGATGGGACGCTGAGCTGAAGTATCGGAGTTTTTTCACAGCTGGATTTATAGAAATCCAGCGCATTCCCGGATCTTCCATCGTGTAAGACAATTAATAAGTGTTGAGTCGCTTGTTATAATTCAGATCCGAATCTGGGCTCTTATTCTAGAGTTCCTGAGCTTATTAGAGTAGACCTTAATTCGAGAATCGGTTTACAACCGATGCTGTCCCAACGCCAGTTGCGCATTCCGGGCCACTTGGTCCTACTACTCCCCACATTAATTCTGAATTTCTGGAATTGGAGACTCGCAAGCCGGAAGTTCTCGGATATCAAATCAAGTGTATACGAGTCAAACGGGATATGCGGACATTTCCCTTTTCTGTGAGCCACGGAGAGGTCAAAACTCGCGAGGCACGACTGCACGTCTCTCTTACCATTTCTGAAGATACATATGTTTTCGTGTTCGAGAATATAGATACCGAGCTCACATGCCCCTTCCTCCGAATTTCGGCCCTATTTTTCTCCCTGTGGGACCGAGCCTCCTAAAAACCCTCCAATAATACGACGACAGGGCGTTCAATTCGCTCTAGAACGAAGCTTTGACGTCTATGACATCCGGTGAGTTTTCTCTTTCTCCGATTCTTTCATAACTTGGAAAGACTTCTGAACAGTCCACCAAAGGGAACAAGTGCAACAATCTAGTAGTCAAAACATGCATGAAAATACCAGAGAGGAAACATCCCTAAGTCAAATAGAGAGACCTGCGCAACGTTGAAGTGTCGGCATCCCGGCACGTTTATGCCGTTCGTACTTGCGCACATCGCCGTGTTATCTCCGAGACGAGTTATAATAACGCACTACACACCCACTATTGGTGGCGCATTAACTTAGCTTCAACCATACTTTGGGATACGATCTCTTCGGCCTTCGTCGAACCCTCCTTTCATTTCATCTGTCTAAGCTTAACAGAGACGTCGTTCCCATATACCTCGTGTATTAAGCATACCACTTCTCCATACCACTTCTCCGTCAGATATGCTCCGAAGTCTCCACGATTTCCCCGATCAGCCAACGCACTGTTGCTGGCGCATTGATTACCGACAGAACTCAAAGAACTGTACATGGCTAGAGTGGATTGTCATCTCATATCATCCTCGTCTAGAAGCACCTAACACGTCGCTCTTGACAGTTCATAGAACTTTGTCCAACGGGAAAAACTTCTGTCCCGTCTTTGTTCTGACAACGCAGGTGACCTCAATTCAGCATATCGAGAGCTATGGAAGAACGGCGAACATGCTCATGCAGGAATGATTGCAAGAGTCGATGGACAGATATGTGGGTCTCGACTTGAACCTCAAAAGGAGAAACCACCCGCTAACGCCACTTCGACAATGCTTCTTGTATCCACGAGACCCTTCTTGTCACATTGCCCGCCTGTTCATATCTTCTCAATGTCTACTCTTTTTTTCCATCCACCGTTCTATTGCCCTTTATTCTTGAGTTGACCTGCTGACCATTTGAGAATCTTTTGAACAGACGCTATAACAATCTAACCTCGTATCCCGGTTTGTTATAATCTGTCGATCGAATGATAACTGACCTCGCTGTTACAGATCACAACATCTTTCGCCGTAGGCGACGCGTATTTTTGCCTCTTAGCTGAAGATCTAGGCACAAAATTGAGTAAGCCTTCCCGCCAATCGTCGGTTGGAAGGCCGGAGAAGCGCGATGCCGCACTTTCGTGGACACGCGAGAACGGCCGAGACCTTAATTCACGTAAAAAGAAACCCCAATCGCTATTTGGAGAGCGAAGAGCGGTTGGCAGTGATCCTAGAAGAAACTTTCCTCTTCAAGTTTGTGATCAGAGCTGCTGTGCGGCTCAGTGGTGGTAGGAAAGAATTCAAACTCCGATGACTATAAAATAACGACGCCACGCCATTCGCGGGATTAACTACAGGCTATTGAGAATCTGGGTGCAACATCGCCGATCAGCCGCTCACCACCCTCTCAAAGACACGGACCATCCGCTGTCTTCTTTACTTAATATTCACACGCCGCAGGGGAAAAGAAGTTCCGGTCAGGCACCATGACTATATGTTTTCTCGGTCACCGTTCTACCCCCGAGCTCAGTAATGCGGGCGTACCGCGTTTCGAGCATTTGGACTGTCACTCGAGTTACCAAACCGCAAGCGATACAGAAGGTCCAGCCTCTCGGTCACCGTCACTACCGAGTTAATGATCGCTATCATGATATTCTTAGTCGCCCACATTGCCCCCTCAAAGCCATTTTTCTCATAGGTGTTCAAAACCCACCCCGTAGTATTCTCGCGTCTCGTACTAGTAGACTCTTAGTAAGTGGTCAATCGCCCTGCCGCGACCACTTATCGACGACCAATGTTGAATGTACAGCGATGCGATGGACCACAACCACGACCTCGAGCGACACTAGCCGGGCATTCAACTCCCCTGTCCTGGACACCATTTTGACTAACTGTTCACACGAAACACGGTAGAACTATCCGAGCCGACGCTGTTACGTGCGCGGCTCCGGGTATCTCACCATGTCCTTCCATGCGAGGAGCATATTAAGAAGCTCCCGTATGATCTCCGCCGGGGATTGACTTAAACCTGCAGGAGTCATGATCCCAGATCCCTTGACCGGGACGCAATCCGTGAGAAGAGGCCCGTGGGAGATCTTCACCCAGAAATTACAGCGAGTGTGCGTTCAACTTCGTGCGTAACCAGCAGTGCCAGGGAGATGAGAGCCGGATGTGAGTGGAGAATTGCGGTAGTAGTCTCTCAACTCCAACAACTACGTGCTAAACTGGTCCAACCGCCGCGCTCGAACTCTCCCTGGAAAGAGCCGGTAGCGCTCTCCAGCGGAACGTCATCCAATCAAAGCACCTTCGAAAGTTTCTCCACCCTCAAAATCCTATCTTTGCCTGCGAATTCGATTCATATCTACCCCTCCCCAACTAAAAATGAAGTACCGCCAAATGGGACCCTCTGCGCTTTTTTGGTGGGCTTCTTTGGCAAAACAACCAATCAAAGCACCTTCGATACTTTCTCCACGCCTCTGGTCCTTTCTTTGCTCGAAAATCCGATTCCGATCTACTCCACCCCAACTAAAAAAATCGTCTGGAAGCACCGTCTGGAAGCACCGCCCAATGGGACCTCTGAGCGTTTCAGGCTTCCTCGGCGAACAATTATGCTCGATTGCGAGTATGCGTGTGCAGCCATGATGGCGACTCTTCTACATTGCTGTCTTTCACAGGGATCGTCGGCGGACATACCACACGGTGGGAAGCATCAGAATATCCGTCAGTGCTCCCTTCTCTCCTTGAAACCAGCCTCAGGACCAGTTGGTTTTTCCGTCTCATCCGACCAGATGTGCGGAAACCCATGGGCTAATTTGATTGCTAATGACGCCTGTCTGAGATTTCCGCAAGAGCCGCTCTTAAAATATCAGAGTATGAACAAATTCCGCTTTCAAACTCGGTTAATAGAACTTTGGAGATCGACCTTGTCTCGAGTCTGGTCAGTCCTCGAGGATAATACTCGCTCCCGATCATCTCGAAAAAAAAAGAACCAGGAATACTGTGAACGGGTCCCAAAGAGAGGAAGACGTACATATGCAACAGGACAGTTGCAGTTGTGCCAGGGCATCTCGGACATCTCGAAATGAATGTGCGGGCCTAAAAACTACGGTCCGGGTACGTCGGAGGCAGTGTGGGGCCTCTTTTTCCACCGAACATGAGGGCTTGACTCGCCAATGATCTTATCACTGTGGGAAGTAAATGAACTCAGATGGAGTACCCTGAAAGCACTCAAATGGAGTGTGTGAAGTACTCGGATGTAGTGCTTCCAGGTACTCAATCTGAGCGCTTTTCTGCAAAAAACCGTCTCCATGTGAGTACCTCAGGTACTCAATGGGAGTGCCCAGAGGTACTCGTTGTGAGTGCTTTAAGCACTCCATTTGAATGTTTCTTTTTGGTAGTTTTAAGCAAGAAAAATCAACCTTGCTGAACCAGTATTGACGCCAAGGGTTCAGGAATGGCTCATTATGGAACTTTAAGAGGATGCAGTACGCAGGAGCAAATTACCTGCTGCCTCCCGGAATCGAACGAGGGACCGCGTGGATGCACTCAAGATTACAACGGAGAACAACATACCACTGGACTAAACAACCAATGCAGAGAATGGGATAAAAGGTCCCAATATGGTAATTCCGCATGTTGTCCCAATAACGTCTTTATTTTACCTCCAGCCAGTCTATCTACCTACATATTGGCTATTTAAAATCATGCTACTCTGGAGTATAATCAATGGTTTGCATATATTGAGGAATTTTCGACCTTTGAGTTGACGAAATCTTTTGAGTCGTGTTCTTCCCAATTTACAACCTCAAGCTCTGTGGACAGAGTTTGAATCAGATTCTGTAAATTCTGAAATACACAGAATTTTGAAGGTATCCTAAACTTTGTGGTCGAGCTCCGAGGGTGGGCAGTCTGATTCCTAAGAATCACTCCAACCGAGGGCTGGTGTGGAGTGACAACCGAAATAATCCTGATCCAACGGCATTTCTCATGTTCTCTGGGCAACAATTCATATGTAGGACCCCGGAAGAAGTAGCCTCGAGGGAAATCAGATGAAGTACCCCTAAAAGCAGTGCCTCGAAGGGAACTCAGATGAAGTACCCCCAAAAGTAGTGCCCCGAAGGGAACTCAGATGAAGTACCCCAAAAAGTAGTGCCTTGAAGGGAACTCAGGTGGAGTACCCATAGAGGTAGTGCCTCGAAGGGCACTCCAATGGAGTACCCCAGGGAGTAGTACTCTGATGAGCACTCCAACAGAGTACCCAAAAAAGTACTACTAATTGAGGTACTCAGTGGGAGTACCTTTTTTGCATAAATAGTACCCGGGTACTCACATGGAGTACCTTTACTTTCCACAGTGCTTAACAATTAGACATTCGCCACCATTATACTCCAGAAGAAAATCAGAAAAATGGCAGCTATACAATGTTCCTGTCGCTGGGGGGGGGGGGGACAGGCACCTAAAATGCGCAAAGGGGGGGTTGCGCAAGTTAGCACACGCAGAACCCGACCATTTCAGTTCGTTTGACAGATGAGGCGGCCATCACTCGGCAGCTGATACCATCATTTTTTTGAAAGCGCGGTGCTCTGGCTTTCATTAAAAATCGTTACGCTTGCTAGAATTGATGCGACTGTTTAGGAATTCTGTTTTGGCCGAAGCCGTGCCGCATCCCACGTACATAAGTATGGAGGCTCCCTGAAACCCGACACCGCGACACGGCGGCTAACGTTCATCATGTCCGACACATTCCAGAAAGGCCGACACATGGGTCTGGTTGTCTTCCAACTCCGACACATCGCCAAGCACGTAAGTATTAGCCTTTAGCCGGCCGAACACCAAATTGGGGTTCCTTCTTGCTCTTGATTAGGAACCTTCGCCGGATGAAGCACTCCGCCTGCTGTGTTCAGCGATCGGCAATGGTCGCACATCACGACGCGACGCGTAAACCTTCCGACCACTTCGTCTTCAGGTACCATTTGTTCCTGGTCCGTTCCAGTTATCTATTGCTTTCCATATGGCATAAGTTTCCTTAGCACTCTTTGCAGTGCCAAATGTTCTCCAAGTGCAAAATGGACTCGCTTCACCTCAGTTTCTACCAGATTGCCTTATGGAACTCGTGGGATTTATACGAAAGCCTTGTAGCATTCGAACGTACACAAAAAAAAAACCAAGGCCGTAGCTCTCTTCGGACATTGATATCTACTGGAAAAATATCTACTGACAGAAAATATATCTACGTTCAGGTACTTCGTGACTGTTAAGCCGGAGTGAGTGCGGTCGGAGTGAGCGCAGTCAGTGTTACCTGCCTTGCTGTATGTACGCGAGACGGGGACCGCTACAATTCATTAGAAGGGGCAAGACAAAAAAGGGAAAATGAACACATCGCACTGAAGGACGTTTGAAAACATGAAGAAGACCCGCTCCTCGACCTCAGCCCCCTTGAAGCTCCGGTCTGACCCCGAACCCGTCATCCTCGCATCCTCTGACAGCGTCTTGGGCGGGGGTTTCGATGGGGGATCAAGAAGTAGCGCTGAGGCGAAGATGAACCAATTCCTGCAGGCGGTGAAATTACTCACCAGGTTTCCCCCATTCCTGCGCCCGGTTCAAGCGCTTGCGCTGGGCCAGGGTCAGCACGTTCATCGGATGGGGGGCGGTACTGCGCACCTCGGGGGAACCCTGCCCTAGTTGACCAGCTTTCACCTGCAGCGGGGGGGTGTCAAACGCGCACGGGACGCTCCTGGGGAAGGCACTACGGACCGGGGTTGCCACGAAGCCGTACGGTCGCTTTCCAGCGGGTTTTCCTCCATGGGGGATCGTCTCGCAAGCATATTTGAGCGGGAGGAAGCGGGGGCGATTGCGGGATGGTGGTGGTGTGGAAGGGAGAGGGATGTAAATATTTGGCACGGTGCCATGCCGTTGATTCTCGAGACTAGCTGATTGTGCGTGTCGGATTTTCTGAAGTTGTGTCAGGTTTGCTGGGGTGTGCGTCCCATTTGGCCAGATGTGTCGGATTTGCTGATCTACGTGCGGGGATTTTTAGATGTGTCGGATTTTCTGACGTTTGACACGCCGTGTCGCGGTGTCGGGTTTGGTATATACTCTAAGTATGCGAGGTTCCTCAACGTGAACCGTGCGTGAAATCGGGTCATTTTGAAGTTTGGACTTTGAGGGTGAATTTCCATGAAGGAGATCAGCTCCGCTGCGCTGCTTGCGCACAACGACAAGAACAGAAAACTCAACAATCATTCCGAACAATATTCGGATGCACCCGCCGAGACGTCGACCAGGCGATTTTTTCTGATAAGATACGTACTGGCGCGTATCCTCGAAAAGCTGCCTCTCTATGCGGTTCGTGTGATAGTAGCTGAGAATGCGGTGGTCGACAGGTACCGAGCGGTATAGAAGGCCCGTTTCCTATTCACCATCGTACAGTAGGCTCTGTATCACATTATTCTACCGTTCAGTGATAGTAGTGCCATACATCCCAGGCTCATTCAAAATATTGTACATTACTTCCTTCTTCGATTGGTCTACAAAACACTGGAGGATATGGCTGAGATGTCTATGATCAAATCATTGTCTCGCGAGAGAACAAGCACATGTACATATCGCAACTGTTCCCGTTTTTTAGACCTGAGAATCTTGCTGATTCGAGTCGCTGGTGAGTGGAATCGATATCTTGCCTGATGATGCAGAACGCTGTGATGTCGAGGAGGTCCTTGACCATCCAAGACCAACTCGGGTATGGATCAGAAGGTTCGAAATGCCGATAACGACGGGGAGGGTGTCAGAGGCAATGAGCCCTGCATACGAGCCGGCGAAATCCGCAATGGCAACGAAGGTGAGCCAAAACCTCGTAAACGGCCACTATCAGCTCCTATATTTTCTTACGTTCCGTGGCACATACGTCTGCAGAGCGGCACTTTCAACCAAGATTGCAAGAAGAGCCTTGTACGCTTCATCAGTTTCTGTTAACTTTTTTGAGTTGAAGAATACTACCATCAAGGGAGATCCCAAGACTGTTCTGGTCCTCGTCCTCGCGATGCGGAACGCAATCAGACCTGTAATAAGCGCCACAATAAGCCAGAACCGGGGAAGAATAGAGCCGTAAGATAATACCGGTGCCGTAAATGGTGGTGCTGTGAGAGGAGGTCAATCACGATCTGCGGCGAATTATGTTGTTCTTGAAAAACTTACAGAAAGGAGAGACCAAAGCTGGCTCCAACCCAAAATGTCGGCTGAGTGTAGGTCGTAGCCCCGCCAAGTTTTGGCTCCCACATGCTGACCACGTAAAGGGTCCCAAGAACTACACAACCAGTAAGCTCATCGGCGGATTCGGAATGTGGCTCTACTCACCAAACACCGCAATCAAGCTGCCGATCGGGAATATCACGATGTAGCGATTCCTTCCCCAAAATATCCACAAGCGATAAATCTGAGAACTTCAGCAGATATTTGACATGATCATTTTGTAGGACTGACCACGAAGGAGTCCCCCATTAAAATCGAGATAAGAAGACAAGTTTGCTTTATGATCTCGGTCCAGTGCGTAGCATCTAGGTAGAAGGTAGTTTCGGCGGCCTTATCGTCGAGATATGTGAATGCGAAGAAAGCTTGATATATAACAATGATCCAATGCTTGCGTTCTGTCAACAGTGCGAAATTGAACTGAGAGCAACTACTCACAACTGTGATGACTAGGGAGAGACCAGCAGCTCCAAGGAACATAAGGGAGGTGAAATTGTGCCTGGTTGTTCGGCCATCCCCGCGTGCCGCCAGGAAGTAAACATTTGAGATGAAAAGGAGCACAAAGGTTCCATAAAAGCAGCTCTCCAGAACGATCCCCGCAAGATTGGCCGGAAGGATGCCAATGTCCCGCATTGTGAAAGAAAGGGTGCATGAGGATGGCAACACGGACGTCTTATCTACAGGCTCGTGTATGATGATCATGGAAGAGTCAGGGTTCTGATTCTGCCACACTGTGAGAAAAGGTTCCGAAATAGTACTCGATGGGCGACTCAAGTTCTTGATGAACACCGGACATGTTGAAATGTGAACAAAGGAGGCCCCCAGACACTATCTTGTAGGTCTGTCCACTGTTTTACTCTAAAATTTTTTGCCTCAGCCCGCTTTGTTATTATATCTTGGACCAACCATCCATTTTTTTCTCCTTGGCTCAAAGTTTACGTCTACTGGGCGTTGTTTAGATCAGCAACAAGCCTATTTCGAGTGCTGTCATCTGCCACCGGGACGCGCAACGGTGACGATGAAGCCGCGGCTTGCCGTGGCTCACCCTGACCGGTTCTAAGGGCTATTCTTCTTGAAAAAAAATCTCGCGCTCCGCCCGATTTCCTCTATGTCGGACCGACCTTTCTGGGCCTGTTTTACTCTATAAACGAATCGAGGTAGGGGTCTTTTTGGACCATTGATTTACCGTATCCCGGACAGGCCTATGAGGCAGTGCCGGGGGCCTAGCAAAGGAATGAATGTCCATAGCACCGATCCAGTTCAGGGTCTGAGCTCAGACGGTGGTTACTACAAATCGGCGTTCGGAAGGAAGCATAAATAGTTAAATCAATCTAGCATGACATGGGAGTGAAGATGATCAGGATACCTATGTCACTGCAAATGACGCCCAGCGTCATGTTCTAGCCAATACAGTTATACATTCCCAAGGACAGGAATAATCCGGTGGAAAAAATCAGACCGCAACCGCACGCGTGTGGTAAAAGGGTAACAATACTTTGGTTACGCGACTGCTGCAATTGATTTGGCCGGGAGCTCGGCTGAGCTCGGGGGTTAACAGGTTTTTGTGATAGATGGCGCCGGTGGTTCTGTGCTTCTTGGCTCAAATTGCGAGAAGGAAGAAGACAGAAGAAGGCAATATAGGTTAGTGAATCAAGGACACAATCCTCCGATCACCGCCGGTGCATTCAATGCCCACAAGTGAAGGAATGCCTTGAAGATTGGGAATCCACCCTGGATTATATGTATGGGGAGGAAGGCTGACTTAAAAGATACATCTTTTGAGAGCGGACCTGGCAGTAGATGTGAGAACCAAGCGAGATTATTGCAAATACAAATATGCATTGTGAACCCCCCATTTAGTTGCCTGTACCGCAAAGCGCGCTACTTGTCATTGAAGTGACTTGCCTGCGAACAGTTTATCAGTATCGAAAAAGAAGGAGGGCACAGAGATCGACAGGCTCCTTGATTCGCCTTGTTGACGCGCCGAATTTTGATGAGGCACGTCACGTGATGGGAAACACTCTCCTCGAGCAACAGAAATATTGCTCACGACTTTCTGCCTGACGACATTCTCCTTTCAACATCCTCGGAGATATAGAATACTCCTGCTACATATCGGATGAAGTTGAATGTTTCTAGCTTACTCCCTGTCTCTTCTGCTTCCGTCCGCTGTCCCTGTCCTTAACCTGAAAGTGTGCTCACGCAATTTCCCTACTTCTCTGAAGATCCGATCGAATCCCGGACGCACTCCTTCCAATCTGCCTCAAATATATTGGTGTCGCAGTTTATCTGTTCGACTTCGAGGGCGAATCGGCATCCTCGGCTCTCTTCGATATGATCCAGTGGCGGATGGCCGCATCATGATCAGCCAACATCGCAGGGTCTACTGACACTAGATCGCTCGACTTTCCCTCTCGATATCCTCAACTCGTGGCTAGTCACCCCTTTCCTCAAGACCCAACTCATTAAGGAACGCACCTGGTTCCCATCGGAGTGAAGGGGACTCGGACGCAGGTCTCCCGTTTGACTCGGGATCGGAACGTCGTCGCAAATCCCCTATCCTTTTGTCAAGTCCAAGTCCCTCCTCGGCGAACCCTTTACTATACTACGCCCCCGGCCCTGAAACTCCAATATCTCCCCCAAATCACCCGTCTCAGCCCCACACGACGTACTGTACTCGTAATCCCGTGCTGGTCGACTTTCGCCTTCTATCGATCCCGTCCGGAGTGTCCCGCTCTACCTTTCTCCTGATTTACTCTCTCAAGTCTCCCTGAAACCCGCGGTTCATGTTGATGCCGTCGACATTGTTTCAGGATACTTATCCCTAGCCCCAAGACCCGACAGCGTTAAGGAACGTACCTGCTCTCCATAAAAGACGAAGAGTAAGCCAAAGGCTTGCAGGACCCCCGTTCGACTCGGGGCCGGGTCGTCCATTTGTACCGTATTTGTTTTTTATTCCTCCCCGTCCGTTTTCGAAATGCGCATCTTGTGTTAGTAACCCTCCCGCCTCCGATGCGCCTACAGCTGTAAGTCATCTCTTGAAATCTCAATATGGCTTGACTCGATTCTGCAGACCTTGTAGCCGAGCAGGCCCCAGAGAAACAATTTCAATATCCGGTTGTAAATCCTTATCCATTTTGATCATTCTCCACCCGTCTGCAGCACTCGACTGCGTTGTGGAAAGCACCTTCTCTACATTTCAAGGTCCCCGTTCGACCATGGGTTGGCTGACGATATAGTCTTGCGGCAGCGAATTTTTCTCCCTCTCGCGGTTCGCTACGGTTAATGCACGCTCCCAATACCTCCCCGGCGTTGCATCCATAACCCTGCTTCTCATCGTGTCCTCTCTGTTTATGGGACGCTCTCAACCCACGTGGCAGCGGGAACGCAACATATATCCGCAGGATTTCTTGCCACCACATCTCGACTTTATGCAATGGGTACTGTATACACACTCCAAGGTATCTGCCACACAATAAATACCGCAAACACCCTCTGAATGACTGACTACCACGACGCATAGGATGCGAACAAAAGTGCGCACGCCACCCCCGCGAGACTTGTCGAAGCGCGCACTGCGCCGCTCTTTTTGCCTGCAGGCGCACTGGCAGAGCTCGATGAGCCCGACGCGGCGGGCGACGCGCCTAAAAAAGCGAAGGATCAGATTCTGCCGAAGCAGTGGAATCACCGGCCGTACCTCCGCCACTAGTACTCCCATCAGCGTTGATCGTGACGCTCGCAACAGGGTGGCCGTCCGCTTGGCAGCCCGACGCAAAGTCTGGAAGAATGTATGTGTTGTCAGTCAGCGGGGAACCACAGAGCCGCGAAAAAAGATCGATATGAATGGGAGGGACGCGTACCGTCGATGACTTGTTGCGCGTCCGCCTGGGGCGTGGCGTTGATTTGGACTTCGCATCCGTAGCACGCGCCGTAGTCGTTCATGATGGTGCTGGTGCAGAGCGAAGCCAGGGCGGCGGTCCCGGTGGACCCTTCGGCAGAGGTCCCGGCGGCCTGGGGAATAATTAACGTGTGCAACGAGAGGGAGATTGGAGGCTATGTACACTCAGGGCGTTGGACAGGGTCGTGCAAGGTGTGGTGCAGTCTGTCTGGCGTGCAAAGTGGGGAACGGCTAGTAAATAGAAGTAATTAGCACGAGAAAAAAATCGGCAGTGGGATTTGTACCAGCCTGTGCCGCAACCGCCAGGAGTGAGAAGACTGCGAGAGTGTGGAACATTTTGAAGCTTTGAACGAATGAAAAGAGCGGGGATGGAATGAATGAATGAGAGACTGGTGTTCGATGGCTCGTACATCGGCCAATTTATACCTGCGCGAAGGCGACAGACAACACAGTCATACCTCAGCGCCCAAGTGGCAATCGGTAGACGCAGGACAGGTCTACACAGGGTGTCGAGGCTGGCAGTTCTGGTTGGAGAGATGAACGCTGCCGCAGGGTTGAGGGCGGCTTTACAATTTAGCGCCCGCCATCTGACGTTGGTGTTGACAGCGATAACAAGGGCATCCTTGACGGGCGGTCGGGATATTGGTGCAGTGGAGAGCGTGATGGCCACGTCCCGCCCACTGTCAGTGACCGCATATTGCGAAGATGCCGAACTTTGCCAAAGGCTTGGCGCATTCGTTCGACAGCAGACAGTCATCCATTGCACATGTAGCGTTTACATTTTTCGATTTGCCTCGAAGATCAAGGTGTACTCAAGTGAGGAAATCCACGCCCTCCCGCGGGGCGTCTTCCCCGAGCTGCCCGACGCTCTCACTGGCATAGTCGCGTGCAGGGGGCCATCGTAGCCGCGGGGGGGGGGGGAGGCGCCTGAGCGGAGCATCGCGATGGTGCAGATGAGCGCGCAGGTGTTGAGGGATGCGAATTTAGCAGCTGTTGGGGAAACGCAGTGTGGGTATCGGTGTAATTGAAGGAGATTCGACGGCGTGTATATAGGTAGGTATAATCAGTGAAGTAATCACTAAATAATGGCTGT
Source organism: Mycena galericulata (assembly GCA_029289565.1). Lineage (NCBI taxonomy): Eukaryota > Fungi > Basidiomycota > Agaricomycetes > Agaricales > Mycenaceae > Mycena > Mycena galericulata. Next base: position 44,687 of record JARKIA010000147.1, read on the forward strand.
TAAACAGACGGCAATAGTACTTTTTTCTACAAATGAATATGACGTTTACATAAACGCGTTTGGTCCCTGCGGGGTGTGAGATGTGTTTTTGCAGCTGTTGACTACTCTTGCAGTAATTTAATCTATTATGGGAACTTCAAGCTTGCTCAGAAATTGGTCGGAAGGGTTTGATCGGGAAACGAAGCCCAAGCCAGGTAGCGGGGCGTGCCGCTCATCGACCTTACCAGTTTTATTTGTTAATAGACTTGGCTAGAGTGATATCAAGTTGCTAATCTTACTTCCACGGCCAAAATCTGCATTGAACCGAACCCTCCTCTCGCTTCGCGGTCTAGCACCACAAAGTCATTGTGTTCCCATTTTACCTGGAGCTGAGTTGGGTGACACATTCTTTCGACCCGAAGTTTGCTTGAAATATATAGATACGAGTAGATCATATTCTACAAAACAGAGCCGACCACCACGATTACACCCACCCCTCCTCATCGACCGCCTGCTCCCCTTCGTCGTCAGAATCGGGCGGAGTGGCCAACACCCAGCCGAAACGGGCCAAATTCTCCTCCGCCCAGTCGTATGTCACCATCAACGTCCCGCACGCAAAATACGAACGCGAAAAAGAAACTCCGCGCCTGGAGCCTGGCGATGAGTTCCCTGTCAGCAGTTGATTTGATGGGGTTGGAAAGGAAAAGGTCGACGATGACCACCGCCCACGCGCCGGGGGTCCCGGTCAGAATGAAATTCGGAGGCCGTATATCGCGGAGCGTCCAGCCACCAAGAACGAATTCCCGCACGGCGTCGACGCCCAGGGCACACTAGTTTGTGATTTGATTGTTCCGAGTTAAGTCCAGGGAACTTAGCAAGGGTCAAAAACGGCGCACAAAGTCTCGGATGTTTGATATCGACGCCGAATCGGCGACACCGTTGACAGTCAAGCCGGGGATGAATTCCAACACAAGAACCCAGGCCGCCTCCCCGCACGGGGTAATTATCTGGAACCGGATGGATCCGGGATTTAAACAGGCACATCTATTGAGATGAGTCATCCACTTACTGACGAGAGGCCGAAAAAGTACGGGATCAAGAGGCCCTGGTGATGCGGAAGATGTCGGTAGACCATCAGGAAAATCTGAAATCGCAATAAAGACCAGTATAGACCAAAAAAGACATGAAAGCAGCCATAGCAGAGGGCCGTCTATGATAGACACGTGGGAGGGGGGTCCTTTGCTATAAAGACAGCATAGACAGCCGTGACACAACCACGTCTATCATAGTTGGATAGACACGATAGCCAGCATAGTTCTCATAATTCTCAAAGATTGCAAATCATCAACAGTTCAATGGGAGGAAACCAAATATATTTCAAAAAACAAGTACATAAAGGCAACACTACTAGGAAAACCACGCCAGCTTTGAGAATAGATCTGGCTTGAATTTGAGGACTTAAGGAGGCACCCGGGAGCATGAAGACAGTGCGAGAGGATTGCGTGGGTTGATCCAGAACAGTTGCGACATCAGAGTTGCATTGAAATTGAAAAAACCCCAATGAATCTTGAGGAAGACGAGACATGGGACAGCTTGAGGTTTGAAAGATACTTGATGACCAGGGGCTTGGGGGGTTAAGTTCGGAATTTGAGGCTCAGATCTTTGAGGGTGGTGACGACTCCTGGTCCGGAGCACTTGCGGCGTTGCTGGACATAGCGAGAGGGAGCCAAATGGGGCCAACAGTGGAATGCAGGCCAAAGGAAACCATGTGCAAGAATGCTGGCTGAAGTTTGGGAGGAAATATGGGGAGGTGGGACGCAGCGCAGAGCGGAGGGAAAAACGGGGGTGGTGGTTTGGGAAGACACGGGCGATCAATTTACATAGATCCGTCACATAATAATTGACGCGCACGGGCCCATCACAGATTGACTGTCAATCAACTGTCAATGTCAACGTTGTCTCTGACGGCCAAGTCACTTCGAGCCTGGATTCAAGTCAGACGCACAGTTATGTCTGCCGAAGACAATTACAGTGCTTCAGTATGAGTCAGACACACATCCAAGTAGAAGCCAGTATTTCTCTACACTCACTGGTGACTGAACTTTGAGGTTTGAACAACACAGCCGCAGTAGTTGGAGCACTCGGAACCTGAGGTGAAGTTACGGCTATGAATCTGATTGGTAAATTCCATGAATGCAAGCCAACTTACATGATCTAGGTTGAATCTTACCAATGTGCAGAGGCTGATTCATATTAGACACCCATAGTACATGATAGACCAACAAAGACTGACTGCATGTCTTCATAGACCACCATAGCCCCTCATAGCCCAAAAAAGACTGGCTGTACATCTTCATAGCCCCCCATAGCCCAACATAGACCAACATAATCACTGTGGTGTCTTTATAGAATTTCAGATTTTCCTGATGACCCATGCTTCGTTGTGAGCGAGGTCCCACGGGTCGTAGTATTCCTCCATGAAATCCTCCGGAATACCGCGACACACCGAGGGCTGAATGATCTTCAAAACCAGGCACGTTTTGGGGCCGTCGCCGTCGCCGTTGCCCTCGCGGCACACCGCCGTCCAAACTTGCGAAAACCCGTCGATCCCCCGCTGAAGCTCGTCGCGGAGCCGCACCACCGTGTTTCCCTGACTGGTAATTCGGGGCAATGCACGCGCGTGCGGAGCCGGGTTTTGGAGAGGAATTTCGAGATCCAGCGTGAACCAGTGTTCGCCCTAAGGCCTAAGGCCTTAACCCTTAAGGCCTTAATTAAGGCCTTAATTAAGACCTTAATTTTTTTCGGCCCAGCGTCTCGACCTTAATAAGGCCTTAAAATATCACGTGTACAATTTGTAAATTTCCATTTTTTGACTGCCATCCCGTTCAATGTCGACTACCATCTTGCGCTACAGCAATATTTCCACCAGGGAAAAAGCCAGGCCTATTTGGAGGGGCAGAGAAGCCCCGTACCCAGAAACTGTCGGCACGTGTCATGGAGGAGGAGGAGGAGATTCCGATGGAGTTGTTAGCAGATGAGACTGAGGAGGTACCCCCCGATGAGATGAGGAGTACATAGGCTAATTCTAATATTTCCGCTGTGCCAAATACCATGGGATTTTTTTTAATCGAAGGCCTTAAAGGCCCTTAGGATTAAGGCCTTAACCTTATTAAGGCCTTAAGGAGCCGACCAACCCGATTTAAGGCCCTTAGGGCGAACACTGGCGTGAACTCCAGCCCAGTCTTGAGTGGCGTTTGGAGCGCGAGCTCGCGCGCCGCCATTTTCTCGTCGACATCTTGTTCGAAAAATCGATTGGCATGGAGCGCGCGGAATTCGTAGGGGAGGACCTCGAGGGAGTCAGCCATACTTAGGAGGTTCGTTGGTCACGGATGTCACGGATGTCACGATCAAAACAAACTACACGTGCCATCAATATCGCCACATCGCGGCCTTCCTTTTAAGTATCCCCAACTCGCAGCCATAGCTCCGTCGCGATGGTTTCCGTCCGCTTTGTAGGCACGGAAAATCGAGAAGTGAACGGGGGTTTACGAGATATGCCCTGGTTTATATTCAGCTACACGCTCCAGACTCCATGTACATCTGGATCAAGGACTCGGGTGTAAGATCCTTAGGGTTGCGAAAGAAACTCCGGGGGGTACCAGAAAGTCGGTAATTTACCACCCAATTTTTTTGGGGGGTGCAACAAATGTAATTTACCTTGAAACTTACCTTTTGTGGCACTGATCACGTGGTCAGCTGACCGCCAAAAAATCGCGCTAAAATCGCTAAAAAAATTCGCGCTCGCGGCGCGGGGAATCGCCGGGGATACGGACAACGCAAAATGGATCATTTTGAACACAATAGCTACCCAAAGTACATCAGAGTGTAAGTAACTGTCCAAGCCAATTGATTTAATGGGGCGAAAGCCTGAGTGTCATCCTCGTCTTCGTGGCTTACGGGAAAGGACACTTTTGTTTCCAAGCTCTTGTTTGTTGAAGTGGACATTGTAGTAGTCGTGATAAATTTTTGGTGATTGCAGATTCTCGCAGAATTTTTCGGTTTGATCAAGTCACGACGCGTCGGTTTTCAACTTTACGTATTGCTCGTGCATTATGGACCTCTTGGCTCTTGAGTACTGGGATGCGAAGGGGCAAAAAAAAAGCACAACTTGAGCATGTGACTACCCAGGAAAAGGTAATATACCAGGCACTTTTGGCCGTCCGACCACAAATAAGTAAATTACCTCACACGTGACCGCGGTAACTTACACCTACCAGTTACCACCCGATTTCTTCCGCAACCCTACACTTATTTCCCCGTAATTCAGGTCTTGTCAATTTTAGTCACGACATCCACGGCGAACGTGGAGTTTCCAGCGTCCACCCCAAATTCACTGATAGCGTCGCTGAAAATTTTCTTCAAGGTCGGATCGTTTATGATCTACCGTCGGAATGATTTTTTTACACGGGTTCAGGGGAGTACAGGCGACATACCTCAGCGAAATGGTCCCAAGACTAATCAAATCCCCGCCAGCACAGTTCAGCAAAAATGACAGATCTCAAGCGGTTCAATTGAAGAGCCATACCTGACATTCTGCTGAGACGACGATGGCGAGCTCCGGTGCCGGCAGCCCCAATGCCTGTATGTGCGCATCCAATTGATTGTTCGGCACCATCTACATATTTCACCGTTAGTTTACACGGAAAAGATCCTCAGGTCGGATTACTACCATCTCAAACTTGAGGAGATTATTCTGCAGAACGGGAACACCCAGCGTCAAATCCGCTAACGCCTCCATCTTCTGGCGGAACTCTGCGGAGGAGAGTTGGGGGAGGGCACGGTGTATGCCTAGGACGCGGACGTGGTCCTTGGGACTGGACATTGTGGGGGTGCGGCTGGTGAGAATCGGGGAGGGGTTAAGGAGTCGAAGGTAGCATCTGATTATGTGATTATGTTGACTGTGTCGGCAGAGGGCGCACGAGGTCTTGGAAGATTCCGAGGACAGGAAGAATGGATCCTGGCGTATTGCACCCGGGGTCAGCGTGAGTTCCCGCATGATATTGGTTCTTACTCAAGAATAGTCGACGGGTTGCTCTGAGGTCCAGGGCATCGGTATCAAGAAGTCATCTGCTGCTCATGAGGAGGGATAATAATGCCAGACTGGCAAGTACGTGAAGAAGAGAAATCAACCATATTCGCTATTCAGGCCTTATCAATCTTCGTAACGACATCCACCGCGAAAGTGCAATTGCCAACATCGAAACCAAAATCCTTAATGCTGTCACCGAACACGCTTTTAAACGCCGGGTCCTTGAATATCTGGCTCGTTTGACATCAATCCTTAACCAGATTGTCGCAGACTGGCCGGACATACCTCAACGAAATGGTCCCAGGACTGACCGAACCCGTCAGCAGTGTGAACATTCACCTCGCTAAGACGCATACCTCGCATTCCGCCATCCCAACGATGGTGGGTTCTGCGGCAGGGAGTCCCAAGGCTTGGATGTGCGACTCCAGTTGATTATTCGGCATCATCTAGAAAATTACGGTATTGAATAATACTCGACGAGAAGAATTGATGCGAGGAGGAACGGACCATGTCAAGTTTAAGGAAATTTTCCTGGGCAGTAGGAATCGCGAGTAGGGAGTTTACGACGCCCTCGATCTTCTTGCGGAACTCTCCTGGGGCCGCAGAGAAATGCGGCGGGAGGCGATGGATAGCTACGACGCGGACACGGTCCTTGCGACTGGACATAGCGGAGGGGTGTCAGAGCGGCGAGACTCCTCCTTGTATATACCGGATGCGGGTGGGAATATCCACGGTGCCACGGAAGGTTTATGAGGTATGCGGGGCTCAGGCTGGTAGAGCCACAGCTCTGCTTTATATAAATTGAACTGCGGGGGGGCAGCACGATGTCTCGGAGACTTTATATACAACAGTTTTCGGTGGAGCTCTTGTGGTCCACTCTCGGAAATTTGGCGCAGAGGAACGTCCATGCATTCCATTGAACAGTGAACATCGGTGGAGCGAGGACAGAACAGACATAGGGAAAAACTACAAAACCGAGCGCGATCGGGCATTCCCATTCGAGGCTCCGACTTTGGTTCCTGGCCGAGTTACTGGGTCTTGTCAATCTTCGTGATCACTTCCACCCCGAAGGTTCAATTGCAAAAGTGGAAGCTAAATCTTGAATAGCATCCCCGAAAGCCTTCCGTAGCGTAGGGTCTTTTAGCATCTATGGTTCATTGAACACAAGCGGACACATCGTTCACCGGATAAGTAACGTACCTCCACCATATGTTCCCAAGGCTAATGGAGAGTTCTTCAGTCATGCGACGTACGGAGCGGCGGCGTTAGTCAGCTTACCTCGCATTCTCCGCTCACCACGACCGTGGGTGCTGGAGTAGGTAGTCCCAGTGCTTATATATGGGCGTCCAATCGATTGTTAGGCATCATCTAATCGACTCTCAGAGCTCGATGTGAGGCATTGACTTGCAGTACAAGAACTTGCCATCTCGAATTTGAGAAAATTCTTCTGTAGAAGAGGGATAGCCAGCATGGTGTTGTCCGCAAGCTCACCCATCTTCCTCTGGAATTGTTCGACGGACAATTGAGGGGACACAGGGTGGATGTCCACGAACTTGACATGGGTTGGGTGGTTAAACATGAATGTAGGCAGGGTTGAAGATCCCAATACCTGATTTATAAGTATAGGCGATTTTCCGTTGAAATGGGATGTGGAAGAGGGAGAATAGAAATTACGACAATAGACGCTACACGATGCCACGGAAAGTCTAAAGGATAGATCGGGGAGATGTTAAACCCGCCAATCGTTAGTCTGATATTTTTACTGCGGTTGCGTCCGAGTTCCTTTCTCATGCATGAAAGTTCAATATTGGCACAACCGGAGACAAGACGGAGACAAAAAAGAGAAATGCATAATCGGCGACCACGAGCGGCTCATCTGACCTCACCCTTCTTATTTCTTCAATGCTTGGATATTTTTGTCGTGACATCGACGGCGACTCGGAGATTGCAGGAGTTGGCGTCCAGGGAAAAATTGGCAAGGGCCTCACCGACAAGGCTGATCGAGGTGGAGAGCAGCTAATTATTGAGTAGTTAGTGTAAGCCCATCAATAAATTGACGGGCAGCATAGGTTCTGGCGTGCTCCCGAGTTCTCAGTGTGCCGAGTCCTGCCGAGCTCCCCTGGAGGTCACGGCGTAAGTCTCGGCTGGCGCTAGCACCCGTGTTCTAGACCCGTTCTCGATTCTTGCCACGCTCTCGAGCCGGGTCAGATACTTATTGTTGCCAACTTATGCATAACCGTGAGATGTAAGTCTCGGCCTAAGTCTGGGCCCCCCTCATATTGTAGGCAATCGAACGTAGATATAGGAGGTATGTACGCATTACCGAGCATGGTTCACAACTCTGCATTGTCCCCTCTGGGTCAGTATCCGTTCTTCGGAAAGGAATCAAATCATTGCGGCATGAGAAACCGGATATGAAAAATACCGTTAAAGTGTCTGCGTTTCTTTTCTGCTGGTGTTGCCCTGACTATCAGTGTCGTTCTCGAGGAGTTGACTGTAGCCATTATGTTGTGCGCCACGCTCCGGTTGCAGAGATTCCCGAGTTTGACGGTCGCTTTCCTACGGTAGATGGTCATTGAGATATTAGGAAGCAAGAGGACTCACCGCACATGCGTCGTTGAGTCTCCTGAGGCTGCGGCCTCCGCCGCGCGCCTTTTCTCTTTCCGCTGTTTCTTCCATTTCTTGACAAGGAAGTACATGTGCGAAAATTAGAGATAGTGTCAGGATAAGGGTCGCTTGATGGGGCAAATGAATGAGGCTCAGGGGAAACTCTGCTTTAATTTATACAAAAAGACATCCGTCACGTGTACGCGTTAGCGAGCCAATCAAAATGTGACGGTAATGTCAAAGTAAAATGGCAATCGGGTGGCAGGACCGGCAGCTTCCGGGGTTCGGTTGCATTCCTTTGCCGAGACGTTTGTACTGATTACTCAAGTCAAAGGTGCATTAGTCCATTCGAGGGAGTTCAAATGCAAATGGCGGAGATAAGATTAGCAACAGAGTGTCCAACGAGTTGAAGGGTGCAGATGGTAAGTTCGCAGTTAAGTTCTCGTTATTATAGGGAAACCCAGAATTAAATTGATACAGTTGTCCACCTTGAGTGTAAACTGGACACGAGCGTCCCCTCTGATGACTGAAGTTAGCATGAATTTTGGTCTTAGATAGCTGTCCGTAGCTTAGCACGGGTTCATGCTAGTCCTCAAACATTTTATACCCGAGGAAAGGGCGGAATTGCTACGCACGGTACAGTTGAACTACTCTAGAATGTTCGACATTGACACTCGGGAAAAGGAATGTCCTAGACTGGGCCCAGAGTCCCAGACTGAGGAGTGGGGTTAAACGATCGGAGCGCGAGATATTCGAAGCGCAATATCTCGGTTCGAGGGCGAACCTAGGCCACAGAGCTGTCGACGACAACGTGAGGGCTGCCTGAGGAAGAGGGATCGATTAAACTTAATTTGACCAGCGGTCTCAGAGGTGATTCCATCTTTGTATGTTGAAACCGTGGGAGCACAATACGTGCCGACGATGCCGAGACTCAGCGGCATCTGCGGCTGCCGTGTAGGGCTTTGATCGGCATCACTCCCAAAACGCGTTCCAAACGGCAAGATCCTAGGATTACGGAACAGCCCAAAGCATCCTATGATTTGTACAGGCGCGACCTGCGGACAGACGCCCCGAATGCTGGGGAACAGGCTGGCCAAGAAGGTTACCGATGATATGAAGGACTGCCTACATAGCACTGAGGATCACCAGAATTTTACGTGAGACCTTGGTTGGCGGCAGCGGCACGGTGGTAGCATCAAAGGTGAATTCCAATGTCTGAAGTTGTTTACAATGCTGCGCAAGATGAGGAAACCCGCAGAGTGAAACGGAAGGCAATGGTGCAACCCGATCAGCCGCTTTCAAGAAAGAATACAATTCCGGGACATGCGGAGGCCATATCTAAACGCACGGCATCGTCCAGATCGAACATTTGAAATCAATTCTCGAACACCGCTGTTTGAGCCTGGAAAGAAGATGACCACTCAATTCATTCAACATTGTGTGATTCTGTGAAAGTTAATCAGGTCCATCTGTAATGCTACGAAGATTTGAGACAATGATGGAAACACGAGCCCCCCCATTTTATACGCGGTAAACACAGGACCATGGATCCTCGTATATTGGCAAGATTCTGTTACTATTTCATATGACGCGTTCAAAAGTTGAAATTCCAGGCCGCATCACACCTCGCACTTCCATATATGTGCACCACCGACGGTCAACGGAGTTCACGAAATGTGCAACATATCTTGATAAGTGAACCAGCCTTTGAACGCCGTCCCGGTTCTATGGAATGTCAGGGCGTGCATTCGCAGGAAACTTGGAGATTTGCAACCGTACTCACTGTCTGAACTTCACCCTTTTCGATACGGAACTATCGACTACGAATTTGAGGTCGTTTGGATACTCTTTGGGGTATTCGGGACGTTGTATTGGTTTCCATTAGCTTTCTAAACTTAAAGCGGGAAGGAGAGAGGAACCCTACGCACCTCCAATGGCGGCGACGTATGAGGAGAACTGGACCTAAACAATTCCATAAGCGACGGCACGCACAAACAATCAAGACATCAGTAGAATAGTTGGGCTGACCAGCGCTCCTTCAGGAAGACCTTCCGCCACCAGATCAAACTCCTCTTGCGTCCCAATGGGCTTTCAAGGACCTAGGTCTCTCCTGTGAGAGCTTTCGTCCTTGGGATCGATCCATTGAACCGAGAGGTACGCTGAGACGGCTGCATCTTGGATATACTGGACACGGGCGATGGAGTCTTCCTGCGATTCAGTTAGAGGCTGTGCGAGTTGCAGATATATCGCGGATGGTTTTGACCCTGAAATTTCCGTTGGAAAGGCCTCCGAGTGCTGGATTCCGTTGAGAGGGTGGTAAAAGGAAATTTTCTAAAGCTTACAGTCTGTAAGAAAATTCAGCCAGCTTCCGATTGGACGTTCCGCGACGCACCCATGTGAAAACTATACGAGCCAATATATTCGAACCAGCCCTTGAACGCGGTCCCCGTCCTGATGGAGTTTAGTCGGAAGTCTGGTTGGAATTGTGATGGAGTACTGCTCACTGTCTGAATGTTGCACCCGTGGATCCTGATTTATCGAGTTTGAACCAGTTGTTATCCTGATATTCTGCGGTATTCGGCCCACATTATAATATAGAGAAAAAGAAAGAAAAATAACCGCACCCCCTACAGCGGCGACGTATGCAGAGAATCGCACCTAGGGGTACCAATATTTAGAGTAGCCGAAAAAAATCGAAGCAGCAGTCGGACCATGGATCCGTCAGGAATGCCTTCGTCAACCAGCCTGAATTCCTTTCGCGTGCCAACGGGCTTGTAGGAAAGAAAATGTTTTGTGTGCCTGCTTTCGTCCTCAGGATCGATCCAGTCAACGAAGAGGTACGCTGAGACCGCTGCATCCTGGCAATGTTGGACACGAGCGATGGATCCCGCCTACAAGTATGATCAAACAAGGCTGGATGAACGGACGCATCCTGTATGACAATGACCTTGATGGTTCCCCGGGAAAGATCGGCGACTGAGTGACCCGATTGAGGGAAACATTAAAATTATGAACCGAAGGAGCTCACGGCCTGCACGGAACTCAGTCGTCTTCCTACAGGATGTTGCGGAACTTACCACTGGGGAAATTGTACGAGCCAGCATATTCGAACCAGCCTTTGAACGCGGTACCGGTTCTGGAAGGTCAGACTTTGAGTTCTGGACGTAGCTGGGACGAAAAACTCACTGTCTGAAACTTGAGCCCATAGAGACCGATTTATCTACTTTAAACCAGCGGTCGTTCTCATATTCTGAGGGCAGATGTTCCATAAATCCCCGACAACGGGAAAAAAAAAGACAGAAACACCCCCGATGGCCCATACATATGAAGAGAACTTCACCTAGGCAGAGCGGTAGGTTAGCAGCGCAAACACAGATGTAGTACCGACCATGACTCCATCAGGAATACCTGCATCCACCAGCGTGAATTCCTCTTGCGTGGCAAGGGGCTTGCAATAACCGAATGTTTCTTTATGTCTTCTTTGGTTCTTTGGATCGATCCACTGAACCATGAGCTGGGACGGCGGCATCTTGGCGATATTTGACCCGAGAAATTGCGTTCGGCTACTGCCCTTGTCAAGTCAAACCGCTGAGTTTCTGAGAGTGCGTACAGGAGAACTTCCCTCAGTGACGCCTGAACCTGTATCTTTGACCTCAGTCAACGAGAACGAGGACGCTTGGCCGACTCACCGCCTAGATCAGTGTCGTCTGTCCCGGCGAGCACAGTCAATCGAGCGGGGGACCCACTATCATGTTTGTTATTTAATTTAGCCATAGAACCCCTGGCCTGTCTAATCCGAAATTCGAACCTTAACGGTGTAAAGATCCCAGGAATGGATGAAGGTATCGTCGTATCCCTTTTCGCCGATGATACATCAGTATACCTCTCGTCAAGTGATTCTCTGGAGACACTATGGGAAATTCTGCGTCTATGGTGCACAGCGTCAACGGCAAAATTCAACAAACACAAGACTGTTTTACTGCCATTCGGCAGGGCTTCGTATCGCGAAAAAGTATCAAAGGAGAGACGGATAAATGAGAACATACCAATAGGTGCAATTGATGACTCTATCCGGATACTACCTGATGGCCAAACATGCCGGATGTTGGGGGCGTGGGTAGGAAACAAGGTACCCTACCTTACACCGTGGCCCTCGGTGCTCGAAAAAATTACATGCGACCTTGAACGGTGGAAACTGACTTCTCCGACTCTCGAAGGGAAGCGACATATCATAAATATGGTCATAGGAGGCAGAACACAGTACTTGACCAGAGTACAAGGCATGCCGAAAGATATTGAAGATACATTGATTAAGGCTGAACATGCATTCCTCTGGGAGGGTAAAAAAGCCAGAGTTGCGCACGAAACCATGATGCTGGATATTTCCCAAGGCGGAAAACGGATCCTCGATATCCCGGCCCGGAATGAAGCAATTGATTTATGGAACCTCATGTCCTACCTCGTACAGGGACCCAAGCGAGGCCCATGGTGCTACTTGGTGGATTACATCTTGGTAAATTTCCTCGAGACAAGCTACCTGAATATCCGGCCAGGCGAAATTTTAAATGTCTTTCTACAGGATGTCCATATTCCAATCTCCTCGAGAACTCCATTGCCTGATGACATCAAGCGAATGATTCTTGCTGCGCGAAAATACCACCTACGATTTACGGGCCTGGCAATTGATGAAGATATTAAATTACAAATGCCAATGTGGAAACACCCGGCCACTGAAAAGATGTGCTATCGAAATGCGACCAGACGACAAGGAGCAAAGTGTCTCAGATTAAACCACAACGTGCGGACAGTACGGGACACCCTAACAATTGCAAATCGGAGAACAAATGTTGCGAGAAAGCCTCACCAGATAAATCCCTCAGGAATTGGTCGAAAGAACTGTGGTTGCCCCTTATGCTATCAGGACCGGACACAACTACGCTGCGAGAACCCAGGAGAGTGCATCGAAACAGCTAAAATCTTGATACAGAGTATTTTCCCAAAATGGAATCCAACCATACCAAATCGTGACTCACGCGAAGAACTTACTCTGACTGATGGTGAATTGGAATGGAATAGGAAGCCGATAGAAACGGATGAACTAATGGTATTTGATCCAGACTTCACTCTCTCAAACATTGAGAGAGGTTTTCGGATTTTTGGAACTGAAGACTCTCTAAATGAGATCCCTGCAAGAAGATTGAAGATACATGGTCCGGAACCAAGCCAGACAACAGTATTTCTCCATGCAAAGGTGGTTCGCCCATACGAATTTAACCCACTCATTCTGGTCAAGATCAAGAGAGAGACACAGGCGACACAGGAAAGCGAGACTATGTCACTCACTTTCGACAGACCGGAAATACCTTTGACATTTCCATCAGCTTTACTTGGAGCACTGCTAATCGTGTTGCAGAATACCGAGAGAAATGTACCACTACTTATCTGCTCATCATCAGATTTCCTGTTGCGAGCAGTCATAAAAGAAAGAGACATGTTTGAGAATGCCATTCTAGACCCAAAGTTCCATTTACTCAGAGCTGTGTTTGCGCAATTGAATGAAAGGTCAGCGCATACTCAGTTCCAAAGGGTTTCTATCAACCAGGCCAAAACCATGCCCACCGAGTACTACAGCACCATAGAAGTTGACACGGAAATTGACCTCATGTTTGAATGCCCGGGAATCCTTTTATCCCGAGGCTCACAGAGATTGTTCACAAAAATTATTCGAAGCCTCCAGCCAAAACACCATCGACGTTCGACATTTATCAATCTCGACCGCATCAGGTCATCAGTCCAAGAAATCTCCGGGTGCACACCTTCCGACGAAATGATTTGGAAATCAACTCGGTCTGTGACATTACAGCGCCGAACGCGAGAATTCTTTTGGAAGTGCATATACAACACTTTCAGAGTGGGCGACTTTTGGACCCATATTGACACATTTGAGATGCGTGGACGATGCCATATTTGTGATGTTCCCGAAACTTTAGAGCACATTGCGTTGGAATGCAATGCACCTGGGCAACAGTTAATCTGGAAAATGACACAGGATCTGTGGTCAAAGAAATATGCTGAATGGCGTACATTGTCCTGGGGTTTAATTCTAGGTTGCAACCTAGTAAGACTTAAATCTGCGAACAGACGTATCCTCCCAGAAAAGGGGAGACTATTTGCTATTCTTGTCTCAGTCGCTTGGCATCTAATATGGAATCTCCGTCGTACCCGAGTTATTGAAAATCCAGACATAATATTTTCAGAGACTGAAATTCATAATCACTGGTTAAAAGTAATCAACAGTGCTTTGCAACGTGACTGTCTCTTAACAGAGAAAATTAAGTTTGGACCACTCGCATTGAAAAAACAGTTAGTGTTGAATACATGGAGTGGTCTACTAATGAATGAGGCCTCGTTGCCGGATGACTGGACGCACGAGGGGGTTTTAGTGGGTATGCGACCCAATATTGACAGACACGGGATAGGATAATTACATAAGGTCGGAGTCCCACACTGGTTAAAATATGTGCGTAACGGCATTTCCTCCTGGACAATTCTCCCTGGCAACGACTGGTCGAATAACCAGCACCACAAGCAGATGAGCTTGGAATGCTTCTGCAGACTGAGTTTCATTATCCCAAACACTCCAAAAAGAAAAGAAAAAAAAAAAAAGAGAACGTTCGATTGATATAATCAGTTGGCATACCGTTGATCCCTGCTCCCGTCATTACAGAAAACAAATGGGACCCAGCGAGGGGGAGACGACGCGAGGAACGAGGCGGAGCGGAGCTTGAGCGCTCAGCGAAGCAAGTGGGTGCATGCCAGCATGATGATGCCGAGTTCCCGGACACACGGCATGATGGGTGAAGGGTGACCGTGGCTGGCGGCGCCCCCGCCTCTTCACTCACTTTTTCTCCTCGTCACCCAGTCCTTGCCGCTCTTTTCAATGGAAACATCAAGGTCATGGAATTATAGCCATGTTGTAGGCGGAATCAATCGCTCGTGTCAAATAACCAAGATGCACTCGTCGCCGTGCCTCTCGTCCCATACCTCACCGACCAGTGTGTCTTCTCCAAGGGGCTACGGTCTTCTCTTAAGATCTTCGCACAACTTCCGTTGTAGGCGCAAGTTAGCACTTACTCCGAGGCCAATACCTCACCCTAATTTCCTGTAGGATCCAGCGGCCAGAGTCCTTAGTCCTGATTTTTGTCCAAGGACAAACTTATTTTGTGTAGAACTCCTAATAGAACTCCTAACGCTCTTCTGTGCAAGGATGATGACGGGAGGCGTGGATAGAGGCCGGTTGAGATGTCGCTAATCGTGCGTGTGTGCGTCACTGCGCGTCCCTTTCGTCCCTTTTCAAACCTTTAGCTGGGAGGGGTTGAGACCCCGCTTCCATAGTCTTCTCCCTGCCCTTCATTGTTTTTCATCTGTGTCTGGATCCAAACCACTACATCTTACTCTTGATTCACTGCGATTCGGCCACAAATTCACCGTTTAGGCCGAAGCAACGCCACACCATTCGCCGCTCACCAATACTCGTAGATTTACAATATTCTGTTACTATTTCATACGACGCGTTCAAAAGTCATTCACAATGGCGAAACCCCTGCATCACTCCTCGCACTTCCAAATATGCGCACCATCGACGGTCAATCACGAAATGTGCGACATATCTTGATAGGTGAACCAGCCTTTGAACGCCGTCCCGGTTCTACGAAAGTGTCAAGCGTATATTCACGGGAGACTGGAGAGTTGAAACCGGACTTACTGTCTGAACGTCACCCTTTTCGATGCGGAGCTATCGACTATGAACCAGAGGTCGTTTGGATATTCTTTGGGGTATTCGGGACGTTGTATTGGTTTTCATTAGCTTTCTGAATTTAAAGCAGGAAGGAGAGTGGAACCCTACACACCTCCGATGGCGGCGACGTATGACGAGAACTGGACCTAAACAATTTAGTAAGCGACGGCGCGCACACTGACCAGTCGACACATCAGTAGAGTAGTTGGGCTGACCAGTGCTCCTTCAGGGATGCCTTCCGCCACCAGATCAAATTCCTCTTGCGTCCCAATGGGCTTCCAAGAACCCAGGTCTTTCCTGTGAGAGCTTTCGTCCTTGGGATCGATCCATTGAACCGAGAGGTACGCTGAGACGGCCGCATCTTGCATATAATGGATACGGGCGATGGAGTCATCCTGCTGTTGAGTTAGAGGCCGTGCGAGTTGTGGAAGTATCCCGCATGGTGCTGACCTTCGAAGGTCCGTGGGCAAGGTCGCCGATGGCTAGATTCCGTTAACAGGATAGCACACCGGATTAATCTGAGTAACTTACAGTCTGTAAGAAAATTTAGCCAGCGTCCAGCCAGATAATGTACGACGCACCCGTGTGAAAGTCATACAACCCAACATATTCGAACCAGCCTTTGAACGCGGTTCCTGTTCTGCCAGACCCAGATTTTGAATCTCGGACGTTATTATTTGGATGCGTAACTCACTGTCTGAAGCTTGCACCCTCAGAGACCGATTTCTTGACTTTAAACCAGCGGTCGTTCTCATATTCTGAGGAAACGTGTTTCTATAAATGCCGGACAACGGCAAAGGGAGGTGCGCACCCCCTATGGCAGAGACATATGAAGAGAACTTCACCTGGGCATAACGGCAAGTTAGCAGCGCGAGCACAATTAACAATGCGGTACTGACCATAGCTCCATCAGGAATACCTGCGTCCACCAGCGTAAATTCGTCTTGCGTAGCGATGGGCTTGCAATGTCCAAAATTTTCTTTATGTCTTCTTTTATCCTTTGGATCGATCCACTGAACTACAAGCTGGGCCGACACGGCGGCATCTTGGCGATATCTGACCCGAGAGATTACATTCGACTACGGCCCTTGTCAAGTCAAACCGCTGAGTTTTTTATAGTGCGTACGCGTACAGGAGAGCTTCTTTGATTGACGCCTGGATCTGAATCTTAGACCTCAGTCAACGAGAACGAGAGGACAGTGGCCAACTCACGACCTATATCAGCGTTGTTTGTCGCGACGAGCACGGCGAATCGAGCGGAGAACTTTTGATTGAAGTAATCAATGGACATACCTTTGATACCTGCTCCCGTCATTGCGCGAAAGTAATGGGACCAAGCGAGGTGGCGACGAAGCGAGGAACGAGGCGGAGCGGAGCTTGAGCGCTCAGAAGTAAGGGCCAAAGGGAGGCTGTGCGCGTCATGCGGCTCACGCCGAATCGCCAGACACACGGCATGATGGCCGGAGGCAGAGCACCGCCTCTAGCGCTGTTCCTTCCCTTTTGTCTCCTCGTCATTCAGTCCTCGCCGCACTTTTGAACGGAACGTCAAGCCATCATTACATCGATAACTATCTTTGAATTATAGCCACTAGTACTGTAAGCGGGAGTGCCATACCTCCGACCTCGTCGATCAGTGTATCTTATCTTCGCAAAATTTATATTGCAGACACCGGTTTATCGTTGGAGGAAACTCTATGGAAGGTCTTAATTGGAACTCTCACCCTAATGTTTCCCAGGTCTACAGTCCTGATATTCGTACAAAGACAAACTTATTTTGTGCGGAATTCCCAACTCTTATCTGTCTAACTTATAAGTACGTCGTTGGAATGCGGGAGACGCCGCGGTTATGACCTCGCCAATCGTGTGTGCGTTACTGTGCGTTCCGTTCTTGTCTTTTAAATTTTAGCTTGGAGCCTTCGCGTAGGAAATCCCATATGAGACCACGCTTCCACAGTCTTCACCTACGCCCTATTGTCTTCGTCCTCGTTCCGCCCCTGACCTGAACCTAAACCACTCCTTCTTAACCTTGAGGTGATGACTGGCTTCCGTCCTCTTCTTCATCGGATGCCGAAAAGGGACCCCACCTGCGGCATCATCCTGGCACCGTACCTCCCCCATCGGCTCAACCAGCAATAGGACTCTCAAGGACCCCGGTTAATCGCAATAAATGCCTCATCCGGCAATGCCCCAAATTTTACAAAACATTTCGACCCCCTCCCCCCAATCAACCTTTTTTGGAGCCTGAGCGTCAAGCGCAAGTTAGCCATTCTTCAATCCTGTGCCGACGGTGTCAAAGTCCTCAGTCAGAAATTCATCGGGGCCAGACACTCTAGCCTCAAATTTCTACGCTGTTGAGTCTGGTTCGTCCTATTCGTCATTCTAACTGGCTTCTATATTTCATCTAGCCAAGACTCCGCAACTCCACTCATCCGTCTGATGCCTCGCCTTAAATCGGCCATCGGATTTCTGTCTCTCCGCAAAAAGCCCGCACAAATCTTCCCACCTTTCTGGACACTGCACCCTCCTAGCTTACTCTGATTCTTACTCCGTCACAACACCGCCTCCCAGCGTTCAAAACCACCGAGTACGCTATTGCTCATTTACCGCAAACGGGATGAAATGAAGGCAGTTTAGTCAACGCTCGCCACTGGCGAGGGTGGCGTAGACCCGGAGATATACTTGACCGAAATCGCCGCTCTAGAGGAATAGGTCGAGTATAAGACCGCGCAGAGATTTCTGCTTCTCTATTTCGCCTGGCAGAGAACTCTGAGACACATATTCATATTCATTGAATGCATTTATCCATCCTACCTATTGTCACCGCACTCTCGGTGGCTATATTTACGGCCGCTGTCCCCACCTCTGTCGTCGTTAAACCAAACGATACGCCTTCTGTAACCCTATACTACTCAGGCTCACTTTCTTTACAGATTGTGCGTCGCTGTGGCCGAGCCGTTTAATTTTCATCGTCGGCTCATATCTAAAATGCAGGTCCGGGGGTCGTTCATGGAAGTGTTGATGTATGCATCATGCACCACTACCTCACTTTGCTTATAACAATGCCCCCCAGAACCCTGCGATCTCTCGTGTCCAATACAAGCAGGATGCACTCGTGTCGGCGTACCTCATGGTTCAGTGGGTTGATCCCAGCGACAACAGCACGCACAGAAAAGATCTCGGCCCCTACATGGCCATTGGCACCGAAGAGGAATTCAGGTTGGTGGACGAAGGCATTCCTGATGGAGCTACGGTTAGTGCTTCTTGTTTGATTGTGCGCACAGTTGTTGACACATTGTTGAATCTAGGTGCAGTTCTTTTCATACGTCTCCGGTATCGGGGGTGGGGTCTATCTGCTTCTTATTACTCCGTTTTTATTACGATCTTCGCAGGCTATTCGGATGACAATGTGTTCCAAGTCAACAAATCGGTTTCCACGGGGGCAACTTTCAGACAGTAAGCACTCTATCCGAATTATATTCAAATTCCAACATTCATTTTGTCAGGACGGGGACCGCGTTCAAAGGCTGGTTCACCTATATTGGCCCGTACGAGTTCAACAATGGTATGTGGTGGACAATCCAGTAAGAAGTCGGATAAAGTTTTATTCATTTAGGTTGTAAGCTGCTGAGGTTGATTTAGTCGCCGTCCTGCTAATGTGAATGAGATCCAGTCCTCGCCAACCTTGGCAGTGGCAGCAAACTTAAGGTGATTAGCACACTGGAGGGTATCGCTGCTATTTACTTACCGTCTCTGACAACAACCGCAGCCAGTACCCATCATTCACGTCAAATATATCCAGGACACGGCCGTCTCAGCATACCTCAAGGTTCAGTGGATTGATCTCAGTGATGGAACCTCACATATGAACGATCTCGGTCCCTGGAAGCCGAGTTCCACAAAAGAGGAGTTTGACCTGGTTTCACTGCGTTCAGAGGGTTCGTCGGCACAGGCTGTGCGGACCCGCGTCGGCAGACCCGGATGTCGGCACGGTCTGCCGACCTCTGCCGACCTCTATGGGCATTCGGTTCGTCCCGCCACACCTTGGGGATATGCTCAAAGCGCAAGCTAATCATGCAGAAACATATTTTTTCAGTCAAGAGCCAAACAGTATGTTAAAATACCCAGAAATATGCAGTATCAAATGTCCTCAGAGCCATGTCGCCGTTTGGTTTGCATGTGTCGGCTTTGACTACCCATGGGCCAGCATTGGGGACTGAGGAAAAGGAAAACATAAGGGATAACTGTGGCCCTTCCGCAGCCACGACTCAGGGTTGATGGGAGAAGCCTCCGCATCAGCCGAATATAAGCGTTAAGCTTTAGCTAATCAAATAGGTATCTATAATCTAGGGCTATACATACAAGCGACGAAATGAGGCTCTACACAATGTTTGAAGTGGCAGGAACTATGTCCGAGCCCGTGGAGAAAGCGGGCGTCGATCCGTACAGACGCTGGACACAGGCCATGCCGACGCCAAGTCCACCGAGGTCGGCAGGGCGTCGATCAATGTCCGCACAGCTCTGCGGATCTGACGTCGGCAGGCTATGTTTGGCACGTCGGCACAGCTCGACCATTGTCGGCAGGGTCTGCCGACGGGGACCCTGAACGCAGTGTTTCGGAAGGCATCCCGGAGGGAGCACTTGTCAGACTCACTGAATTGTGCCCACTTTTGCTTATTAGTTTGTTTAGGTCCGGTTTGCTTCATTTGTCTCGGCTGTCGGAGGTGTGTTTCTTTCCTGGGTTCCATAATTACCAGGGAGCTGACGGACGCCCTCCATGCCAGAATATTTGGACGACCACTGGTTCATTGTTGACAGTTCTACATCCAAAGGGGCATCATTCAGACAGTGAGTATAAGTATCTGTCGACCTACAAATGTGAGCCTCATTGACACATGGCGTAGAACGGGGACGGCGATCAAGGGGTATTTCAGCTATGAAGGAACATATGACATTCCTAGAAGCGTGTTCTGGGTGCAAGTCTGGAAGGCACTTAAGGCCGCGTTTATGTAGGACTCGGAGTCATCAGCGCTGCTAATTTGCCTGAACAAATATTCGGGTCAAGTTCTTCAACGTGTCCGACGAAGGAAGGAATCTCAGTCTAGTATTTTCCATGCCGTACTGTCATTTAAATTTGTGAGCTCGCACTCGAGTGGAAGATCAATACCGCCCTTCGCCACTGGAAACTTCTGGCAATGATTTCGGAGGATTTCGGAGGGCCGCTGAACGTGGCCTTGAGTAAAGGCCAAGCCGGGAAGTCTGATGAATTGACAAACCAAATTACTTAGATCTATTCAGTGCATCTCCATTACATGACCGTCCGGCTCTGAAAGAAAGCAGTAAGCTGCTCCGAGATCGAGGCTTGAAAAGCAGACCGGAATGAGCAGATTCATTTGGGATGCAGACCCTGCTAAAACGTCGCAACGGGACGGAGACTCATTCCGCTTAACTCCTCGACTAGACCACTTCGTACCTCTCCGCTAAATTCGTTGAGGGATTTGTGCAACCGCTCTTGTAGAATTTCTTGAGCAATTCAGTATCATCGTCGAATGTTCAAATTTCTGTCGAAAGATATATGTATAAAACTGGAACCTTCCCTGTAATCGTACCGCGTTATGTAAGTATTGTAACATTACCTGGCACTCTGCACAAAAATCTCGGAAGCAGGTGGATAGATGACGTTGGGGTACATGGGGCGATGATACGCCAGCCATCGGTGCGACAATGCGTTCGCCAGCGAAGGACGCTGTTCGGGTTCTACACTGAGAAGGCCGCGAAGGAAGTCGTAGCCTGAGAATTCACATATTCAGGTGTGTGAATATTGTGCGGTCAAAATATTACCTTCATCGGAGAGGCGGTCCCCCAATACCTCCCATCGGAGCGTGAATAAGTGCTTCTCGTCCGCTGTGGCTCCGAAGATCCAAGGAGTTGAAAGTATCAGCCTACGAGGAGTCAATCCTCGATAACAGGATCATGGCAACGACGCACAGTGTGAAGAGCAGGATCCCGGCGCTCCAGCTATCCGCTCTGTGATCGTATCCCGGTTTGGCAGGAGACAGCAGCTCGGGCGCCATGTAGTCGAAGGAGCCCGATACCTCCTGCGAGACCTTTAACAAGCATAGAGGGAGTGACGTGAGTAAGCACCGTGAGTTTCTGGCCCTCCGACCGCACGGCGAGTCCGAATCCGCCAATTTTGATGAAAGGGAGAGTGTCGCCGGTTAGAAATATATTCTATCCGAGTGAGCGAAGGATGAGATGTACAGATTAAACACGCACCTCGGCCTTTAAATTTCGATGCACGATGCCGAGACCGTGGACGTACGACATGGCCTGGCACAGCTGGTACATGATATCGCGGGCAGGGATTTCCTCTACAACGATCAACCGATATCAAATGCTTCGCCGCTGGGTTGAACTAAGTAATGCAAAACGTACCAATTCCCGGCGGACGCAACACATCATCTGCGTTCTGGCGGTTATATTCCTCCAACATATAATCTAGGAGTGTACCACGCGGCATGAACTCGAGAACAATACCTACTGAACGCGATGTGTTTGGAGACGAAGGAAAATAAATGTACATACTGGTCATTCGGTCAGCGTCGTTCCGGTATACGGAGAGTATTTCGAGGACGTGTGGATGATTTATTGATTGGAGTATTGAGAACTAGTCGACACTGTCAGCCAAGCACGCGTTCAAGTTTAACAAGGCCTGCATACGTCCTTGGTTAAATCGTTGTCGAGAGCCCGATATTTATTCGGGGACGCGCGGTCGGGGTCCTAAGCCATAGAAGTTGATCAAAGGTTTCAAGGGAGCGAGGAATTGCTTACGGAGGACACAATCTTGATCGCAACGACCCGGTTCGTTGCACAGTCAACAGCCTGATATACCCCGCCATGTGCACCGAGATGAATTGGGGAGAATTTTGTGTATCCTTGAATGCCACCAAGAATGGTTACGGATGTTTGAGCGCAGTGTTCTAGATATATCTGCATTGAATGAGCTTCAGAGCCATTCAGAGTGGAAAAAGGCATCGAGTGCGAATCCCGACGAGGATGGCTGAAGAGAAAGATGCAGCGCAAGTGTACGGGGTTATTTGAAGGGAGGTCAACCATAGCGCCATTTTAAGCGCACAATGCATGCCACCATCATTGTCGCGCTTTGAGATGGTGGCTCTGGGGAAGCCGCTTTGTTGCCACGTGTTCTCGGCATCTCCCGCTCTGCGATGCGAGAAACTAATTTTATTCTTCTCTGGGGGGAAGTGCCAGTCTGAAGTATGCAGCAGAAAAAGTACCCAAAACATTGTGCTGCTTCCGATGAGACTCACGAGGCACAAGGAACACGCCGACAAAAAAGAGGCCGGGATTGAACAGATGCGGCAGGACGGCACACTGTAAGCGCGGGCGGCGGCACAGCAGTGTTGCAGTTAAGGTTTAAGCCTTAATTAAGGTTAAGGCTTAATTATCCCTTAATATTAAGCCTTAGCAAAAGCTGGAGAGGTTCTTAAGGGTTAGCTACCCCTTATGATAAGCACGTGTCAATGACCACGTGATAATTTTGGCGTGTTGCGGTGAACAAATGGGTGAAGGCTGAAGGAATCTCCGCTGGAAGCTCAAAAAAATCAAGCCAGCCAATTTGTTTCCCCGCTCCCTCGCTGTTCTATTCGGTGGTGAGGTCATAGAGCTGGTCGGAAAACCACCCACCAAACAATTCACCCAGGAGATACCAATGATGGAGGTTCTTGCAGCTGAGGAGAGAGATGAGTATCCCGACAATGGCGCTGTCTCCGGCTCTGGGGACTAGTTCGAGAGGTAGTTGAGAGGTAGCCTGCTGATTTCTGCTATATATTCCCCTTTAGGAAATTAACCCTTAATTACGACCACCCTTAATAACCCGTAATTACGTCCTTAAGCCTTAGCCAAAAATTTTGCCGTTATTAACCCCTTAAGCTGCACACGGCTCTCAGGTGCACCATCTGCGGCCGGCACAAGGCGGCTATGTGCGGCACTCTACCTGCGGCACACTATCACGTGAGTCGGCAACTGCGACTCCATCCCGACGGTCGGCAGCTCTCAATGACTTGGCGGTTGGCGGTAAACTAGCTTTTTTTGACGTGTCCTGGACGCAATTTCTGTGGGATGAATGGGAGATGACGACAGGTAAACGACGGGTGGTGGTGGTAAGAGGGAAAGAGAGTTAGAGAGAATTGTTTGGCCGTTTTGGCCACCCGACGCGATGCGCGGATGACGCGGTGCCGTCAAGGATTTGATGCGGCACACTCCCAAATTGAGCAGGTGCCGCACTTGAATGGATCTGCGGCACACTGTCGTACTTGAACGCAGTGTGCCGCACTTGTGGTGTGTGTGTCCGTTGCATTGATCCATCCTCGAAAGAGGTAAAGCGTGATTGTACTCGTGAGGGTGTACTAAGATTGTGCAATTTGTGCAGGAAGCCGGCACAACCGCAGGTGTTTGTTTCGATCAACACTGTATAATGGGCACTCAGGAATGCGACGTAAAGTTGTCATATATTTGATGCCAGGCAGCTTAAGGAGTACAAAAATAAACATTCAAGTCACGGATACCGACTACCAACTTATCCTACTTTCGATATTTTCTTTCTTTACGCAACATGAAAGCACTCCAATCTTCCGCACAAACTCTTACCCGCCATGATGTTCACAAATTCCTAGGCTACTCATTTCTGCTACTCTCGATGGAACACCAGTTACCGTCACAGTGTGGAGTATACAAATTAATTAACGTACCCCTTTGGAGGTTGAGTTTGCCTTCTTCTGCAAGCAACGAGTGTGAGCCTCAACATCGACACCCAGGGACCAGGGAGCTTTATTGAAAGTTCCCATGGATAAAAGTGGTCAACTTACCCCACTGTATGCCGGGTTGTTTGCCTTCGTCGGATTTGCAGCCTGGTACTGCGGAGAACTATCCACCCTAGGCTTGCCATTTGGATTCTTTGCTGAGTCCCTGAGAACTCCCCGTTGGGCATTTACGACCTGGAACGAGAAAGCCTCCACTGAGTACGTCACGTTTGGAATCAAATGAATAGGATACTTACAGTGTTCATGGCCCGCCGCCCAGATGTCTGGAGCATGAACCCACCAAAGGTGGGGTCGCTCTTCTTGAAGTCGGACATAAGAGAGTTGCAACGGTGGGAGGAGAAAAGTCTCTTTGCTTAAGACGGAGTGTACCGAAGAGTGTCGAGAATCTTTGTCGTGAATGAGGGCACGTTTATATGCCCAGTTGTTCCCGGTATAAGGCCGCAGCGGGAAGAAAACAGATGTCTATCCCCAAACTAATTATAAAGTACCCAACTGGGGGACGCAGAGCGTGGGTATGACTGGGATCTTGCCCGTCTGGGCTTGATCTGGGCTGTGTCCGCAGGCAAAGTGCCAAGGTCCACAAAAGAGGATATATTAAATCATTTTAGTTGGGACGTAGAGCGTGGGTGCGGCTGGGACCTTGCCATCTGGGCTTTACCATCTGGGCTTGATCTAGGTTGTAATTTTTTTCTATCACAGTGATTTAATATTTCCTCTTTTGTGGACCTTGGCCTGTTGCCTGCGTACACAGCCCAGATAAAGCCCAGGAGCAGGTGCATTCCACAATGCAGTCAAATGTTGAAATGGGTGAGGAATGGTGGACCAGAGCTGGCTTCTAGGAATCTGTAGATATATTATTTTGGTTGCAGGAATACAGACAATGTTCAGTAACCATATGAAGTTTGATTAAGCAATGGCTGTCTAGGCACGAAATCAGGTTCAAGCACTAATTTGATTGAACAGGCAGGACCCACGGGATGCTGCTGCACATGAAGAAAGGAAGGAAGCATTTGACCACTGAGCAATCAGTGATTAATTCACAGGAAGGATAACCCAATAATCCATGCCATAACATTGGTAGAATATGCAGAAAGTATTTACAATAACTTTCAGATGTTTGTGGCTTCAAACATGCAGAAGGTATTCAAAAGATATGCTTAGAAGATTCAACAGATATGCTTAGATCAGCATATCTGTTGAATACCTTCTGCCTCTTTTGAATGCATTGTGCATTTTTGAGTCACAGACATATAAAAGGTATTGTAAATATTTTCACCGTATTTTTTGAATGTCTTGGCATGGATTATTTTGCTATCCTCCCTGTGTAATCAGAGGTTTCTCTATTGTGTTTGAACACACATTACATAAACTGGTTTGAACAGTGTTCAAATGTGTGGTTGTCAAAAAACCGAGTTTCTCTGTTCCTTTCGAGTCGCATGGAGTGCGCTTTATCTCCTTGGCTGGATGTGTCTAGTGGGTGGGTGGCCGCCGAGGAGAGAATGGGAAAGGCAAGCTTCCTTCGAGGTTCGGTTGCGTCCGAGGCTTCGAGTCGCGTCGCGCAGACTCCGCTCTTCTTGATCGACTCCTATGCCCATTGTCGGCTGACGAGTCGTCAGGAATACCCGGAAAAGCAGAAGACACAAGGGATCCCGTTATGCCAGCTATAGTTCTTGAGGAGGAAATGCTATCAATGCGAATGCTGACGCACGAATATACAGGTGCCCAGCGGGAGTCGTGAACACGGCAAAGATCACACTGCGGGCAAAGACCCACGCATGTCGTTTCGACATGCGTGGATCGCATGTCATTCGCATGCAGTCGGTCGACTGGCAAAGGGACTTTGAGACAATAAAGGGAGGCTTTGTTGGCCCCCCCGCGAGCCAACAAAGCCTCCCTTTGTGACATGTCTTATCAAAGGCGGGTTACCTCACATGTACAACATGCGATCCACGCATGTTGTTTCGACATGCGTGGGTCCTTGCCCGCAGTGTCAAGGGGACACTACTGTACTATTTCGACCAAATGTTCATTATTTTTAGATTTTCGTCGACCGAGGTGACCGATAAATTTTCTTATGAATTATAACGATTTTTAGGTACATCAAAAAAAAAAAATGGGTGTCACCGTCACCTGACCATTGGGTCGAAATAGTACAGTACTGTACCATTTCGACCGTAGGTTCACGGTATGTCACCCGTCACCGCACATGTTCATTTTATTCGATGTTCATTCCTCGGCAATCAAGGCAAAATTACCATTTATAGTAATCCGGCAGTTGCCGGCG
This sequence comes from Mycena galericulata, assembly GCA_029289565.1. Taxonomy (NCBI): domain Eukaryota; kingdom Fungi; phylum Basidiomycota; class Agaricomycetes; order Agaricales; family Mycenaceae; genus Mycena; species Mycena galericulata. The sequence continues at coordinate 71,281 of JARKIA010000147.1, forward strand.
GAGAAATTTTCACAATTTTTAGCTTATTTGGGCCACAAAAACCGGCCGTCACTGTCACCTGTACCCAATAGGTTCAGTTCACGACCCCCCGTCACCCGTCACCTGAACTTACGGTCGAAATGGTACAGTACGAGAAACATTCGTGTTCGTCCGATGGAAGCAGTATTCGATGTATTCGGGTAGGTTACAAGACGAGGATCGCCAGGGGAAGGAGATCCCGAGCAGCGACGGTTCCTGTTGCTTGAGGACGAAGAGGGAGGATTTGGTAGAGATTTCGTGTCACGTGCCGTATCACATCGAAATGCGGCGCGTCAACAAGGCCAATCAATGAGCCTCTCGATTATTCGTAGTTGAGTCTCCGTAGGAGATGGACCGAGTCCAAACATGGGTATTGGCTGCATGTACATCGACCTCATTTGATCTGCGTTGTCCATGGTAAATTATCTTTTTCTCAGACGTATTTGCCATTGATTTTGTCTCCGAAGGATGTAAGGAAGAACTGGAGTTACCCATTGAGAATTAATTACATTTATTGTACTTGAATGTAGAGTTAGTAACCTCGTAACGGATAGTTCCGTTTCAATACCGAGTTGATTAGGGTGTCGAGCTGGTTAGAGTCTCAGAGAAAATCGGGCGGGATGCAGAACTCACCTCCGTGCAAGCGACCTCATGCAGGAAGAACCTTTTTTTCTAAAAAAAAATCGTTACAGCTGTAACATAATCAAGACGACCCCGAGTCGATTCACGCAGAGCAGGTGCGTTCCAGTACACAGTCGGGTCTGGAATGCGTAGCTGCTTGTGACGGAGTGCAGTCGGCCTGTGAGTCGGCTGCTAGTTCCGGCACACGAAGGATTCGGTTCGGTGGTTGGTCGGACCAACGAGGTGAGTGGCGTAGAGATAATATTGACCAGGGAACTAACTACGGACATCACAGGCTTATATACTACGAGTTTGACAGGTGATACAAAAGGAGAAACAAATCAAAGGTAGGTAGGTAAAAGGAGTGTGATGGCGACATCAGCCGCGTCGGGTCCAAATCAAGGAATGTGCAAGGAAAATAAATAGAGGAACTAACTGAAAAATTCACTCGTTACACTGCTACAAGCTGAAAATATCCTGGAGGAAGCTTAAGTAACATGATTACCGGATTTCGGGCAGGCGGGAGAGACCGAGGGAAGCGGGAGGGATCATCAGAATGACAGATTCCGAGCGGGATAATCGATATAAGAAGAGAAGGGAATGTAAGAAGGAGAGAGCCGACAATATTAGTATTAATATTTGCCTACAAGTTTCATTTTCTACGCGACGTCCCACACACTCATTTTTACTAACAGCATATATTAGGGCCTGTGGCTCTCTTTCTGAGCCACCATTGACGCGCACGCTTGCGCGCCACGACCAGAAACCCAATTCCACTTTCGGATCATTCCGACCAAACCAAACAAGTTGCAACAACGCCCGATCGCTTTCCTCCTTCCACCTCTCGTCTCACTCTGGCCCCTGACTCACGCGTTACCCGCTCCGATTTCTATCCACATCCCATTTAGACTCTGTCTCGCTTCAATCTCCGGCATGTCTCGCGGAATCACGCCATTTCTACGATTCTAGTACGATTCTACCATTTCTCTCTGCATTGCCTAGTCGGATCTTGCTCAGTCTCACCTTTATTCATTATACTCCATTCTTGCCCTCTCCATTTCTTTTATAAACACCCTACTCGTCTCTGCAATAAATCACTTGGTTTCCCCCCTATTGTCCAAGTTTCTTCTCGCTTCGCTTCACATCGTATCGCTTCGTTTGCCCTCGACATCACTCAGTATCGATCTCACCTCGACATCGTTCTCGACGCCTTCGCCATAGTCTTTGCTTCTATATCGCACATTTGCCAGCCGCCAATTGCCATTAGCTCTGTCCCCGCTAGGACAGACAACTAGTACGTCACCATGTCGAACCACAGGTTGCATGTCCCCAACGCACTCGACGCACACATGGAGTAGGGATTCCATTACATCGGGCAAACATGTATCTCACCCTCTTTTCTAGTGATGTCGTCCTAGCATTCGGCATTACGGGTATCGTGCTCCCAGCAGCGTTGCTGCTTGCGATCGCATACGCTGCTTGGAACCCCATTTCGCGGGGTCATCTTAACCGCGTCAGCTTCCGACTGCTCGTGTGCGCGTTGATAGCGAAGTGAGAAATTCCGGGTGCTTTGTTAACACATCTCACCGTTTCTAGTCTCGTTTTCGCTGCGAGCTCAATCCCGACCTTCTCAGGCCCCAGTAGGGGGTGCAGTTTCACGGCGTTCTTCGGGTTGGTGCGTCCACGAAGCTCCTCTCCACCCACCAGCTGCTGACAATGTCTATAGAGCATCCTAATGTTCTCAGCGTGCATGTTCTTCTGCACTGCACTCAACCTGCAGTTCGTATTTACGTCGTTTTTCCACTGCCTCAACAATGCTAAATCCTACATAGACTGGTACTAGTACACCACCTCAACGGTAACTCGATGGAAAAGTTCTACTACATTGGCTCCGTTGCGGTCGTTGCCATTCTAAATATTACGCCATACGCCGCCGGCCAGTTCGGGTACTACAACGATACCTGCTGGTTCAATAACCCACGCCCCGATGTGCAGTTTCACTGGCTCCTCTGGTCTCAGTCTATCTGGATCCTGTTCATGTCTACAGGCGAGGTCGTGTCATTTTTCGTGATCCTAGGGTACATGTATCGGGCGAGTCGTATTTTATTTAATCTCCGGGTGCTGTGTCGCTCACAGACCGTTAGGTACACCGCCGAAGGGATCACTTGATCTTGTCGTCCTTGTCGTCCACTGGCAGGCCGCCCATCGTGGTGTACCGTACTATAATTCTTAGAATCGGTTTGCACTCAGCCTTCATAACGTATGGCTATTCACGACAGCGCTAGGTCTCTACCCACTCCTCTCGTGCTGCTTGACATTCACCGGCTCTATCCTGGACATGTGGTTGACTAGGAACCCTGTCCCTACCGAACTGGTATGCGCACTTCCATGTCTCATCTGAGAAGGACACATCTGACCCTTCCTGCGTACAGCAATGGCAACTTTCGTTCGTCGGTGCGTTCATTCACCCCTTTCGAACAACCCGACACAATCCTCTACCTCAGATTTATGCGCATTTGCCCTCCGCCCCATTCTATACACGCTCCTTGCCGCCACAGATCCGGTACACTATTTTCAATATTCCCCCGCTCCCCATCTAACCACACCCCATCTAGGGGCTCCTCCGTGCCATGCGTGAACTCCGACCCCACATCAATTCCACGTACTCCACCGGTTCTACGACCAAGTATGCGAGCTCGCACAGGGTGAAACGGTTCTCGATGAATAGCAGTGCAACAGTGCACGTGGAGGTGGAGCAGAAGTACTCGACAGAGGCGGAGGCGGTGGGCAAAGATACGTCGCGCGTGGACCAGAATATGAGGACTCACAGCGACTCCGATGTGGCGGCGAAGAAGCTGTCATTTGCTGAACCGCAGCAAGAGCAGAGTGGGCTAAGCGAGGCGGAACGGCGGGCAGCGGAGGACGTGGAAGCGCAGACGTCAAGCACGGAGGATAATGATATTGTGCGGCAGATATGACCAATTACACACACCCCTTGGGAGCTGGGGCCAAACTTGCACTTGTATTTTTTTTGCACTTTTTATCTGGGCTTTTGAGGTTAGGATCGTGATCCCCATATAGAATGGCGTCAATGTAACGAGTGTTCGTTGATGTGACTGTGACTTCTTTGCTCCAACCCACCACGAGCGCGTATCGGGGGGCCCACAGCACTACTATTCTGCGCTCGACCTCTGAACTTTAACCGTTGCCAATACGCAGTCACTTCTGCTCGACGAAGAAGCGCGCGCCGCACTGCATCTAGGAAACAACGTCGTCCGTGATTTGGTCCCGAGGCCGGGCTGTGCAGCGCTCTGACCTAAACCACCATGTCGACTGACGTCGACAGCGAGGGACAAATACCTTCCCTGACGAAGAGAAAAGGACGGCCATGCGACATGTGCAGGCGAAGGAAGCGTACGTTACGGCTTAAATTGTCAAACCACGGCTCACGACCACCCAGGACGCTGTCAGTAGTATATATTTTTTCAAGGAGAACCCCTAACGCCGTTTAAAGGTGACGGAGGCGACCGATGTAGCCGCTGTGTCACCCACAATTTCGTATGCACATACGTGCAACCTGCTGCGGTATCCTATCGTTTCTACGCAGACCCGATCTTTCTCACTCATCCTTGCAGGTTCGGATCGTCTCTTTCCATGATTCCACCCAGAATTCAGATTCAGATGGAGGTGATTACATTGAAGATCTACTGGGGCGGTTGGAGGTCGCGGAGACAACACTCCAACAAACGTTGGCACGAGAACCAGCGGTGCTTCACCACATTCGTCTCCTCATGAAACCCTTCTTGCCTCCGCATCCTGATGACTCTGAATTCACCGACATTGCGGAAAGTTTCCGCGCGCTGTCTCTCGAAGGCCCTCCTCCCGATCCTGGGTTCCAAGGGAAATCTAGCGCTGCTATGCTGGTCAGGGCCGCAGTTTCCGTGAAATCCGACCAGCCGAGGCAGTCTCATTCATTTTCTCGAGATACTAAACCCTGGGCACTGAAACCGGTACGTCCGCCCCCTCCTGTACGACAATATAATCACGACATCATATCTCAGTGGGAACATCGCCCGAGTGTTGTGCATTATACTTTCCCAGACGATAATCTGATGGCTTCGCTTGTATCTCTCTACTTCTCCAACGTCAACATGTTCATCCCACTGCTCCATCGTCCAACGTTCCTCAAATGTATAAGCGAAGGGCTGCACATGCACCACAGCGGATTCGCGGCGACGGTGCTCCTGGTCTGCGCCGTTGGTTCACTTTACGGGCCAGGGACGGACGCTTCTTATGTATCCGAGGAGGGCCGGGGGTGGGAATGGTATAATCAAGTTACACTCTCCGGCCATGCCCTGCGCCAGCAACCTACATTATACGACCTTCAAGCTTACTGCGTCCGTCCACTATCTGTTATTCTCCAATCGACGTTTCTGATCCGTATCGCAGCTCGCGGCCGAGTTCCTAAGCTGGGCATCCACTGCTCGGAACTGCTGGTCCATTATCGGTTTTGGGATGCGGATGGCACACGATATCGGCGCTCATCGGGAGACGATCCGGACGTCTTCTAGGACGAGCGAAAAGGAGCTCGAAAAACGGGCCTGTTGGCGAGTCGTTGCATCTCTTTTCGATCCTTACCACTTACGACTCCAAGCAGGACCCTCCTCTTTTTAGATTGCGAAATGAGCGCCCATTTAGGTCGTACACCCTACTTCTACCCTCCTGAGTGTGCAGCCGCTCTTCAACCGGTGATCTCGGTAACTCATGTACTACCCAGGTTCGACATCAGCCTGCCAACGGAGTGCGATGACGAATATTGGGAGGGAACAGGACCCGGCTGCCAGCCTTCAAAGGCGCCCTCCACCATTACCTTTTTTTCGACTCTCCTAGATTTGTACCGGATTTTCAATTTCGTAATCCGCATGGTTGTATGTCCCATTTCCTTCCCGGGCCTATCGTGGTATCTGATGTGTATCCTCCAGTACAGCCCCATCACTTATCGTGTCTTAATCTACATCGAAGACGTGCCGGGCGCTGTCGTCGAACTCGACAGCACACTTGAGAAGTGGTTGAACAACATCCCCGCCCATCGTACGTCCATTTTTGCATAGAGACGCAGCTCGTGTCTAAATTACTCTTTCTCGTTTGAATCCATTCAGTGGCTTGGAACCCCGACCGCGTCGACACCGTGTTCGGTCGTCAGTCGGCGGCACTGCACTGCTTCTACTATTACACGCGCATTATGCTCCACCGGCCCTACCTGCCCGCGATGCGCCCAGCGACCCAGACGGTGTGTTTATCTGGCCCTCGAAGCTTATCGTCCTTACGGCGCACATCTTGAGGGTCTCCACGCACAAGATATATGCAATACTGCTGCTCGAGAGTGCATTTTAATTGCAGACATGCACCGGCGTCTGCACCTCGATACTCCACTGTTGTTCAGCCAGGTATGGTAATGTCATTTGTAATTTTCATGCATTCACTGACTTTGTTGCGCCCTTAGAGACCCATATTCACCGCTGCCATGGCCTTACTACTCGATAGATGGGGCCCTTCTGTGAATCCGACAGACGCAGCCCAGCATCTCACGCACATCCATACGGCGATTGACGTGCTGAAGGCTCAGCAACAGCAGTACGTGTGCATTGATTAAACGTCCGTGTGTACTCGCTGACCATGTATGCACCGATAGCTGGCAATCCTCCGCATTCTACGTGTACGTTTCTCCTCACTTTCTCGCACCATTGATTTGCGAACTTTCGTAATGCAGGGAAGTGTTGGAGAGGCTGCTTTCAATCGACCATTTTCCGACCGCGACCGCGCAATCTGACGCCTTTGAGGCGCTTCAGTACGTCCTTGACTGCTTTTCGGGGAATGATGGCGATTCCGTGCCCAGTGCAAACATCGGAGAGGGTCTCTCACACGCATCTTGTCCTGGACCTGGCGTGACATCTGCTCGGGCTCAAAAATCGCCTCCAGAATCGGCTGCGGGTGATGATATTCCTCCTCACACCTTCCCTGTCCCACTGGCGTTCGTGGGGGACGAGGAGATTGGCACGACACGATTTCGTCGACCCCGCAGTATCTAGTAGGATCTTGCTACATATGAATCTAGGCCCTCCCTATTGGTTCATCACGCCCAGAATTACAAATAGAACCTCGTTATCAGGCCGCCTACTAGGAAATATCGCCGACGGAAGTTTCAGTAACAGTCTCCCGTTGCTTTGGGTATCCTTAGCGCTTTCCAAGCCATTCAGCGAGCGGGGTTCCGATCAAATATGGCCTCTCGCATCTTAGTGCAGTGCGAACAAATCGGTTTCCTGACTCACTTTTGCATTTCCAAACAAAATGAATTCAGCCAACCTGCTGATCCTTGTTGCCTACAGAGTTGATGACGTTACTGTCACCACATCAACGATGTTCCATATTGGCTTCATACCAGTTTCATCTTGACCCGTTCAGTCTTATGACTCATTCACTAATTCGGACCTCCTCCTGTCTTGCGCTTACTCCAAAAGCAACCCATTCTACTGCTTCATTTGCGACTTTGAGCCGTTTTTTTTAAAGAACTTGTTAGCAATGAAATCGGCAAAAGTTTCCTCACAGCATTTGGGACGTGTGGGATGGTATGTACATGCTCTTCATGTCCACGCATCTCTACATTGAAGGAGGGAGGCACTCTAGCTCTACTGACCCTCGCGCCCCCGCCGACAATCGCCATCACGGTCTTCGCAGTGCTCAAGTGCCTGTATGCGCTGCTTTGGTGGATCACCGTTGTGCAGGGCGTCAACGCGTATTATCGCGAGAACGAGGCATTCGGCTCCCGTGCTACTTTATGGCGCTCGATTTCGCGGGCTTCGTGTTCACGTTCGTTGCGATGTACGCGGTAGATGCGGTGGCAAGCGAAACGAAAGACACTATGAGCGTCCCTGGGATTACAGTGAGGATGCTCCTCCGAGGTCTGGCGTCAACGATGGCGTCGTATTACGAGGCGAAGGAGAGGCGGGCGGTGGTCCGCGCTGAAATCAAGGTAAAGACATCGTGAGTCGTACAGAGTACAGTAAAAGTAACGCCATCGTCAAGATACGATCGGGTTGCAGTGGATGCAGATACTTACATGCACTTACCCACTCCAATTCCTTGAATACATACTGGGAACTTGAATTGAACTGTCTCGTATTGACCGTATTATGTAATTCCAGCCTGAGGTTGGTTGAATTCCGCGGCACGGCGCGGCGGCACTGTTCAGTAAGGCTCGCCTAATTGAAGTTAATTACATCACGATCCAGACTGTAAGGCGGTGCGTTCAAGACCCTATTTATCGCATTGTCCTGGATAGATAGATCAGATGAAATCACATAAATCATAATGTCCACAGCGTCAAACTAATGTAGAAAGATGACGAAGTGCATGGAAGTGTAATTTCCAATTGTACCAGAAATGTACAAAGAGTACCTACCTGATTCCTGAACGTAAGCGAAATAAATCTAGGGCAAATCCAAGGTAAATCGGCACGGCAGATACCGGAGTGATCCAATCGCGTCAGTCGGCACCCGGCAATTACCATTCCCGGTCCAAGTTCCTCTCTCTTTTCATCCAGAATGGCGCTCGCAGCCGGTCTTTCCTCCAAGTGGATCTCAGTATCCGAACCTTCGCCGCATGTTCTCCACGTCGAACTCTCCAGGTGCTTGCATTTCTTTGAGTCCAAGGTCATTAAAAATTGAGGTTGTCCACGTTGCGCGCAGGAAACCGGTGAACGCGTTTTCAGTCGAGTGAGGATTCTTGACGTGGGTTGGATAAATCATGTCAACTCGCTAGATTCTGGACAGAGTACGGCGCACTATTGGACAGAATCACCAATGAAGGACGGGATGTCCGTGCCCTGGTCCTGTCCTCGGCTATCCCAAAGCTCTTCACCGCTGGAATTGACGGTGAGTCTATCACATTTGGTGCATACCTGTTTGACTCGATTCCAATTGCATTTGCATAAACAGTGGGGGATCTCAGCAAAGAAGAGACTGCCGCCGATTCCACCATCGATGCCGCAAGGAAGTCCCTGGGGACCCATCGACACCTCAAGGCATTCCAGCACGAAATAGGTGCACCCGAGCGTTGCCCGTTCCCTGTAATCGCCGCTGTCCACGGACTCGTCGTCGGCCTCGGGATCGACATAATCTCCGCATGCGACATCCGTTATGCCGCAGAAGCCGCACAATTCACGATCAAAGTAAGTCTCTCGCTCGCGGAGGACCATGATTATGACCTGCTCAAAAAAAAAAATAGGAAGTCGATGTCGGTCTTGCAGCAGACATCGGCACCCTTGCCTACCTCCCCAAGATCACAGGCAACCACTCGTTTATGCGCGAACTCGCGTACACCTCGCGTTTGTTCTCTGCCTCGGAGGCAGAGCGCCTTGGGCTCGTCTCTACGGTTGTCCCTGGTGGACGAGAGGAGGTGATTGCCGCGGCCCTTAAACTCGCGGGGGTCATCGCGAACAAGAGTCCCATCGCCGTATCAGGCACCAAGCGCATCCTCACGCACTCGCGGGATCACAGGTGATTGCTTTCGCATTTACCCAGTTTATCTCTTCATGAGCAATTATTTTTTTTGTTCAGTGTTCCAGAGAACCTCGAGTACACCGCGGTGTGGAACGCCGCCGCCCTGGCTACCCATGTGCGTTTCTTTCTTGAGCTTTCAACTCGATTTGGCTCGCAGCGCTAACGTGGTCCAGGACATTACCGAAAGCATGCGGGCTACCAGGGAGCGGCGCACACCCGCGTTCCACCCGCTCCGAAAGGCGACGCCAAAGCTCTGAACATCGTGAGCTGCGCATGAGCCGGTCTAGTAGTATGTATGTATCTGCGATCCGACAAATAGACATGTTTCTCTGGCCATCCCAATGTCAATTCGTGTTCTGATATTCTGGGCATTATCTAAAATCCGGGACACAAGGCGGGATCCCTTCGACCCAAATATGTTTCGGTCATTAACATCCTTCCTTACATAAGTTGAAGATGCGATTTTGATTCTATTCGCCGCACCGGTGTCACAGCCTGGTGTCCGGAGCGCTTTCAGGACCAGTGCTTGAATATGTCGGCCTGTCGGGCTCTTGGCATAACAAACTTTCGTATGGACATTCGAGAAATTTAAGTAACAGATGCAATACTGATACATGATTTTTCTATCACCTATCAGTCAAAGCGATCTCAACAGGCTTTCGGTTCATCTCTGCATTTGATAATAATTGTCGACGTCCAAACGGAGCTCATCATTCATACTCCTGTGAGAATGTGAGAATGTACAACTCGGCAACTGGACAAACGTACTCGAACAGGAAGTCCAGATCCATATTGATACGACGATATAAGCCGTGTGAGCGACTGTACAGATCCAGAGAAAATCCAGGAAGGTGCGCCGACGACGCAATTATCTCTGCGGCGACTATACAATTGAGGCGGAAGCGGCAATCTTCACCCTCGGGGTAGATCCCCGTGGTTGTGATCCAGACAGAGTGAGAGGGGTTCAGTTCCGCCATCAAATTTTTCAGGTTCGCGCGCTGGATGTACGCGACCTCTTCCGGGACTATGCAAGTGGGCACGGGGACGATGTTCTTGATGACAATATGCATTTTGCCGTTCGGCTTCGGACCCGGGGCAAGCATGGGAACCATATCAATGACCACCATGAGAATGAGGTCGTGTTCCTCTTGAGGAGGTTTGGCTGGACCTAGCGCGCGAATAGCGTATAGCATGAGATGAGTGTGGAAGTACTGATGATCCGCGAGATTTCGACCAATGTGAATCGTCTTGTTGTCATCCACCGCAACTTTGCAGGTCAGTTTGTGGTCTGGCCTGAGGAAGATCGAAAATGAGTCAGATCACAAATGAATCTAGCTATCCTCATCATACCACTCAGCGCGTTGACACTTCGTGCTGCAGTAATTTACCCGTCGACACTGGCGAGAGTTCAGAATGTTGGCCTGGGAATCCGGGGTCAAAGCGACTTACCTTCCGACAGGTTTTGAGATCTTTCATTTTGTGAGGTGTTTTGCATGCATGACAGGCTCCCGAGACAGCATTAAGGGGATTTGCCTCCTCGGACAGCGTGTGCGGCTCCCAAGGTACAACGCGAAAAAATGGCAGCTGCTTCTGGTGGCGGTCCATATAATTCTCCCTCCGAGGGTTGTCTGACGATCCGTGGGCGTGCGGTAAATCAGCGTCAATGATATCTTCAGGCGAAAGAGGCCTTCTCTCCGGCGTGTTCTGCAGATCCACAAGGATCTGAAACTCCGCCCTGCCTTCAGCGTTGTTTGGGTCGGTAGTTAATAGACTCAATATATCAACCAGCGCCTCAGGAATTCTTTTCAAGAATTTGCGTGCGATTGCTCGTCTGTATCGCGGCTTCAATGCTCTCGGCTCCAGATTGAGCGCATTGGTGGAGGCAATGTGCGCGAGCGGGTATCTGATCGGTCAGAATCAGGGCTCAATCCAACTAGCCGAAAAGAAACGACGCACCTGCCGAGCTTGAGATAGGCAGCTGCGAGATTGGTGAAGTAAATCGGCACCTGATCGGTGGCCTTAGTGGCAAGCTCATAGCACAGAGCTGCGCCGCGAAAGTCTTTAGCTTGGAAGAATTTTCGTCCCTGGTAGCGTTTTACGATTGTGTAGTTTAAAAAAGTTCGATTTCTTGCCTCATCGTTGAGTTGTGAATGTGTTAGTCCGTCCAAATAGCTACTCATTGGAGTCATGGTAGGAGGAGGCAGTCGTTACGTGGTTGTGACGTGGTCACGACGTGGTGCACTTCGGGCCGTCGGACCTTCTTCCATGCCGTCGGGGATTCCCGTGATTTCGAACTCAACTTGAAAGGAGCGAATACCGCGCTGACGGCTGTTACGTGGGTATAGGGAGCACTTTGAGCTGGTTTACTGGTTTACACACTCACGTCCGAAAGCAGGGCGAGAACTATCATAATATTATCATCCATGACTTAGCTAGTCACTCGACCAAAGGCGAAACTCATAGCAACAATGTCTGCTTATCATTCGTCGAGAGCTTCGAACTTCGGAAGAATTCTGCGCAAGAAAAATTAAGTGCCAAAATCGGTAACTCGGGGGTTAAATGAAAAAATTACAGCCCTCACTTCCCTTACTGGCTCCGATGACATCACGAAGTACGCCGCCCCTTGTGATCATTTTTTCGTGGCTACTAGTAACACTTCGCATTCCCAGCTCCCACCCATCCTCTTCTCCACCCTAACCGACACCATCTCGATACGGCCGGCCCTGGAGTGTTGGTGCAAAACTGCCTCCGTTGGTTGTCGAATACCAGCCGGCAATACTGATGCGCATCAGTGGTGCGCACACCCGACCCCACCCCCAACCCCTCATGTAGTATTCGCGTACATCATGTATTTATTGTGAATACAATTGTTTTCACCTAAATTGTGGCTTCTACAACCAAATACTCGGTGCTATCAAGTACTACTGAGTACCTACTCTCGTGCTATTGGAAGCTACTGGGGTGCTACTGAGCTCGTCTGCCAAATCTACCGAGCGCTACCAGGTTTTGGCAGGGCTGCTACCAGGTTCTCCCACCGGGGGGACCTGTCTACCCAGCTACCCCGGCTACCGGCGCTACCAAGCTCGACCTAGACTGGAGGTTTTTTTCCTGATGTCGAGGACCTATTCGGTGGTCGCGAACGCATCGACCTACACCACCCCCTTTTCAACTGCATAACGCACCTCGACATCTGTGACGACTCCCTTCCATAGCCTCGCAAATCTCGCCGCACATCACCTCGCTCCCCGCGCTCACCCACCTGTGCTTGAACAATGGCCATCAGCAAAACAGAATACGTCTGGCTGGTCTGGCAGCAGACCAACCAAGCGCGCCATACTGACAGAATTGCATCTGGGAGCATAATGACACGTCTATTGCCAGAATCAGTTCTGGCGCTAGAAACTGATTGTGGGTAGTATTACGAGAGCCATGTATTCCTACTGTACTACACTGTAGAGGCTATATTATCATACACGCACGACGAAGACGGTCGTGAGTCGGTCACAAGCCAAGACCTGAGTCGTCATTAATGGTGGCGATAAGTGACGACGCAGGAAACATACCTATATCTCAACGCGCACTGAGACCCATCGAGGGACGCAGACGAAGGAAAGCGGATGGCGGGCATTGAGAACCGCTACTAAAATAGTCAGTATAAGTACATTTGCAAAACGGGCAAGCACGTACCGTCAAAATGTCACCTTCCCGCCCTTGTACACGGACCACGGCCACCTCCACGACAAGTCATGGTACCCATTGACCGGTCTGGGTGGTTCTTGCGCCAGATCTAGACCCGGAAAAGAGCCAAAAGGAAAGAGTGAGGTGCTTGAAGATTTGAGGAAGACAAGACCCATGAATGGCTAATAAGCTGAGCAGCACACAGGGCAGAGATTTATAAGGGCCAGGAAGACGTCAGGACAGACAGTTTGAGGGCTTGATAAAGCGAGACGACAATTTCTTCTTGAGTGCTGTGAAGCGCTTGGGCCGTGGCTGCGTGAAGATGGCTTCGAGGATCTGGCTTGAGGGTTTGGGCCTTGAGAGTCTTGAGGACTTCATTTGGTAGGACTTGAGCTGCAGCGGGAGAGTGCAATGTACGACTATGTGGCGGAAACAAGGGAGGGCAAGTGGGGGTAGAAAGAGAGATGCGTCGCATCGCCATCAACCAGCATCACGTCAAATGGCGTGATTGATCGGAGTTTCAAATGACTTGACAGAAAATCCCCGAATCCATTCGATGAGACTAACGCTTCACCTCTCTAACCTTATGTCGCAACGGGTATTTTACATGTTAGGCCAATAACCCGCAAGTGCCAGCACATCAACATGCATTTGAATTTTTTGGCCTTCTGGCGGATGAACCGCCATACTGCCAGACGTCGCCAGGCGCTGCCAGACCGTCGCCAGACACCCAGACGAATTCTGTTTTCCTGATGGCGTCCCGGGCCACATCTTACGTACCCTATTGTCGGACTTCCCTCGCCTGCGTCTCCTCGTCAACCTCTGGTATTTTCGAAGCATGGATGACCGATTTGTTGTTGGGGTGTACAGTAACTACAAGGCCGACTGGACCGCCGGCGCCCGCGGTGCGCCCGATTTTTGGACGGTTGCAGAAGAATTCGTGGCGCGGAAGCGCAGCAGGACTATTCCGGGTGTGTACTTACCTACTATAATCCAATCCCGTCGTCAATCACTTCTCATAGGTTGATCCCAGAGTTAGGGCCCTGTAAGTTATTCCTAGGTACTTAAAAAGTTTGTGAACAGGGTGTTTGTAAACCGGTTTATAAACTGACCGGCTAGCATACCCAAAACGCGAGTTTTTCTAATTTTTCGGCCACGGCGGTCTACCTCCAGCTTTATACATGACCCTTGTTCACTGAGAGTAATCCGTTAGACTGTGGATGGTGTTGCTGCCTGCGAGGAACCCTTACCCGCCACCAAATTGGTTATTAAATGTCAATTTCATCGCGAGTACTGTAGCTCAAGGCTGTGTCTCGGAGGGAACTGATTTAGTTGGCATCTCCCACATCTCGGAGACTGGGATCAAGATAAAAATTTGTACCTTTGGCTGCAGTCTGGCAAGCTCCGAAAAGATTTAAAACCGGGCATTTCATCTGACCCATTTAAAAACTGGTTTATAAACACCTGTTTATAAACTGGTTTACAAACTGGGATTAAATACAGGACCCTACCCAGAGTCTTCGTACTGGATGGACGACGAGTTAACAGAGAGGTAGCTTCGCTATGCCCCGCAGCGATCCAATTGATGGACGATCAGGCACCGGTCCAACGCCCTACTCAGGCCGAAGCAATTTTCAAGCGACTGCATATTACAGAACATCACGTCATCCGTATTCGACCGAGTTGCGACCCATACCATCGGATTTCTGTTGTCTTCTGTTCTGCCGGACGACCACCTTGGTCCTTGATAACTACGTTCAGACGGCCCGGCGGCCCAGGTAAAGGGCCCTGCCGAGCTACGTCGCCGCAGCTGTGCCGAGGGAAGGCGGCAGAACATTCCCGCCCATCGTACGTCCATTTTTGCGTAGAGGTGTCTAAATCTCACTTTCTCGTTTGAATTGATTCAATGGCTTCCGACTGCGTCGACACAGTGTTCGGTCATCAGTTGGCAGCACTGCACTGCTTCGACTACCCGCTATGAGCGTCCAACGAACCAGATGGTTTGTTATGTGGCCCTCGTAGCTCATCCGCTGACCCGTCCCAGCTGTTCCTACGGCTTTCCGGGGTAGTGGTGATGCGACGCCCCATCTTTTCGTCCAAGAATCTCAGCTTCTTCCTGACTCCGTTCTCAGCATCGGGGAGGTCAAGGTCACCGTGTACGCCGGTCGTTCTAGATGTTCCGATCTTCGAATCTGGATGCACGTTGCCGGCAACGGCATTTCCATCTATCTGTTTTAATCCAGTGCTCTCTGTATATCCTAACCCGGCATCTCGCCCTCCGCCGCGGAAGATTCTCGCGAACACTGGGCGGAGAACATCCATGAAGAAGAACAGTATCATGATTCATGAAACATGATCACACGGCCCACTTAAGGCCGACCGCTAAGCTGGGCCTTCAGTTCGTCGTGCTCAACGCGTTGCCCGTCGTGCCTGAGTTCTTGAAATCTGCCCCAATACATCCTCTGCATCGGATGTGGCGTAGGTGAAGATCACTGGATCCCACCTTTCTTGATGTTTCGATGTCTGAGCTGAGGGGTACATCATTCTAATTTCCGCCCGTCATAAGCCCGTAATTAGCCCACCAACTGCAATCCGCCCGCTGTGGGAGATTATCGCGGAGGCTGGATTGACATCATTCGTGAAGAACAGTATCATGGTTCTTCCCAGATTAAATCCTGGTACTTAAACCTTCGGAGGTTTGCCTCCGCCCTAAACTATGGCTTCCACTCTTCCGCCCGGCTTTAACATTGTACACTTGTCAGTACCTTCGCCTACATCTCCCTCGCGAGTCGCTACTAAACTCACGTTCACTTTCTTCAGATCGGGCCCACTGGTGTGTGTTCCTTTGAGCCCTCAGAAAACGAGCCCACTTTCCCCGTAGATCATCGGATATCTAGCCGATTGGGCACTCTTCGCCACTTTGACAGTTCAAATATGTAAACCTTTCATTATCAAGGACGCCAGCCAATGACACTACGTACAGACCTCTATTACCAAGCCTTTCCCAATGATCAGCTTTGGATCAAATGCCTAGTATATACAGTATACTCCATCGACCTTGTTCAAATAATCTTTAACACTCTCGACGCCTTCAAAACATTCGGATATCAGTTCGGGGACCTTTCTGCCTTGACCCAAATCCGTTTCGGGTGGTTGACCTCCCCTACTTTAACTGGACTAGGTATCTTCGGATCGGGATTTCTGACAAATTTTGATGCTGATATACTCTATAGTTTCTTTCATCGTCCAATCTTTTTACGCATTCCGCCTCTACAAGTTATCCGGATCTCGGGTGATCTCTGCCTTAATCACAGTGGCGAGTGTGCTTCTCTCCTTTCTTCTTTCCCGAGGACTTATACCACTCCAGGCCTCTGTGATCGTTTGCGTCAGTGGATTTATAACTGGTGTATTAGTCCTGAAAGGTGTGCACCATATCCCCGCTCCAAGGGATCTTTCGAACCAACCCCAATGCAGCGGGTGACGTTCCAAAGCTAAACACAACTGAAATTTCAACAGCAGCGGGGGTAGTATCGGAAGCATACCGAAAGAATCATGCTAATGGTGTCGTAGGTGTGGCTCGCCGGTTCTGCATTGAACGATGTCATTATTGCCGTCTGCATGACATACTACGTCAGTCGGACTTTACGTTTTAGACCCCATCTCAACTAAGCTTCAGCTCGCCATAAGTGACACTGGATTCCGCCAGACACATGCTTTGGTCACCAAGTTGATTCGTTTGACTATCGAGACAGGAGCTTTGACAGGTATCGGCATTAATTAACTAGCATGCACACCGCAACTCATGACCCTCCAGCGCTTGTGGCATTGATAACGCTCATTCTTTTCGTCGCCCTTCCCGGGACGGTTTACTTCACAACTCCTGGGATTTTTATGGCGGTACTGTACGCCAACACACTACTTGCCGTCGTAAACGCGCGTTTCCAAATCTTGGGAGGTCGTTCGACGTACACAACGACAGATATTATGATGTCAATCCCCGAAAATCCGCACGACATCAGAACTAGGCCAATTGTCTCCATCACCAGAGACCAGTTTCTGAATGTCGACGCTCCCATTGAAATGAAGCCTGTGAATGTACGGATATTTTTCACTGCGCAAATAGATTCTGAAAATTGGGCAGGATCTCGGCAATGATGTGAATGTCGTCGTGTAACAGGAGCCTGAGGTCCGAAGAAATCATGGCGTGCGATCGGAGATCGAACGGGCACATATCCAAGTTACAGTCTCTGGAATCTGGATGGAGCTCGCCATCACATGCTTTAATCGTGTCGCCTTGGAGGGCCGAGACGAATCACACTATCGACCGTAACTCACGCGAATATGCATTGCATCCTGTGAAGAACCTCGTTTCACCCACTTTCAATTGCATGTTGTCACATTTCTTCGCATCCGGACCTCGTGCCCGCTGAGAATCAGTGGCAGCTTCCGCAAACTGGAATGCCTTGAGTCATCAAGGAACTCGGGTCACTGAATTTCTTGGAAGCTGGTCCATGAATCGGGAGAATGTACGAGTAGGTACAACCGGTACTCAGGAGGCACCCCAATCTCTAGACTCTTCCGCCGGGGTAAGGTTCAGTCAACACCTGAAAATTCCCTACTAGCTCCGAAATCCACGAGGACGAAGAACTAAGTTGAACCGAAGTTGAACCAGTTGAACCATTATCTCACCGCTTTTTGACTCAACTACAAGGGGGTGAGTATTTCAGAATACATGATGGCAACATGTGGGCCACACTAGGTAGTGGGCCACTTGGCCTCTATTGAGGCAGGACCTCCTGAAATGTTTGAGTTTGGGGTTTAGGGATGGATTGGAACCTCCAATGAGGGTTCACACCGTTTTTAAACCGAAAGTCGGATATTCGGGTCAAAAGTTATGGCACGTGCACTCTCGGCCGAAGGGCTCCGACCGGTGTTTTCTTGTCGTCTTCTTCTCCTCCTCGCTCTTTCTCTGCCAGTTCTTCGCCTTTCGGCTACTTCCTGGGCTCGTTCCACTCGCGCGATGCGGGACTTGAATTCCTGACCGAACATGAGGCCCATTCACGCCACACACTCTTGTTATGGTGCGGATACACCTCGGCTTCAATCGTGAGTCCCTCAGGCTGGCCATGTCCCCAGCGCGCGACCCATCTACGCTATGGGTCTGGGGTTTGGCAAGTCTTTTTGAAATTGGGAATAGTTTAGCTTGGTGTGTCTTTCTACTTTTTCTTCCCTCGATTCCCTTCTCACCGCTGTCCTTTATCCCAAACCACCCAAATTCGGTGTCTGGGACATTTGAATTTTCTTTGGACGCTAGAGACATCCCGGAATGAGGTTGGGGGCCCTAGTATGTCGGAATTGTTCATGCAAATCAATATATCTCAGATTTTGGGCCGCCACAGCTGCTGGTCCTGACGAGGCGCCCGGGTAGTCCGGGATCTGCGATTCCGCTGGTTCTGCTGCCATCTCAGGCATTTCTTTTTGGCCATCTTGTCACTTCCATGTGGGCAGCAACTACACAAAATCCTCCCTACTACCTCCCTGTATCATTCCTGAATAAATAGGCCGCCAGTTTGCGCCTGCATAACTCAATTTGACGGGGTGGCCCGTTAGCTAGTGTTTGCATCTGTTGGGGGTACCGGCGGAAAGAAATTCACCGGTCGATCAATACCCCATGTAAATTCGCGGAAATGGTCTTGAACCATTCCCAGGATACCTGCCTTCATTACACCACACAGTCAATTGTACAGGTACATTTTGGCCTTCGAGAACTAGTGATAAACCTTAAGGTGGCCCGGTACACGGTCATTGATAATAGTTGTTGTGACTGGCCAGGGCAGAAAGTGTGTTGAAAGTTGACACCAGTTCAGAATTGGAACTTGACTGCTGCTTTAGCGCTAATCCGAGGTTTGATACATACTATGGCACTACATATTTAACATGATTGGAACATAGCCGTATTCTTGGGACTTGGCCATCGGAGTGGGAATAAACGGCGAGAAAAGATCTCAAACACATGCCTTGCATAGCCTCTTCATTGCGAAGCGTCCAAATATCTTCGATTCTCTCATAGAATCATTCTTGTAACCCTCTGCCCTGGACCTGTGATAGTGGTAGTGTCTGTGATCGTAGAAACTCGGAGTCGCCATTCTCTGGATCTCATTTCCAGGCAGTACGGAGGTATGTCAGCAGTGTCTTCCACCGTCTCATTAAAAGCGCAGCAAACTAATTTTAGGTTTAGTAGCGGGGTTCCTTTGACCCCCAAAAAACAATTATAGTATCCAACCCAATATGATAGAAATTAACCAAAATGATCATTGTGACATAACCGCCGTTCGGAGGCTCAAATAAAAAAATACATGTCGGAGGCCATTCCTGCACCTGCACCCCAAGTTCCGCAAACAGCAGTAAATAATACTCCTGCTTTCCTTCCCAGGGCACAAGCTCCTCAATCGCACTCCCAGCTTCGCTTCGGGAGCAGTGTGTTGTTTGTGTCTAACGGATCAAGAAGCCCCCCGAAATCAGTAAGTTTCAAAGGTAAAACTTAAATTTCAAACTCCCCAGATGACACTCCGAGAACTTGAAGTACTGTACTATTTTGACCGACCGATCAGGTGATACGCAATGGAGGCCTCTGAACTAAACGCTTCTGCCGCTATTGCAGTGATATAGATATTTTGGAGGCCAAAAAATCGCAAGCTTTTCGCTCCGGCAGTTGCCGGATTACCATATATGGGAATATTATTATGATTGCCGAGAAATGTAGGTGAAAAAATGAGCACCTTAGGTGATATATAATGCCCTAAGAACACTTGGTCAAAAATAATATATAAGGCTCGTCACGAGTTGCAGGTCATTACCCGCGAGTCAGGACAGGCTGAACCGTGGGAATACTTGTGGGACGGCTCGGGTACCCCTTGACACGGGTTATGGATCCAGGTAAAGATTTTTAAAAAGACCATACTCACAAATTGTCAAAGTGCTTTCAATCTGGTACTTTCCGCTGAAAAATAGCAAAAGAAGATAAATACCCATGAGTTGATCCGTGGGAAGCCGAGTCAAGTACTCGTGAATGCGGGTTGGCCATGGATCCGAGTGGGGCTTTGGACAATGCAGGTACCCACGGCCACGGATCCGGGTTACCTGCAAGTTAACTTGTGACATGCCTTAAAATAAGTGGTACAGCACCAGCCTGCCTACAGCAACGTGCTTACCACAAGTGTTGCTGTTGAAATAGACCTGCTACGTGTCCTATCCGTGTTTGGGTTGACAATACAGCTACAATGCTATATCCATACAGCTTTGTGTACCACTCATGGGCGGCCCTTGGATAGCACTGTACACCTTCCTACCTGTGCTACAGCCGTTTACAGCCTTGTTTACCTATTTATGTAATCCATACTTTGCCCTGTAATATATTGTTGTTCCACCTGTGCTGCAAAGTCTCATGTGGTTGCGCCTTTCTCGAATTCGCAAACCGGCCGACTACAAACTCTACCCGACCTACAGTCCCATTTTCACTATAAGACGCAGTGACTGTATTTCATTACAAACAAGGGACACAAAACACATGTTACTACCAGATTGCGTTCACAGAGGCGCAAGGCCAACGACAATCATTCGGGATTCGCTTTATCAGTATTAGGACAACAACAATAACTCTTTGTACAGGGTGAAGTAGCACTAAAAGCGATTCCTCGATGTCCAGCTCGAAGAACGAGACCAGCAGGTATTTCGGGTCACCGCCAAACCTCGGGCTTTCACAACTCTCGCACGCTGAAGTCTATTTCTGGCTCATTCGCATTTCCATTTGGTCGTGCCAATGCGCCGCGAATGAAAAGAGCATGGATCATCTCATGGTTGCTTGGGCTCCGGATGACTGGGTGATGCCGCATCCCATAAACACCCGGTGCTTTCATATTTATACTTGAACGGAGGGCTCCGACTCACCATTTATTGCCAGCGTGTTGAAATGACTTCCTACCGGAGTCCCCTTGCACGCCTCCCTCACTGGATCTCTCGCTGGTTTGGCTACCGTTCCACACCTCCACCTAAGCAACCCGACTACATTATGTGGTTTTGGGCATTCATCGGCGCATTCCTCGGTCTTTCGGTCCTTCAGGCTGTCTTCGGCTATCCGCAATATTTTCTGCAGCGCCATGTACCATCCATAATTGCCAGTTATGTAAGTTATCAACAATTCGGTCGAAGACTCAGAACTCATTTCTCCAGGCTGGCTCTGCAGTCCTCTGCTATGGGGCCATAGAGAAACCATTCTCCCAGCCTCGAGCAGTCATGGGAGGGCATTTCATCAGCGCCCTCATTGGTGTCTGTGTCACGAAGCTCTTCGGCCTCCTTCCGACCGAACACCTCGACCAGCTTCGCTGGCTGGCCGGCTCGTTTTCAGCTGCCGCCGCTATCGTTGTAATGCAGATCACCGAGACGACACACCCACCTGCTGGCGCAACGGCTCTTCTCGCAGCCGTCAGCCCCGAGGTGTACCCAATGGGATGGTATTACCTCCCTGTCGTCCTCCTTTCCTCGACAATCATCCTGGTCTCTGCACTGTTAATCAATAACATCCAGAGACAATACCCCGTGTTCTGGTTCGTCCAACCTGCCATACCTGCTGCGGAGAAACCACCCCCTATCGACCTAGAAAAAGGATTCGAGAACACAGCTAGAACAGGACCTATGATAATCACTTTACCTAGCCTCGCGGCCCAAAATCCCAAAATTTTGTCCGGCCCCGGAACATGCCTCAGAAGGGATTACCATGGGTCCTACTAGAACTCACGACTGTCCCTGAACCATATTGTTATTTACGTTAATGTTTGCTGCGAGAACTTGTGTAGGTGTTATTTGTTACATATGCACATGCCATCCAATCAATTTATTTACTGGTCAGCGGTGATTGAGATTGAGATTCTAGATTATTCCAGCCAAAAAAAAAACAGGGTTTGTTGCATCCCCTTACTACTGTACATGTACGACCTCAAAGGAAAACCCACCTCACCATTGCATACCCTCAACTATTTACTTTGTTGGAAAAACCCTGTTAGGGTTGTAATGGTGATACGCCCTGTGAACAAGTAGTACCCTGAATTTGTGCATTTGGCACATTTCCAGATGTCAAGCACAAATCTTGTCATATTTAATTTTAAAACAAACTTGGTCTCGCATGTAACAGTTATGCTCGAAAGAAACTTCTGTCCCTGTCCTCTATGCTTAATCATAACCCTTGACACTGATCAAGCATTTATGTTCCCCCAACTAAATATTTCTGGTTGATCACCGAAATATGGGCCTGGTTGCTCTGACGTGAACAACAGATAATTAAATTTCCTGAGATGTGCTAATACAAGTTACGATTTTAACTCTGTGGATGCTGTCTCAACAAATTTTCTGTGGGTCGTGCTCGCGCACCGCATCTGGTTCCCCGGAACTTGACCGCGCAAAAATCTCTGTGTAGCCAAAAAAAAATCACAACTGGCAAGGCATATGAATTTACGACTCAAGCATATAATTGACCACTAGCTCAAGTGGGGTCCTTCTCAGTGCATTCTAGCTGGGGACTCAGATGCAAACAGTGGTATCATGGGGTTGTACATAAGTTGCACCGCGGGGCTTGGCCGGGGTACCTTGTGCGTATCATGTTAGTTCTTTTCCCCTGCCAATTCATGATGGGCTCACCTGGACCGCCCGACACAGGGCTCGATTCCACGCATCCGAGCGGGAACATTGAATGCTTCGTGGGGGTAAACTCCGATTATGACATCTATTGAATATAAATAAATGCCTATGTTCTCCTGCCAAAAACCTTCCATTCCTTCACTTTCTGCCATTCACCTAGGCAGACATTGAATTTCGATATTACTCAACTCACACTCAGCCGGCGCGCGCGGCGCGCATCCACTTAGTTGCAGGCAAAACATGGGGGGAGAAAATCACGCCTCAGGTTCAATATCAGGGTGGTCGGTCCGTCGGAGCAGAGTACTAAATAAAACTCCGTGCAACTCAACATGACATGACGTTCTGTGATATGCGCCCGCTCAGCGGAAGTTGCAAAAATCGCTTCGGCCTGAGGTGGCGCTGATGGTTCGGGCCGCTGCGGGGGAATCGCGAAGCTACGCCTCGTCGCCCATCCAGTAGCAAGACTCTGCATTCGGGCATTGAGATGCACGTAAGATCTAGGCGGAATTGGATTGCAATACACACCCGGAATGGCCCCGCTGCGCTTCCTTGCTACGAACTCCTCCGCAAGCGTCCAAAAGTCGGGCGCACCGTGGGCTCCGGCGGTCCACTCGTCCTCAAAGTCTTTGTACGACCCAACAACGAATCGAGGATCCGAAACGGGGGGGTCACGCGGCGCAGTGCGGGCGATTAGGAAATACCATAGGGTGACGAGGAGATGCAGGTGGGGGCAGTCGGATAAGAGGGCGTGGAGGATCTGGTCCGGGACGCTATTATTCAAGCATAGGTGTGTGAGCGCAGGGAGCGAGCTGATGTGCGGCGAGAGTTGCGCGGCGATGGAGGCGGCGTGATCGAAGAGGTGGAGATGCGTGATGGAGTTGAAAAGGGGGGTGTTTTAGGTCGATGTGTTCGCGGCCGCTGAATAGGTCTTCGAGAGATAGGCTGAGCCTGCGCAAATCCATCCCGAGGAGGATTTGGATGAGTTCTGCAGCCGGGTCTGGGCCCGGCCAGTCGCCGGTGACCACGCCATTACGAGTTCGGGTGAGCACTTTGAGGACCGCCGGGGACGTTTCGGATTGGTAGACAAAGTGCACGTAGCGGACGGCGTCTCGGTAGAAACTCGCCGGCTTCGATTGGGGGGTAGGTCGGAGGACAGCGTTTTCTATGATGCTAAACGGAGGCCCAGGTGGTGGCATGATGACCCTGAACAGATATGGCTCCACCCTATTTCATTCAAACCAGTAGTTAGTTATATGTCGGAAGTACACATTGCAAACTCCCCAAAGCTGGACCCGGCGTGCGACACGCATCAGGGTTGGTATCGAACTGGGGTAGTGAATGGCGGTCCATCCGAAGATTTCTTGCTCGATTTCTGGGGGCAAGGATGGCTCCCCGTCGGATAGGACGGACTGCGCGATGAAGGGTGAAGGCATGAATCAGAAGATGCGCGCCCAAAGACTCCCAGGCTGTCATGTCACTCGGCAGTATTCGGCGGCGCGGTCTGGACCTCGACAACACGTAATCGCGCGCTCCTCCCTTTCTAGACTTCCTCCGCGCCAGGAGACTTGCAATAGCAGGACCCCCGATTATCCCTCTGATTATTCCTTTGGATGCTAGCAAAAACAATTTCCGGAACCAATATTTTTAGTATTTCTTTGTCCGCGCCGATTTTCGCCTGGATTTTGTCCCCGCCGTTGTTGGTTGCATCACCCCAAAAGGATCGTTTTGGTGCTTCCAAGCCGCTGAAAACTCGTGTTTTCGCCTCCGACTCCGTTTGTGGTGTTTTCCGACTAGATCCAGTAATGTTCCACCCATTTTTGACAATGCTGTGATGCTGATGCTGGATGTTGCACCGAAAAATTCACCGAGGCTAGCCATTTCTGTCCGCACTCGACGTACCCTTTCTGCTCTGAAGGCTTGGTTTGTCCGATTCGGACCTAGATTTCAAGCTTAAAATCTCAAAATTTTGTCCGCGGCCCTAGCCTCCAAAGGGATAATCAGGGGTGCGGCCAGGTTCAAGGCCGCAACACATGTTTCCTCTCATGTCACCGTTGCTCAGAGCATACTGACGGAAGTAACGAGAGAATGTTACTGAAACTTTCATCGTCCATATTTCTTAGCAGGCGACCCTTTGACTAGGTTCTAATTGAAATTCTGGGCGTGATAAACCAATAAGGAGGGCCTAGATTGTAGTTGCACTCAAAACCGCCCTGCATAGCAATATCTCTACGAAATTCTGCGGGGACGACGGGACGATGTCGTGCCAATCTCTTCGTCGCCCACGAATGCCAGTGGGATACTGAAGGGGTGAGGAAGAATGCCGCTATCCGCAGCCGTTTTGGCCCGGGCAGATGACACGTCAGGACCAGGTCGAGAGGCGTGTGATGGACCCTCTCCGATCGTCGGGAAGAAGTTTGGATCGTAGTGAAGCAGGTCGAAGGCGTCAGATTGCGCGCTCGGCAAATGGTCGATTGAAAGCAGCCTCTCCAGCACTTCCCTGGATTAGAAAAGTTCGCAAATCAATGATGCGAGAAAGTGAGGCGAAACGTACACGTAGAATGCGGAGGATTGCCAGCTATCGGTGCATACATGGTCAGCGAGTACAGACGGGCACTTAACCAATGCACACATACTGCCTTTGCTGAGCCTTCAGCACGTCAATCGCCGTATGGATGTGCGTGAGATGCTGGGCTTCGCATGTCGGATCCACAGAAGGGCCCCATCTATCGAGTAGTAAGACCATGGCAGCGGTGAATATGGGTCTCTAAGGGCGCAATCAAGTCAGTGAATGCATAAAAATTACAAATAACATTACCATACCTGGCTGAACAACAGTGGAGTGTCGGGGTGAAGACGCTGGTGCGTATCTGCAATTAAAATGCACTCGCGAGCAGCAGTATTGCATATTTCTTGTGCAGGGAGACCCTGAAGATGCGGATCGGAACGACGATGAGCTACCGGGGTCACATAAACACACCGTTTGGGTCGTTGGGCGCATCGCGGGCAGGTAGGGCCGGTGGAGCATAATTCGCGTGTAGTAGTAGAAGCAGTGCAGTGCTGCCGACTGACGACCGAACACAGTGTCGACGCAGTCGGGGTTCCAAGCCACTGAATTAGTTCAAAAGAAAAAGTAAGATTTAGCACGAGCTGCGTCTCTACGCAAAAATGGACGTACGATGGGCGGGAATGTTGGGCAACCACTTGTCAAGTGTGCTGTCGAGCTCGGCGACAGCACGCGGCAAGTCTTTGACGTAAGTTCTGAAACGGTAATTGTTGGGGCCGTACTGGAGGATACGTACATCAGATGCCACGATAGGTTTGGGAGGAAAATGGGACATACAACGAGGCGGATTATGAAGTTGAAAATCCGGTACAAATCTAGGAGAGTCGCAAAGAAGGTAATGGTGGAGGGCGCCTTTGGAGGTTGGTGGCCGGGCCCAGTTTCATCCCAATACTCGTCGTCGCACTCCGTTGGGAGGCTGAGGTCGATCCTGGGTAGTACATGAGTTGCCGAGACCATCTGAAGAGTGGATGGACACACTCTTGAGTGTAGAGGTACGGTGTACGACCTAATAGGGCGCTCAGTTCGGAATCTAAAAAGAGGAGGGTCCTGCTCGGAGTCGTAAGTGGTAAGGATCGAAAAGGGATGCAACGACTCGCCAACAGGCCCGTCTTTCGAGCTCGTTTTCGGTTGTTGTAGAAGACGTCCCCCGATGAGCGCCGATATCGTGTGCCATCCTCATCCCGAAGCCGATAATGGACCAGCAGTTCCGAGGAGTGGATGTCCAGCTAAGGAACTCAGCTGCGAGCTGCGATACGGATCAGAAAATTTGTTTGGAGGACAACAGATAGTGGACGTACGCAGTAAGCTTGAAGGTCGTATAATGTAGGTTGCTGGCGCAGGACATGGCCGGAGAGTGTAACTTGATCATACCATTCACACCCCCGGCCCTCCTCGGATATATAAGACGCATCCGTCCCTGGCCCGTAGAGCGAACCAATGGCACAGACAAGAAGCACCGTCGCCGCGAACCCGCTGTGGTGCATGTGCAGCCCTTCGCTTATACATTGGAGGAATGTTGGACGATGGAGCAGTGGGATGAACATGTTGACGTTGGAGAAGTAGAGAGATACAAGCGAGGCCATCAGATTATTGTCTGGGAAAGTATAATGCACAACACTCGGGCGATGTTCCCACTGAGATACGATGTCGTGATTATATTGTCGTACACAAGGGGGCCGACGTACCGGTTTCAGTGCCCAGGGTTTGGTATCGCGATAAAAGGAATAAGACTGCCTCAGCTGGTCGGACTTCGCGGAAACTGCTGCCCTGACAAGCATAGCAGCGCTGGATTTCCCTTGGAACCCAGGATCGGGAGGAGGGCCCTCGAGAGACAATGCACGGAAACTTTCCGCGATGTCGTTGAATTCAGAGTCATCAGGGTGTGGAGGCGAGATGGGATGTGTGAGGCCATGAATGTGGCGAATTACCGTTGGTTCCCGAGCCAACGTTTGGTGAAGTGTTCTCTCCACGGCGTCCAGCCGCCCCCGCAGACTTTCAATGTAATCGTCTCCATCTGAATCTGAATTCTGGATCGAATCCTGGAAAGAGACGTTCCGAACCTGCCAGGACGAGTGAGACAGATCAGGGGTCTGCGTTGAAACGATAGAAAGGATACCGCAGTAGGTTCTACGTATGTGCATGCGAAGTTATGGGTGACACAGCGGCCACACGGGTCGCCCCCGTCACCTGTAAATGGCGTTAGAGGTTCTCGTTGAAAAAAAGATACTGCTGACAGCGCCCTGGGTGGTCGTGAGCCGCGATTTGACAATTTAATCCGTAGCGTACGCTTCCTTCGCCTGCACATGTCGCATGCCCGTCCTTTTCTCTTCGTCAGGGAAGGAATTTGTCCCTCGCTGTCGACGCTAGTCGACATGGTGGTTCAGGTCAGAGAGATACGGCCCGCCCTCGTCTAAATCAAGCCGGAGGACGATTCCGTGATGTTGCGGCGCGTTTCTTCGTCGAGCAGAATTGACTCTGTACTGGAAACAGTTACAGTCTAGACCGCGAGAAATCAAGACCGATAAGTGCAGGATAGTAGTGCTGTGTGGGCCTTCCGATCCGTCCTTGTGGTGATTCGGAGAAAAGAAGTCACAGTCACGAACACTCGTTACATTGATCCGTATTCAGGGGTTCAAACAAGTTTACAGTACTAGCCCTAAATCGAAGGATTGACTCCGTCTTGATCGGACCGCTAATCAATTAATTATTCGCGAATCCGAGTCGCCCCCAATCGTTGGACTTAATGTCTGAATTCCTCGAATTAAATTTTACGATTCCGAGATCCTCCGGCTTATTATATTGTGAGTCAATGCGTTTATGTGATGGATATTCCACTGTCTCTTGATTTGGTTGTGAATTGGAGTGGCTGTGCGAGCTGTTCCGACTACTAGCGCCGGCGCTGCCTTCCGTGGTCACCTACAGTCAGTAGGAGTCGGGCGCATTGTTGAACCAGTGCGAGTCAGACGGAAGTGATAAATATTAGTCACAGCAGTGCTCAGTATAAAAGTAGTGTATTCGTCGCCATGTACACGACCGGATTACAACGAGATTTCTGACTCGGCTCGCTTGTGACGTTCCCTCGAGGCATATTTCAACATGCAGTCAATTTGGGTTAGCTGTACCTGTGCCCGATGGAGCCTCGATAGTCTCTGTGTATAAATTGAAGCCTCTCGGCCTGCAAATGTGTCGGAAAAACCCTGTTTGGGTTGTAACGGCTTGAGCAGGATTACCGGCTTGGAAGAATTCGTAATGCATTATAAGCCGCTGGCAGGGTGGCATATATTGGCTTATAAGCTATCTCAAGCCGTTATCGGACTCATGTTGGCCTGCGAGGGATTACCGAGGGTTGAAATCTATGGCCGCATCAACAACTCGACAAATTCTTTCCGACGATTTTCTGGATATTTCGACTCTTCGTCTTTTCAAATCACTTTTTGCTCAAATATTCAGAGGACTGAGTCTCTTTTTTGGAGCTCAGATCAAAGCTCGTACTTCATTCGAAGTCCAGACTCCTGCACGGAACGACAGCAAAAACCACACAGAGTTGTCTTTCTATGTCATCTTTATTTTCCTCATCTTCAGTTCAATGCTAACATTACAGGTGGCCGGACTGTACGAAGTGGCCGGTGCGGCCAACCTTGACAAGTCATTAAAACTCCGCAATCATCCGGCTCCGCGCGTCAAAGAACAATGGCCAGTAATTGATGGGAACAATTGCCTCTCTTCCTCTCCCTTCATCTTCTCCGCCTCACCTGGTCTGCCCGGTCCTGGAAGCCCATACTCTGGCTTTACCATGTACATCCAAGACCCTGGATCTTTGGTTTCTTCTGTGACATTTCCCTCAAGAACCGCCCTGCAATCTTCAGCTTGAATGCCACTTCAAGTCACACGTCGATGCCACCTCAATGCCACCTCAAGTCGCTCTTCCATGCCACCTCTCAAGTCTCTCTTCAAGTTCCCTGCAACATACATTCTAAGCTGTCCTCCTCAATTCAAGTTCCTCGAATGTGTCCACCTCAAGTCGCTCTTCAAGTTCCATGCCACCCCTCAAGTCTCTATTCAAGTTCCCTTCAACATATATTCTAAGCTGTCCTCCTCAATTCAAGTTCCTCGAATGTGTCAAGCTTCGGTTTTGTTCTCGGCAGAGCTTGTCTGATCTTTCCACCAGCCATCCTTGGGCCTCTTAGCCCCTGCGAAACGGCTTGTCATTCCTTCAAGTTCTCGCAAAACCATACAATTCTGTATAAACTCATTTTTCATCAAATATTCTAGTTTCATTGCAAATAAGGCCCCAGGCTGTAATCTTCATGATAGTTTGCTGCTCGGTTCGAACTTTTGCAACAACTTGAACTTGGTAGCCGAAGATTTCCGAAAGGGGAAGTACCAGTTGTAAGTTCAGCTTTTACCTGAAGTTCGGCTTCAGCTAGTCTGAAGGTCATCTTGGTTTTACATTTAGTTGAGGCTGATTCTGCAGTGGTTTCTTTATGCAGGTAGTGGTTTTGTAATGAGATGGCAGTGGTTGGATTTAGCACAGCCAGGCAGTGGGCGGCCCCAGTGGCTATCGTCTATCATCAGTAGAGATGTCACTAGTGAGGGGTTCCACCTAAGGGACCTCCAGCGCTATTACCTTTTCTTATAGGAGCAAAAGGTACCTAAGAAGTCCCCGGGGAGGCACCCAAGCGCAGGAGGCTGGAGCTTCTTTTATGTAATGCCCTCGCGGGCTGCGTCCGGCATCATGTCGGCAACATCGGAGCATCCGTCTCCCATGCACGTGTTTTGCGGCGGCCTTCGTGCACAACCTTCGTGAACTAACTCTGCTAGCAGGCCTCTGAATCAACCATTGGTAAATATATACAGTTTAATTCCTGCAAAATTTCCCAGAACATCTTGTAGTGCCAGGCACCAGAAAAATGAAGCCTCGTCGGAGGCATTTCGTTGGAGGCCACTGGCAACCCTTTGCAATATTGATAGCCCATCTTTTTCAGCAGTACATGGGGTCTTCACCGGCAGGACCCAGTATTTGGCTTGACTCTAAAGCAGAACATTTGTTATGTACTCATTTGTACTGCAACCGACGGCCTCCAATCCATGATCTCACTGTGTATGGCTGAATTACTGTAACATCATTTCAACAACCTGTACAGTACTTCAAAAAACTTCGAATTGACAGCTTGAGTTTGGGAGAATCTAGAGCACGTATTGGTGTGCAAAGGACATTTATTTGATGGGTCAGAATACAAATTTAAGAGGGGAAACTTCCAAAATTCACACATGACCCTTATATATATTATACCTAACCTGTGTCAGTAACATTTCCTCAGTCATTGCCCATCGTGGATGTGGTATACACCGAGAAATGGGTGGATGGAGTCCAGGAATGTATAGAGCGGAGGCCTCCGGTTTAGAGATCATAAATTGATGGCGCTCCGATATGAAGCAGATCAAGGATAACAGCTTTGAAACTCATTTAATGCCAGTGATTTATCCGAAGGACCGTCTACTCAAACAAAGCATAAGTCAACCAAAGTTGTGATTATTCAGGCAAACATTTGGCATGACCAGGTAAGGTGTCATGCACAGTAAGATAGTAATGCAGAATCATCACATGGAGAGCCCAAGTCCCGACTCTATGTTCTAAAAAGTCCAGCCAAACAGACAGATGAGGTTGGGAGCTATAACAACAACAGGGGCTGTATGAAGAGGGTAGAGCTACGAAGCAAATACTGTAATTTAATAATTGAAAAGGAACCAATGAACGAGCTTAATAGGATGTATATGAGGCTTGGCCAGCTTTGAGAAGGAACAAAGCTGAGATGCAAGCCTTGAGGAAGCAGGTCCTAAGTGAAGTAGTCCCACCGGCAAACAGAGCAGGGAGCAAAGCAGAATATTGTTGCTGTACTCAACAAGAACAATCTGCTGAGAAAGGGTTATTATTCAGCGAGGCCAGGAAGGCTAAGATCCACATACTGATATATTACCGGAGTTGTTTGCGAGGCTGTGAATGACTTACCGCAACAAAAGTTATGAATAATGGGAAAAGACAGAGGACACAGATAGGAGATGAGATGAAGAGAGACCATGGAAAAATCTGAAGAGTCGCATATACATTATAATTATCAATACTAATATATATATATTGCTACCTATGGCAAAGGCTCGAAGTGGTTCAACAGGCACGTCAAATAAATTGTACGTGTCGAAGCGATGGAAGTCCCAATACAGTAATAATCAGTTTGCTGACAGCCTTGAATCAGGAGTTGTCAAACATTCAGTAGATGGTGATAGATGATGGCCTTCATCGTGCTGTGGGCACCCTTCAACTGAAGGCAACTATTCATATTTGCGTCTTTTATCACATTCTGAGAACATCCTGCATGCCCACAATACAAGTTAATCCTAATATTACAATGTGCATGTGTTCATGGAACACTCACATGGTTTTGACGGGTTTTCAGCCGGCATAAATCAAGGCCTTTTGGTTCTTTGAGGTCAAAATATGTTCAGACAGAATCAGACCTCCTGATCGTTGATATTCACTCGATAAAATACTCCCACAGTAGTCTCCCATCCAAAGCTGAACTATTTCAAAGAGTTGTTTGAGGCTCTGTTCAATATTGAGCTGTCTGACCCCTCAATTAACAGTTTGTGGGCGTAGAAAGGGTCTGGACAATCACAAAAGTTGTTTCTGCACTTACCAACACTTTTAGTATGAGTCTGATTAGTAAATTCCGGATGTTCTCGTGATTCCTGCCTACATACATGTATATTTGCCCCTTCCCAGCTGTAGAAGGTTAGGTTTGGAATGCAATGGGATAAAGGTAGCGACCAATCCAAATACACATCTTACCCAATACAAAGATGGTTTAGTGAGGTTTACCATTTGTTTTGCTTTGTCTCAGATATCTCTCGGGCAAGCCAGAGATGCAAAATCAAATGCTCCCACTTCTGTCTAAAGCATGTATGCTCTTTTCACACCTGAACACATAGTTCACAGCTCAAAAAATGAATATATCATGCTCCAATCCCTGCCCTCCTCTGGTGTTTTTGCTGCAATAGGCCAGAAATTCGAGGCTTAGATGCTCCATCAGTAGCACTTTCACCTCTAACAAAGCTGTAAGAGGACCCCTGATTATCCCTTTGCAGGCTGGGTGAAAAAAATTCCAGAACTAGGGGTCCTTCTGTAAGCCATCTCTTTGGGCATGTTGCTATGTTCCCTCATCACAGGAGGTAAACACCTACAGGACACGCCGTTGAACATACCTTCCTTCCATGTTAAGAAACAGCCGGCCATCATTCGGTAGGTGATCCAATCAAATATCTCACCCATATATGATATAAGAGCGATACTTCAAAAACCACTGGTTATCCAAGATGTACCATGAGGAGGCATCAGCTGACCAGCAGGATACCAAGTGTATGAACTTCTGAAGCAACTCCAGGAAAGGACAACTTATACTATAATGGGAACGTCGGTGGTAAAGTTCCGCTTGAATCTTCGCATTCGTTACATAAGCTAACTTCCGATCGTGACTTCCCAGCGGATGCTCGAATATTTGATGAAAAATGAGGTCATAATTCTGGTGTAGCGCAGAGTTGATCTCCCGCCCGGTACGTGGTCGGCCTTCTTTGTTTACTTGCTTCCTCTCACCCTTTTCGCAGTTCACTGATGGTATTACAACAGTCCCTACCCGCAACTTGTCCCCATTACCTCTTGAATCGTGACCCACCGCAGTTGGATGGTGATAGCCGGGACCTTTGCCCGCGTCAATCACCGCAGTATCCATATTTTCCAGTGTAACTTTTGAAATGTGTCAATATAATTCCCTTCCCCCCTTTCTTCACTTCGTGCCCGCAAATGTGTAGTATCATTATTATTATGATTAATTGAGTGTACGGTCGCCCCCCGCCGCTGTGGTTGCAGGGGCCTGAAAGCTATCACAACTTCATAATGGCATGAGACTGCTTATAAGCCATGTTGTGGCTTACGAGCGAATATATTAACTTGAACTGTGTGTTACAAGCCAGGTCCGGGATTGCCAACTTATAACGTCTTGTGAGAGGTCTCCATCCGTTGTATTCATTTTGGGATTTTTCCGACATGATCATCACTCTTGCTACCCACTTATCTGCTGCATCTTGCATTAGCGTACTAAGACATCTGTCCCCTTCAACTGTGTGTGAACCAGTAATGCTACAGGCTCATTGAGACCTCATATCACGACTCGCCACAATATAACACATCCCGATTGCCTTGTGTGTAGGTTAGCAGTAGCAAGTTGATGATTTATCTCTGTCTTGTTGCCTTGAAGCTTCACGCTCAACGTAAGACTGTTCGGTGACTAGATTATTAGTTCGACTAAGTAATCTTTCTTCACAGAAGACCAGATCTTTTACAGTTTCACCCCTGCCTGTCACTGTAATTCTTTCCTTCAAGTTCCACGACCACTGCGGCTCAGCCCCTTAATACGTCAAATCGCCATAAATGTGAGTCCTCCAATTTATGCTTACAACTGACACTTGCTCATTCGCCCTCTTGACTTGAATATCATTCCAATTAAATTTATCTTTGTAAGGGTCACTGGACCCAATTTTGAGCTGGTCGACCCGTGAGAACCTTGAACCACGTATAATGGCTCTAGCAGACATTTATGTACATACAATTCCTTCTTCAAGTTCCGGAACGCGTAGAAGTTTCAATTATTTGGCTGTCTGAGGTACCAGGACATGCCCAGAGGGCTTTAGCATCATATCTGTCGTATGATAACACTATCCTCTGCGCTTGACGTCTGTGCTTCCACGTCCCTCCGCTTCATGTTACATGGGGTCAAGTCAAGGGGTGCCGGGCCGTGAATTCAATATTATTGTGCACTACTTTTCAACAGTGTGTTCATTTCGAAGCTGCCTGCATTGCCGCCATAAAACGTGCGCAAGTTTCCCTCCTGCTCGCCAGAATTCCTTGCGATGCCCACGCGAAACATGATCATCAGGGGCACGATATTCTAATGATATCACCTCAGAATCAGTAGACTGAACAGGTAGGAGGACAAGTCACGCACTACCACCTGTGGGAGTGCACCCCAGGCGACGCCCGACACAAGCTGTGGGCAGCGGAAAGTGAGTTGGATACCATCCACGTATGCATAATCAACCGACCCCAAACGGTTGTGTAACGCTTGCGATCAAGTAAACGAGCACGTTTACGAAGTACAGCAGGCTGGACTCGCATCTGGGGTAAGTTTGGGCTCGTTATCACGAGTCCCCTAAATCGGATTATAAAGGACTCGCATAATCTCCAGAGTTCTGTTATATCTGCGGCCTGCCTGGACGCCGAGCAAGATCGTTGTTTGTCGGCCTTTTATCCAGATTTTCCCGGCTGTATCTCTGCATGAGCGCTGGAGTGCGATATGATACTGAACACCGTACCAGTCAAGCCCAGCAGAACGAAATTGGTAACGAGGGCAAGAGAGAACGGAATTGGAGTATCGGTGTCAATTGCGAAAATTCCCCACAAACCTACCACTGAAGGGGATGACATCAAATCATGCGCGATAGCCAATTCCTTTGAGATATACCGAGAGTGGAGAGAATGAGCAGCGAAGGGAAGGCGATCACGATCCTGGAATAACGAGAAGCACCCCAGATGGTGGCGCATCGGTAAAGCTTGAGAATTATCTGTCAAGCAACTGCAGGTAAGAATATTGTATAGATACTCACAAGGACACTATCAGTGATCGCGCTGCCCATTAAACAGACAATTAGTGAATTTTTAGCCAAAGGGAGTGTACGCACTTGTTGACAGCGAGAAGGACCTCACGCACTTCATAAATGTGCCGGTACATGGAGGCTAAATGTATGGCGGAGCCACCATCTACCAGAGTGTGCGTCATTTGCAAGAATATGGCAGCGAGAGTCACGTCCAGGACGACCTGGGCAAGTGCAAATAGCACGAGGCCCCCAGAGAGGAAAAGGAACAAACGGGATGCCCGAGTCTTCGCCTTTTGAAGAAAGAATACTGCAAGCGCAAAGAGAATGAGGCATATTCCTGCGGTTGATGGTAATTAGAGAGTGCGGAGGGATGAGAATGCCGCCAACCGTTGAAAAACAGCGCTGCCTGTGACAGTAGGAATTGAAGCTGGACCCGAATCTTGTGGCCAAGGGCAACGTACCGAAGCGGTCCATAGTTCGTACTCGAGTGACCCATACAACTCTGAAATGATAGTAGTATTTTGAAGGGTCGACATAAGTATCGGGAAAGTTGATGGAGGGGTCAGTGTGCAAGCGTGCGAGATGGCCGAATTTTGTATGCCTAGCTTCGAGCGGTGCGGGATACCGTCATGAGTTGGTACCTACCTACCGCTGACTGTCAGCGCTCAAACAAAATCACTGATGATCATCTTCCTGAGTCACTGAGATGATTGGCGCCGTAGATCTTGTCTGGCACATATACTGTGCAAAAACAAGATCACCCATGCAGATTACTCGTTCTCTTAACGAAATCCCCGGCTTTCGTTGGGGTCTCTTTGGTTTTCATCCCCATCGAGGGCATCCCCTTTCTATTTCCTCTGTCCACGTCCTCAATCCAATGTTAAATGCAGTTCAAAATGCCGTCAAAACACAGCTTGGACACTGGTTGCATTCGAACAGGCTTTAGAATGCTTCTAGGTCCTAGAAGACAAATTACGCGTTGCGGCCGCGATTTTGCGATGCTTGGGAAGCATCAGTCGAGCTTCAGATATCTGGATCGCGGTGGAAATTCACACTAATTTGGACAGGAGGGCGGAGAAGAAAATCCTGTCAGCTAAAAAAAGATTATCCGTAGTTGAATACAGTGGAACAGCCTTCCCGCAGTTCAAAATAATCTTCTACAAAGTCTGCCATTGTCTTGTCCATGTCTGCAGGTTCTTCCCTACATCAAACCATTCCGCATTTCCCCTCCATCGGATTTCCAAATAAAATGTTCTAGGCCCATTCAGCTGCTTTTCTGGCTCGAGATTCCGCCGAAACTATCACCTATTTCAAAAAAATTGGCCTGACTCAATCTCAACGCTCTTTTCGGTGATTCAATCTGGGTTCTGTTGATACCTTCCAAGCTTCGAACCGTAATAATATTCAAGAAACCCGGGCCAAACTGTCTTTTGTACGAGTAGTACCCACCTTTGTCACTTCGTTACTTCACTTAGGAATGTGAAAGTTCGTCACTTTGATGGGAATGTGTGAAAGCTCGTCACTTTGCCTGGTTTCTGTGAAACTTCGTCAGTTGACGTCGGCACGTTCAGGAACTCGGAACATCGGCCATCAATGTTCCTTCGGCATACCAGCAAAACACAAGTCCTTTCTTAAACAACCTCTTCAATATACCTGGGGACCTAACCAGAACACCATACCTAACTATACCTAACCATTCTAACCACAAGCTTGACCCAAACTTAACCCCCCGCACAAAGTGAATACAGAGTTTGGTGAGTTCACGAGTTTCGGCAGCTAACCTAACCAGCCAATCTCGGCAAGCTGTTGATACCCATCACTCCGTGATGTGCCGGGGAGTCGCCGCTTGAAAGCTAAAAATACTAACTCACAAACTTCCATAGAAAGCCTTCCAAATTACGAACTTTCACGATTTCCCATCAAAGTCACGAAGTTTCACAACGCTACGCGAAGTAGCGAAGTGACGAAAATGGCGTGAACTCCTTTCGTATTTATTCATGTGAAAGGACTCAAGATGCTCGAAAAGGTCCAACGCACCTTCCTGCGGCAGATGGCTCTGGCTTGGCTCCCAATCTATGATTGCTGTTCTATTCTCTGAGACAGGCATCTGGCCCATTAGATATCAACGTGTACACTTGGCCTTGGTGAATCCGGCTTAAACTAGACCACAAACGGCCTGCCTGGAATGCACTTCAACAGTCCTTAACACTGGCTCGAGCTCAAAAGATTTCCTGGTTTAATGATCTTCGATTTATTCTTTCTCGGCTCCACCTCCCAGTGTCATTTAATATAATCCTCATGAGGTTACAGTTGAGACTGTTCAAGTAGTCATGAGAAATGTCAAACTTTCCATGGAAGCATGGATTGAAAGTGAAATTATTTCTTCCTCGCATGTCCGGGACCTTCTGGTTGGACGTCTGGAAATGGATGATGGGAGATTGGTGAAGAAGAGTCTGAACCGTATATATATTTGCGATTGCGGTGGAAGTAGCACCCGAAAGAGTCAACTTGAACTTTGCCGGACTGGCGCCGGGCCGGGCAAAGCCCTGCATCCTTATGCGTCGATCACTCCTGGGATCAGAGATCACCGCCACATCGCTGCCATCTCCTTTCTACTCTTCGACATCGATATCCACGTCCACTACACACCGACGCCGAGCCCGAGCAGACGGATGCTTTTCCTATGCCTCCAAACACTCAAAAATCTGACCATCACCCGAGTTCGGCGGTCCAGTGGGGCTATCAGAAAGTATGATTCCTTCCTTTCGAGGCCCCTCCGCCCTCCTGAAGCCAATTCAAGGATTCAGAAGTCATAAACGACGCCCGCATGCCCTACAACGGGCGAATGTGCCCAATGTTCATATTTGGTGTGTGAGAATTTCCTTGAGATTCGACCCTGTTCTGAACCAAATGGACCGGATCAATGTCCGGTCTGAGGTTCGAGAAATTTGGGCGTAGGTCAGGTTTGGGGTTCGAATTTTTAGGAAAAAAACGGACCTAAGCATACATCGGCGACAATACTATCTCCTCCTCCTCCTCCTCCTCCTGAGTGGCATGACTAGGTCTGTATGGGCGCCGAACTCAACCCATGACCAAGTACGGCTGAGCGCCAGAGATGTAGAGGTACCATGATGCACTCTATCTTTGCGATTACATGGTGAATGGAGATCAACGTCAAACACTAAGCGCTGAACTCAACCTTTGATCTAGTACGGCTGATGAGTAGATGAGCGCCAGGGATGTAGTGGTACCATGATTCAGTCTGTCTTTGCAATGTCATATCAATGGAGTTCGATAATGATATGACAGGTCGAATGAGGGATTTGAAGTATCTCCTGAAATTGGTACGCCAAACACTAAGCGCCGAACTCAACCTTTGACCTAGTACGACTGAGAAGCGCCAGGGATGTAGTGGTACCATGATGCACTCTGCCTTTGCAATGTCATGATCAATAGAATTCGATAATGATATGACAGGTCGAATGAGGGATTTGAAGTATCTCCTGAATTTGGTACGCAAAACACTAGGTCTTTCTAAGCGCCGAACTCAACCCTTGATGGTAGTCCTTGCTTAGTCACGAATTGGGCTAGATATAAGTACAGCCTGTCTGAGAACGATTGAACTAGCCCGCACTCCTCAGGCTTCCCGGACTTGCCACCATCGGCGTACAAAGCAGACTCCCCATCCACATTCCTGTCGGCTTCATGAGCGACCAACTCTCGTCCGATAAGATAGGGATTACTGGTGACGTTTCAGTCCCCCGCTATATTCAGGTACATGATGATATACGATGCATCTACACGTTCTAACCCCGTGCAGGCGTCTTCGTCTTCTTCGTCCTCATCCTCCTCGTCCTCCCGTCCGGCTTACGCCACTGCTGATTCAAAATGGATCAAAGTCAAACAATGGGATGACGATCTCGTCGCCGAAGAGGCGTCCAAACAGCGCTCAATCAAGTGGATAAAATACAAGAAGCTCACGACCGGGGTCAACCACGAGTATCTTCTGTTCGACGTCAGCGACAACACCTTGTTCGTTACCGAGCGGAACAACGAGACGCCGCCGGATTATGTCATGACGAAGGCTCAGGAAGCCAATAATCTCCTCGCCACCCTTACTCTCAGCTCCGACAGTCTCCCGGAGCGCACCTTTGCACGTATCCTCACCCTAGTCAGCAAGAAAGCGACGAATTACAGCTGGTCGTCGAATAACTGCTATTGGTATGCCGGGAGCGTGTATGAAACACTTCGCGTAGGCCTCAAAGGCTACACGGAGGTGCTCACTGGTGAATGGAAGCACCGGGGCCAGGTTGACGGATTACTCTGGTGGGTGACAGTGGGTACCGGCCCTGGTACGATCTTTTCACTCGTTGTACTAACCGACACTTTGACTGATGCACCACATCTAGAAACGGTCTCGATCGTAAGTAGCATAGCAATCTCGGGATGCATCAGGCTCATTCTAAACGCCGTGTGTGGTATGTAGCCTACAGCGTCGGCCGCACCGCCGGCGGGAGTGGACGGCGAGCTGCCGTACGACAGGGTCATCCGCGATTTCGGCCAGCGCGAAAATCTGGAGGCATACCGGCTGCTGCACGAAAAGAATATCGGCCCGCTGCAAGTGGTGCGTGTGTTTCGCGTGTGAGATGCTCTGCGATTATTTACCGCAGGGCAGGTCTTCGCGGATCCTCTGGAAGAAAAGCTCACGGTGGCGCTCCGCGGACTGGTGGGGTTCATCCTGCACGACTTGGCTGGCCCGCTGGGACCTGGCCAGAAATTCGAGGACCTGCCTGTTTTGCGAGATTGGCTCAGGCAGGCGAGTCTTTATGTCACTCCAGATGTTCATATCCTCACACGTTCATTGAAAGGATGGCATAAGGGCTTATAAAGCGTACTAAGATGGCGCCAGACGACAGTGTGCCATAGTACATTGTGTGAGTGCTTCGAGGCAATGTAGAACCACTCGCACTTTCAGCTGATTTGCCCCTTTTCGCAGGCTTCCGTTTATTTTCGCTGAAGTTCACCTATACTGCCCCTGACTAGCGAGGGATATGTATGCGATATCCGCCGCTGACTAGCGGTCATTTGAGCGGATCAATAATTACAGTTTACGGTTGCTCGCTTATTGCTGGAATAAAAAAATCTTACCGTTAAACGTCGCTAAGCGCGGTCCCGATACTTCCAATCTATCCCATCAAAGCGCCCGCCCGTCCCACAACTCGCACGTTCCAGCTGCAAAAGGAGAGGTAAATTTGCGAAGAAAGTAAGGTATATTGTGTGGGTATGCCAATGTCCATAAAGATACAAAGATAAAAGCAGCCACCACAGCCTGGGGGAATGATGTATCATTCCCGGTGTATCGTCCAAATGGTAGAAATGTTTGATGGTTATCGCGAAGTTATTAATTCCAGACTCACCTCTATTCGTTCTCTAAGGTCTATCGCGGGGCATGGGGCAACCTATGGGATCGGCGTAATGGAGCTTAGATGGCGGGAAGAGGTCCAGGAACGATGGTGTATTTTTCCTTGCTTTGTACACCGGGATAATTCCTGGAAACCGGCGTTCGTTATTCGGACCGTGCCGTGTAATGCTACCTACCTACCTACTCGGCAGATCTCCAAGAATCAGTCAAGGTTCCAACCATTAATTTCCGTTCGCAAATGGTTTCGAACGGTAAAAATTAAGCTGTTTCCATTTCCATTTCGTTTGCAAGGATGGACAAACTGTTGCAACTTGAAGAACGGTTTAGAAACGGTTTCCTCCGGCCCAACCTTTCAAGACTTTCTTTCAGCCACATAAACCAGTAAGCTGCCGCGTCTCGCTGCCTCCCCATTGCCCCGTGTTCATGAATCATGATCATCTCCCCAGCAGGATACAATGTGACCTTTAACGGGACGCGTCAGTTCCCGCCAAACGAACATCATGCGCTGTTGACCCGTCCCTCCGAGTCGTGTTGGCCAGGCTTCCGAGTCTCGTTCATTTCGAATTTGTTCGGCGCGGCATTGAAGCGGGAATATCAATGGTCATCAAATACATACATACGGGCAACGAAATTTCGTGGAGCTCTTCTGACGTATGTAGATTTGGATGGCGCAGGACTCGACCCAGAGCATATCGTGAAGGAGATGAAATAAATTTGTTGTTGCTTTGTGACTTGCAAGTAAGTCGTAAGTTAATTAGAGCGCTAATTTATAATAACAGTGGAGGTGAGGGAAAATTACCATTCGCAAATGGTTTCTATGTAACCATTTCAAACGGTTTCTTTATCGTTTCCGGATCCGTTTGGTTTTCCCAGATCGGCGAACGGAAACGAAATGGTTGGAGCCTTAGAATCAGTGCCGCTCTTCTACAAAGCTGCATGATATATCATTCTTCCTGTGCGTCTCCCAGCGAGCTACCCATCGTCGTCGCTGTGTGAGATGAGATGGGAGAGACGGGGACGATAAGATCGAGATGCAATTTGGGCGGGCGGGGCGGGGTGCGTGGGGCCGTGGACGGGAGCTTACATACAGTAAGTAGATACTTATATCGAATCCGAGACGGGACGAGGGGCGGGGCGGGGAGGGCGGGATGTGTCTGCATATAAGAAGTGCGCACTGTGCGCCGAGAGCAGAGAGACGGGACGGGACAGGGACAGGGAGAGAAGAGAATCGCAGGGCGGTCTCGCTAACCATAAGAGAAGAGAGAAAGAGAAAGAGGAAACGGGTGTAGATTCATTCATTCGTTCATTAGATATCGGGGTAGAGCGTAGGGCGTAGAGATATGGGTGTAGGAAATCAGATGTATACAGCGCGCTTTACAATCCGATCCGATCCGGGGGAGGGCGGCGGGGTGATGACGCAGATAAGGTGAGGGGAGGAGAGAGAAGAGAGAGCAAAGACGGATGGATGAGGAGGGAAGAGGTAAAGGAGCAGAGGAGGAGGGGATCAGAGCCCCTCCATCTGCGCGACGAGCTCGTCGAGCTCGGCCTTGGCGGTGCGGTACTTTGCTTCTGTCGCCTGTGGGGAGGGGAGTGGGTGAGCGAGAGGTGGGGGAAGGGTGAGGGGATGGAGGGAGGGAAAGGTGAAAGAAAGGAGAGGCGCGAGAAAGGAAGGAAGGGAGGGAGGAAGAATGGAAGGGCAACGCACCTCGTACTTCGCCTCCCACTGATCACGCTCCTTCTCCGCGACGTGCAGGTTCCGCTCGCTCTCCTCCGTGCGCACGTCCATTTCCCGGAGTCTGTGGTGGGTGGATCAGCGTTGGGTCTCCTCGCATCCGCATTCGCAGTCAAGGAGAGGGAGGGAGTGTAACGATATCAAGGGAGCAACTCGATATCAAGGGAGTAACTCGATATCAAGGGAACAACGAGAATCAATGGAGAACAACACGCACTTGGCCGTCGCCTCCTTCAGCCCCGCCTCGCTCTTATCGAGCGCGTCCTCCGCGTGCTCGAGCCGCACCGTCAGGCTCTTGATCTCGTGGTCCTTCTCCAGCACCGTCTGCACGAGCTCCTTGTTCTTCCCCTCCGCAGTCTCAGCGCGGAGCGTGGCGGCGTCGACTTCGGAGCGCAGCTGGACGAGTTTCTGCGTCGGGGAGGGGGAGGGGTTAGTGGGCGATAGACTGGAGTGCGGGGGGGGAGGGGTGGGCTGCGAGGGGAGCGCAGCATAGGGTGCAGGGCACGGAGACGGAGACGCACCTCTCTTACGCGGTCGGTCATCGTATCCTATCTAATCGCTAATCGCACTCGGGCTCAGACTCCTTATCTAGCTTTAACTCGGCGTCGGTGTCGGCGTCGGTGTGTCGTGGACGTGGATGTGGATGAGGAGAGCAGAGAGGAGATGGCAGCGATGTGGCAGTGATCTCTGATCCCGCGAGTGATCGACGCATAAGGAAGGTGTGACGTGGGCTGTGCCCGGCCCGGATCCTGCGTGAAGTTCAAGTTCACGTTAAATCTTTCGTGTGCTACTTACACCACCGTCGCTAATAATCACCACTTTAGCACTTGTATCAATCAGCGTGAATCAGACTGGACTGTGACGAACACGAACCTACGCCTTCCTCGTTCAATTCAGCTTCCGTGGCAATCGGCACTGACAGGTTGAACGACCCAACCAACTTGGAGTTGCACGGAGCAGCATCAGAGAAATACTCTTTTTCTCTATCTTATCTACTCC
The DNA here is from genome assembly GCA_029289565.1 of Mycena galericulata. Lineage (NCBI taxonomy): Eukaryota > Fungi > Basidiomycota > Agaricomycetes > Agaricales > Mycenaceae > Mycena > Mycena galericulata. The sequence continues at coordinate 114,267 of JARKIA010000147.1, forward strand.
CGGGATTATGCATTTGCTTTGCGCTTTATTTGAATTATTACAGCGCGAGGCTGTTATCTACTCCACGGCATCCGAGTCCACCAGTTCTCGACCGCCGGTACCGGTATTAGCTGTGGATATCATGTCGCCGTCGGTCATCCAAAATCGGTACACCCCGCCACGCAGCCGACCAACATTATGCTACATGTTTATGGATGCCTCCGAGATGTCCAAGAACCAAGAACCAAGACTACAAACGCGCCTCTGGGGTTCGGCTCTCGTCGATGTACATCTTGTTATTGCAGCTGCAATGACTCACTCACTCCGCAAGTTCTCTACGTTGTGTTGTCACTTTCACGGGGCTAACTAATTCGATCTCAGCTATTTCGCCAGCATCGGGAACGGGGATCAGCGCTCAGCTCCCGTGAATAATTTCATTCATAAACCGCCGTCCGTGACTCTCTGTCTCTCAACCTGCGTTAAACACCATTAGTCATCCGACGTACTGTGTCGAAATCGGCACCATAACCGACCGTCGTGGACCTTGAAGGAGCATACATCTGCTGAGATACCAATAACCATGTGCATCAACACCACCGCAAAAAATAAATACATGTACGACTGTGGCAGGCTAGGCTAGATTTTTATTTATTTGTTTTTTAATCCGCAACTTCGCTGGGCAGGGAAATTCACATGTAGCCAGTCGTTTTCAAGCGCTCGCCTTCCGACGCACCCACTTGAACTTGACCCCGGTCTATCGTTATAATCCCACAAAGGCTTCAATTTTGGATGTTCCGTTGACAACTTGTCGTGACCATTCTATTGTATTGTATTCTATTCTGTTCTATTCTGTTCTGTTCTTCATCCCCAGCAATACATATCTTCATCCCCCGCAATACATATCTTCATCCCCCGCAATACACAATCAGTGCTTTACGCCTGGCATAGTCCGAGCTGAACCTGGAACACCACCGGATCGATGGCGGCAAACGGTGCCACCGAACACACTGAATCTCGGTCTGAAGTGGAACTACATAAGACAATGTATGTGGGTGTGCTCCCGGTGATTGATTCCTCCGAGTCGATGAGCGTTTCTCAGTCTCGGACCCAGCCTCAATCCCTAGACCCAATCTCTGGTTTTAACTTTTATTTAACTTTTCCCTATATATAGCGTGCGACGAATTTGGCCCGTGGACCAACCATCACTGATGTGATCAATGGACACCTAAAGAGGACCAATGTTCAATCTAGGTGCCACCCGTGGCTGTGGCCACGGTTCGACGTGGCACGGGTGCCATGCCCGTTCCGTTGGCCATTTTGCCACCTTGCTCGTGGCACAGCTACGGCACGGGTTTCCAACCCAACGGCCTGTTGAAACACGGCCATCACGGCCGTGCAACGGGTTGGTATTGTGTGCCACAATAAGGCCTAATTTTGCCTGCAACGTAGTTCAAATATTCGGTAACTTGTTCGACATGCACACCTTTTCATGTTTGAGTACTTACTGCCCATAAGAACAGCAAATTGCGGTTCGTGCCGGCAATTGCCGGCTGTGATGACGGAGTTTGATCTCAGTTTGAACTACATCCTTTTGTAGCGGTGAGTACATAATTTGCTGGCCTGAGCTCTTATTTCCAAGCATACTGAGGAATTGGAAAAGCTCCCATATTATTATTAGGTCGTTTGGCAAGGTTCTTATGTCTTGTGGCTCTCAGCATCTTGGTGAAAGCTTCATTGTATTCAAATATCAGTTTACGACATATGACAATCCTCATTGCACACTTTATTATAGTGGCCTTCAGATATCAAGAACAGCTCATGAAAATATGAACAATATAATTGTCTCTGTAGTCCAACAGACTTTTAATGCCTTCGCCTCTGGAGTTTGTGGGGAAATCGGCGGCATGGATGGGGTGTTGGTTGACATTTGATTTGGATCAATTGATCCGGTGGCCTTGATGTACCGCCGGAGGGGTTTTCAATTAGACCTTTTGGTGGGGTCTTTCGGCTAGTGGGGTTTCCATTGAAAGCCGGGTTTCTCATTAGAATCATCCCTCAGTGTACATGAACATATTCACTCAAAGAAATAATAATTATTTACAATAAAGAATCAGGCGTTTTTTTTCCGGGGTGCACAAAGAACTTACGAGCGCGGCGATGATCCGGCAACACGGAAGAGGAAGGCACGTATTGTGAGGTCGGCGGCACCGATATTGATATTGATATTGGCGTCGGCGGCCCAGGCGTCCTGGCCTTGGACTTTTACTTTTCTCAGGAGGCTGATCGCGCTTGGGACATGACCTAATACGCGTTCCGACCCCCTCACACTTCATGATAGCATTTCGAATTCTCCTGATGGATCGATCACCCACTCACTCGCGTTTGAAACTGATGGATGCATGGGAAGGAAGTTTTCGGTTTCGACGCGTATCATACTTCACGAGGAATCTCTTCCAACAAAAAACATCGCAGTCATCGTCAAGCTGCCAGACTGGGATGAGCCAGTAATAGGTGGGTTGCGCTCGAAACAAACATTGATGCGCAGGCCAGCTCTTAACAGCTGCATCCAGATGCCAATGTTCAAAATGACATCCCTTGAAGTTTTATCCCAATCATATGCCGCCATCATGATGGCGACGACGCATTCTACCCTTTCATGAATATGTTGGGCGACACGTACGTTGATTGGTGGGAGATCCTTTTCACTGTTAACTTTGTCCCGCCAAGTGTGTGGAAACGCCGATCAATGAAAGAGGTTCTTCAGAATAGATCCTGGCCGACGGGGTGGCAGCCAGGGTAAATGCCGTAAACGTCCCTAGTTGCCGACGAGAGTGACATCGAATATGAGCTGCATGCACGGCGGGGCGTGTATGCGGCGAGGAGCGGGGGGATTTTCTGTTGAACGCGGTGACTTCAACTCGGCCCAGCTTGTGTTCCACTGGGTTGGGATTTTCTTGTTTTGTTTTGCTTTCCGCTCAAATTCCCCACCCTGTGTTGTTGAAACCTGGTTCATTCAGAGCGAGCGACTTGGCGCAGGGCTGAAGCTGTCAACATGCCTGTGTCACCGGATGCGCAGTAGCCTTACAACATCGATGCTTCTGCTTTGACGCGATTCGCTACCTCGAATCGAAATTCGCCCTCCGCCATGTGGACCGTGGTACCAATCTGCAACGTTGATAATTACCTACAAGTGTCATTTTCTGCAGCAAAACGACGTATGGTATATATTAGGGCCTGTGCCTCTCTTTCCTAGCTACCATGTCGAACCGCAAGTTGCATGTCCCCAACGCGCTCGACGCGCACATGCAGTAGCGAATCTGCTATATCGCGCGAGCATGAATCTCACCCTCTTTTCTAGGGATGTCGTCCTGACATTTAGCATTACGGGTGTCGTGTTCCCAGCATCGTTGTTGCTTGCGATCGCGTACGCCGCCTGGAACCCCATCTCGCGGCATCACCTTAACCGCGTCAGCTTCCGACTACTCGTGTGCGCGTTGATAGCAAAGTGAGAAACCCGAGTGCTCTTGTTCACAGTCTCATCGTTTCTAGCCTCGTTTTCGCCGCGAGCGACATCCCGACCTTCTCGGGCCCAAGTGCGGGGTGCAGTTTCACGGCGTTCTTCGGGTTGGTGCGTACATGAACCTCCTCTTCACCCACCAGCCGCCGACACTGTCTATAGAGCATCTTGATGTTCTCAGCATGCATGTTCTTCTGTACTGCACTCAATCTGCAGTTCGTATATATGTCGTATTTCCACTGCCTCAACAATGCTGAATGCACCCACACAGACTGGTCCTAGTGCACCACCTCAACGGCAACTCGATGGAAAAGTTCTACTACATTGGCTCCGTCGCCGTCGCTGCCATTCTAAATATTACGCCATACGCCGCTGGCCAGTTCGGGTACTACAGGTTCAACAGTACCTGCTGGTTCAGTGACCCGCGCCCCGATGTGCAGTTTCGCTGGCTCCTCTCGTCCCAGTCCGTCTGGATCCTGCTCATGTCCACAGGCGAGGTAGTGTCATTTTTCATGATCCTAGAGTACATGTATCGGGCGAGTCGTATTTTATTTGGGGTCCGGGTGTTGTTCGACTAACAGATGCGCAGGTTCACAGGCTCCACCAAAGGGTGTCGTCAGATCACTCCTCCTCCGCCTTGATCTTGTCGTCCAGGCCGCCGATCGTGATGTACCGGACTATCATTCTTCGAATCGGTTTGTATTAAGCCTTTATAATGTATGGCTATTCATTATGGTGTTAGGTCTCTACCCCCTCCTCTCGTGCTGCCTGAGCGTCACCGGCGCTATCCTGGACATCTGGTTGACCAAAAACCCCATCCCCACCGAACTGGTATGTGCACTTTCATTTCTCATCTGAGAGGGGCACATCTGATCCTTCCTGCGTATAGCAATGGCGACTCGCGCTCGTCGGTGCGTTTATCCACCCCTTTCAAACACCCCGACACAATCCTCTCACCCAGATCTCTGCGTATTTGCCCTGCGCCCCATTCTATACACGCTCCTTGCCGCCACAGATCCAGTACACCATCCCCAATAATCACCCGCTCCCCCATCTGACCGCACCCCATGTCACCAGGGCTTCCTCCGTGCCATGTCTGCACTCCGACCCCACAGCAAATCCAGACACTCTACCGGCTCGTACAGGATGAAGTGGTTCTCGATGAACAGCAGCGCACCCCGGGTGCACGTGTCGGAGTTGGAGCAGGCGAAGCACCGGACGACGGAGGGGGCGGAGAAAGACACGTCGCGCGTGGAACAGAATGTGAGGAGCAATAGTGACTCCGATACGGCGACGAGGAAGCTGTCATTTGTGGAACCGGAGCAGGAGCAGAGTGGGCTAAGTGAAGCGGAGCGCCGGGGGGCAGCGGAGGAGCTGGACATGGAAGCGCAGATGTCAAACGCAGAGGATAATGATATCGTGCGGCAGATATGATCAGTCGGGTTTGGGCAAATTTGTACTTATTTTTTTGCACTTTTTTGGGGGGCTTTGAGGTATCCCCATATAGAATGGGGTCAATGTAACCAGCGTTCGTTGATGTGACTGTGACTTCTTCCACCACGAGCGCGTATCGGGGGGCCCACAGCACTACTACTATCCTGCGCTTATCGGTTTTGGTTTCTCTACCACTGAACTTTAAACCGTTGCCAATACACAGTCAATTCTGCTCGACGAAGAAGCGCGCGCCGCACTGCATCTCGGAAACAACGTCCTCCGTGATTTGGTCCCGAGGCCGGGCTGTGTAGCGCTCTGACCTAAACCATGTCGACTGACGTCGACAGCGAGGGACAAATACCTTCCCTGACGAAGAGAAAAGGACGGCCATGCGACATGTGCAGGCGAAGGAAGCGTACGTATCGGTTTAAATTGTCAAACAACGGCTCACGACCACCCAGGACGCTGTCAGTAGTATATATTTTTCAATGAGAACCCCTAACGCCGTTTATAGGTGACGGGGGCGACCGATGTGGCCGCTGTGTCACCCATAATTTCGTATGCACATACGTGGAACCTGCTGCGGTATCATTTCTATCGTTTCTACGCAGACCCCTGATCTTTCTCACTCATCCTTGCAGGCTCGGGTCGTCTCTTTCCATGATTCCACCCAGAATTCAGATTCAGATGGAGGGGATTATATTGAAAATTTACTGGGGCAGCTGGAAGTCGCGGAGACGACACTCCAACAAACGTTGGCACAAGAACCAGCGGTGATTGACCACATTCATCGCCTCATGAAACCCTTCTCACCTCCGCACCCTGATGACTCTGAATTCAACGACATCGCGGCAAGTTTCCGTGCGCTGTCTCTCGAAGGCCCTCCTCCCGATCCTGGGTTCCAAGGGAAATCTAGCGCTGCTATGCTGGTCAGGGCCGCAGTTTCCGTGAAATCCGACCAGCCTAGGCAGTCTAATTCATTTTCTCGAGATACTAAACCCTGGGCACTGAAACCGGTACGTCCGCCCCCTCCTGTACGACAATATAATCACGACATCATTTCTCAGTGGGAACATCGCCCGAGTGTTGTGCATTATACTTTCCCAGACGATAATCTGATGGCTTCGCTTGTATTTTTCTACTTCTCCAACGTCAACCTGTTCATCCCACTGCTCCATCGTCCAACATTCCTCAAATGTATGAGCGAAGGGCTGCACATGCACCACAGCAGATTCGCGGCGACGGTGCTTCTTGTCTGTGCCGTTGGTTCGCTCTACGGGCCAGGGACGGACGCGTCTTATGTATCCGAGGAGGGCCGGGGGTGGGAATGGTACAATCAAGTTACACTCTCCGGCCACGCCCTGCGCCAGCAACCCACATTATACGACCTTCAAGCTTACTGCGTCCGTCCACTATCTGTTATTCTCCAATCGACCTTTCTGATCCGTATCGCAGCTCGCGGCCGAGTTCCTAAGCTGGACATCCACTCCTCGGAACTGCTGGTCCATTATCGGCTTTGGGATGCGGATGGCACACGATATCGGCGCTCATCGGGAGACGATCCGGACGTCTTCTAGGATAACCGAAAAGGAGCTCGAAAAACGAGCCTGTTGGCGAGTCGTTGCATCTCTTTTCGATCCATACCACTCACGACTCCAAGCAGGACCCTCCTCTTTTTAGATTGCGAAATGAGCGCCCATTTAGGTCGCATACCCTACTTCAACCCTCCTGAGTATGTGCATCCACTCTTCAACCGGTGATTCGGTAACTCATGTACTACCCAGGTTTGACATCAGCCTGCCAACGGTGTGTGACGACGAGTATTGGGAGGAAACTGGGCCCGGCTGCCAGCCTTCAAAGGCGCCCTCCACCATTACCTTCTTTACGACTCTCATAGATTTGTACCGGATTTTCAACTTCATAATCCGCATGGTCGTATGTCGCGTTTCCTTCCCGGGCCTATCGTGGCATCTGATGTATTCTCCAGTACAGCCCCATCACTTATCGTGTCTTTATCTACATCGAAGACCTGCCGGGCGTCGTCGCCGAGCTCGACAGCACACTTGCCAAGTGGTTGAGCAACATCCCCGCCCATCGTACGTCCATTTTTGCATAGAGACGCAGCTCATGTCTAAATTACACTTTCTCGTTTGACCCACTTCAGTGGCTTGGAACCCCGACCACGTCGACACCGTGTTCGGTCGTCAGTCGGCGGCACTGCACTGCTTCTACTATTACACGCGCATTATGCTCCACCGGCCCTACCTGCCCGCGATGCGCCCAGCGACCCAGACGGTGTGTTTATGTGGCCCTCGAAGCTTATCGTCCTTACGACGCGCATCTTCAGGGTCTCCACGCACAAGATATATGCAATACTGCTGCTCGCGAGTGCATTTTAATTGCAGACACGCACCGGCGTCTGCACCTCGATACTCCACTGTTGTTCAGCCAGGTATGGTAATTTTATTTGTAATTTTATTTTCATGCATTCATAGACTTCCATTGCCCCCTTAGAGACCAATATTCATCGCTGCCATGGTCTTACTACTCGATAGATGGGGCCCTTCTGTGATTCCGACAGGCGCAACCCAGCATCTCATACACATCCATACGGCGATTGACGTGCTGAAGGCTCAGCAAAAGCAGTATGTGTGCACTGATTAAGCGTCCGTATGTACTTGCTGACCATGTATGCACCGATAGCTGGCAATCCTCCGCATTCTACGTGTACGTTTCGCCTCATTTTCTCGCACCATTGATTTGCGAACTTTCGTAATCCAGGGAAGTGTTGGAGAGGCTGCTTTCAATCGACCATTTTCCGACCGCGCAATCTGACGCCTTCGAGGCGCTTCAGTACGATCTTGACTGCTTTTCAGGGAATAGTGGCGATTCCGTGCCCAGTGAAAGCATCGGAGAGGGTCCCTCACACGCATCTTGTCCTGGACCTGGCGTGACATCTACTCAGGCCCAAAAATCGCTTCCAGAATCGGATGTGGGTAATGGTATTCCCCTTCACACCTTCGCTATCCCACTGGCATTCGTGGGGGACGAGGAGATTAGCGCGACACGATTCCGTCGACCCCGCAGTATCTAGCAGGATCTTACTACGTATGACGGTTTTGAATGCAACTTCAGACCCTTCTTATTGGCTCATCACGCCCAGAAATACAAATAAGACCTCGTCCACAGGGGCGCCTTCTAGGAAATATCGACGACGAAAGTTTCAGTAACAATCTCCCGTTGCTTCGAGTATCCTAAGCGCTCTCCAGGCCATTCAGCGAGCGGGGTTCCGATCAAATAGAGGAAAAAGTATACAGCTGGTACATGCGTACATTCGTATGTACGAACCAGCCCTCCCAGCCCTTCCGCCGGCCTATTTGGCTACCCCAGACGAAATCGTGGCGCACTCCATCGACGGCGTTCAAAATGACCCCCAGCCGCCATTGGCGCTCCGTGCGCGGCTTTACATTTTAAAAGTCCGCAGCCGAAGGCCTGAAGATCATTCGCGAGGTCCGGCTCGCGCAGAAATCGAGCGGGATGGGATCCCCAGAATGCCGAACGCTGGGCGCTTTCGATATCGGCGACTTCCGTGTCAATAATGCTCGAAATTCGGGCCCCGAGGCAGCGCGGAAGGAAAGAGCCAAACTTCCTCGGCAAAGATGCCGCTTGATGCGCCTAACAGGCGGAGAAAGCCGCAGGGACTCGTTAATATAGTTCTCAGTACTAGGGTACGCGTCTCCGTGCCTCGAGATTCGGAACTGACCGAGACTGGGGTTGTCGTTCAAGTCCTAAAGGCTCGACGTGCCTCGGGGTCCAAATGGATATCGGCTAGGGTGACTACAACTACGCGCCATGTTTCCCAGGTTGGGATCACGAAGTCGAGCGGATTCGGATATGCGCCTTCGTCAGGGATCAGCGTCTCAAGGAGGTTCTCTGGGATGGGGTCTGGCTTCTTGGAAAGAATCCAGATGTCGGTAACCAATTCGGTAACAATGTCAACATCGTTCGCGTCCAGAGACGTGATGTTGGCGCGGGGATCGAGAAGTCCAACGATAATCGTCCGAAGGGTAACAGAGCGTACAAAATTGTGGAACGGAATAAAACAGTCAGGGAGAGCCGAGTCGACGGCCTGGACAGCGACGTCGGTGAAGCGCTTCCAGTCCTGTGTGGTCGCTCGGAGAAGGATGATGGATTTTTGGACAAATTTGGAATGAACGGCAGGGTCGGCGCTGACGAAAGTGTTGGTCAGGAAAAATGCCATGAGGAGGCGGGCGTTGGGCGATGCGCGCGAGCGCAGTAAAGTGGCTGTGGACACGGTGAGAGGGTCAAGCAGGAGGCGTATGCCCTCTAGTGTACGATGGTGGATGGTGCGCGGCAGAGGAAAGACGCGAAGAAGTCTCCGTATGACGAAGAACACAAGGATAGTCGTGCCGAGACATATCCCATAGACTTCGTACATGTTGCCCATTTTCTCTGACGAGTAATAACCAAACGGCTTTTCACGCTTAACTTTTATACCTATATATGCATTCAATAAACACCTATGCTCCCCCGCGGGACAGTGCGAGACGGAACCGCCCAGATTTCAGGGCCCATGCGTGCGCATGCCATGAGCTCTTAGTGTTGTGGGCCAATACCATCCACAAACGTCCACGTGCACTATTGTGGGTCCAGCGGGAGGCCTCGTGTGTAGCCCAAAAACTGGCGCAAGCCTGCGAAAGGACATCCGTTTCTCCGCCGGCGAGCCCCTACACTCCCCGGAAGATCCAATCTCTGAATAACGCTGCATGGATCCACGGCGAAACCCAATCATGTCTTCCCCGTTCTTCTCGACTTATCCGCCACCGTCTGCCACTGTGATACAGAATGCAGAAGAAAGCTCCTCTGTTCTGAGTTCATTCTTTTTGAATGTATCATTTCCACCCTAGCCGTCGGCGAGGGGACCAAATTGTCAGACTCAGACTCACTGGTGTTACGGTAATGCAGCATATGTCGGCTGCAAAGATCATTACATCGCATCATAAGCTGATGGACACGTCCAAGTTCGGCACCTCATGAAACTTGTATCCACTTTGCGTGGGGGGTTAGGTTCGATCAATTTAATGGTTAAGTTCTGGTTAGGTCCTCAGGAATATTGAAGATGTCGCTGAAAGTGGACTTGTGAAATTTACAGAATCTTGACGGGACTCGGCGGAACTGATGGCGTGATGGCCGATCTATTTTTGCTGCCGCTTTCCATCACAGTGTCGCACAAGTGCCGCAACTAACTAGACTTGGCCCATTACAGCCAACGAGTCTGAGCCTGACAGTGTCGCCGTTGACACATCCCCCCGTCGGAAATTAACAGGTTTTTTCCTGAAGGCTGGAAGTGCGTGATTTTATTTCTTCCGCACTCGAAAAAGCTTGACTATCTTTTGAATAGCATCAGTTTTCCTGGGGGTACGAATGGAAGTACCAGCAGAGAAACTCACCCCCCGGCGGAAACGCTGTCTTTGCCTCAGCTAATGTCTTTCATTTAGTTTTGACCGGAATTCTTTAGCGCACACAACTCAAGCTATTCTGGGAACCAGTCTCGACGTCAAGCATCCCACCTTTCGGGATACCCGCCGCTTGCGCGATAAGGTTTCTTGCGGTCTTTTATGGGCTGGTGAGCCTTCTCCACGATGCTGACATCTAATTCTTGGTGATATCACATTCAGGCGCACAAAGGGCGAGATGACAGGCTATTTGGATCGAACTTCTGGTAGAAAATGGGCCGTTTTGGCGCCGGAAAATGACGAAAAATGACGAAAAATAGAAATTTAAGCTCTTCAAAAATGAACATTTGAGGTCACTGGTCACACCCGGTGAACATTTGGTTGAAATAGTACAGTAGTTTCAATTTTCTAGCAAGAAGTAGCCAATTCCAAGCTCTGATTAATGAGTCCGGACTCCGGACCCAGGCGTTTCCGCACCAATACTCACCCCTTCATATAGACTTCGGTCATGGGTTCCCATGTACGCAATAGACGCCAAGGGCTGAGTGCTCAGCACATATTTAAAGGCCACGGCCACGGCGACACGCTGCACTTCGCTCGTGTCCACCCATGCTGCAGGCAATAAACTGGGTAGCAGCTACCGTGGCCGCAGTCACGGCACTTTACCTCCTCTACAATAAGCTCGTTCTTGCGGATGTATCCAGCCACGGCACCAAACCAGTCTCGGTCAACTACCATTTCACACGCAAGTGCAACAAGACGTGCGCGTTCTGCTTCCACACGGAGAAGACGTCGTTCGTGGCGTTGGAGGCGGACATGCAGCGTGGGCTGCGGCTGCTGCGCGAGGCGGGCATGCGCAAGATCAACTTCGCCGGGGGCGAACCGTTCTTGTACCCGAAGAAACTGGCGATGCTGTGCCGCTTCTGCAAGGAGCAGCTCGGGCTCGAGAGCGTGTCCATCATCACCAACGGCACGCTCGTGACCGAGGGGTGGATGCGCGCGCATGCCCGCTGGGTCGATGTGCTCGGCGTCAGCTGCGATAGCTTCGACGAGGAGACCAATATGCGCATCGGCCGCGGCTCGGGCGAGAACGTCGCGCAGCTGTTCCGCATCCGCGCGTGGTGCCGGGCGCTCGGCGTGAAATTCAAACTCAACACGGTCGTCTGCACGCACAACTGGCGCGAGGACATGGCCACCACAGTGGAGCAGCTCGACCCGTTCCGCTGGAAGGTGTTCCAGGTGCTGCTTGTCGGGGGCGAGAACGACGACGGCGGGACAGACACTGCGCTGGACAAGCGCAAGCGGGACGCCCGGAAGCTGCTCATCTCGGACGAGCAGTTCCGCGCCTTCTGCGAGCGCCACGGGCAGCTGGCGTGCTTTGTGCCCGAGCCCAACTCGCTCATGGCGTCAAGCTACCTGATCCTCGACGAGTACATGTGCTTCCTGGACAAAGGCAGCGGGCGCGAGAAGCAGTCGCGCTGCATCCTGGACGTCGGGGTGCAAGCGGCCCTGGACGAGGTCCGCTGGGACCAGGATGCCTTCCGGGCGCGGGGGGGCATGTACGATTGGAGCAAGGATGTTCAGGACAGTGGTGAGGGCGACGACGGTTGTGAGGCAGCGAACAGCAAGGAGCTGGAGTGGTAGGCAGTTGGTAAAATACTACTTAGTCTCATTGCGTGGGGACCTTGACCTTTATCAGTTTCGTCCCAATGTAGTATTATTTCCCTTCGTGGACCATTTACTCCAGCCGCGTTGAGCGTTCTTGACACTGGCACTTGGCAGGTGGCCGCCACCTTCCGGACATCGGCGCTAGATGTCGCTGAGAAATACTGCTGGCCAAGTGCAGTTGCAAGTTATTCTATGGCCACGCCGTGAGGCCAACTACAGCTGGCGAAGATGCAAGATGTCCTGGAGCTATGCTTGCACATTTGTTACTCGGCAAGCTTTTCGCACATGCACATTCAATATCAATTCTGACCATTGCCTAGATTCAAATCAGTTGCATTCAATATGGCACAGTATATAAAATCTACACCGTGTGGCCTTGAGCAGAGATAATGAGGCTGGAAATTGTCGATCTTTTCGAGCACCTATTTTTTGGCGCCGTACGTGTCTTGATCTTCCGTCAGGCATCAGAGGATAATTCCACGAGCATTGAGGAGCGTACCGCGTGATTTTCTAGGCGTCACCTAATGTATGCATACTATGGAAACCCGGAGCACCATGCTCATCAACGAGATTGCGGATGAGGGGCCTCCGTCAGCAAAGGCAACAGAAATTCATCAAAAAACGAGACTCCACTGCCGAATATGCTAGTTGGTCCTGATCGGAGACCACATTAATCGACCCGGCCTGCACTATTATTGCGCTATCAAGGTCCGCGGCACTTCCACGCTCAGCTCCGTGGCATAAGCTATAAAAAATTAGAGGCCAGAAGAGTCCATTTCAAACTTAGCCGCGCTTGCTTACTTGATAATACCAGTGCTCTGTTGTACACAATGTCGAGCTCGAGCCCTCTGCGAAAAGATCTACGATGGGAATGGAGGTCCTGGAATATCGGGGATTGCGGCTCTCCGCCCGAGAGAACCTGAAGGACAACCGACATCAAGGCCAAGCCCGTGTTGAAAGCGGTTCCATTGGTCTCCGAATCCGAAGCTGTTCTCAAGGACATTCGACATGGGTGGAGCGATGGAGTGGGGAGAGAAGATGGAATGTGCACGAGGCACGCAATCATCTTTGTTACCATATCAGCTTCGAGAACCCTTTCTCTCCGCTATTTTCAGAGGTACAAGCGCCTAGGCAGGGATATGTACAAAGCATGTTTGTCCGAATTGTAGCAGGCCATACCTCGTTCGCCTCGAAAAAATCGACAGCCTAGCAAAATATTTAATTAAGACTCTAAAAATCGGATTTCTTAGACTGGCAAAGGACAGAAAGAGGGTGGGTGACATTCCACCAATGCAACCAGGAAACCGATCTCGCTTGATGAGTTTCTGCGGGGGTGGTCAGTGGGCGTGTTTGTGCGTTTGAATGAAAGAGGATTCTTTGCAGCTGGTAGAAACTTGACGAATCCCATCACCCCAAAACTCCTCCCTAACGCGCCGACGCCCTCTCCTCCCTCCAGGCATAATAGGCGCTCAGCTTGCCGCGCGGCCGCGGGGTCATGGGGAACAGCGCCGGGTGCGTGCGCATGAACGCCTCGAGCTGCGCGGCGCGCGCCGCCGCAACGGCGTTCCGGCGCGTCTCGTGCTCGTGTACTTGATGCTCCGCCTGGTTTTTTCCGAGGGCCGCCGCCTCTGTACGGACCTCCTCCATCAGCTCGAGCTCACCGATCTCGTGAAAGAAGAGGTCGGGCGAGCTGTGGATGGTGCCGCCGCCGCCGCCGCCGTCCCGCCCAGCCGGCATCCGCTCTAGCACAGCGCGAGCGGCGGCAAAGTCTCCGCTGATCGTCTCGACGACCTGGTCGATCGCCACGGCAAGATTTTGCAGGCGCAGCCCCTCGGCAGCGTCGTTGTCATAATCATCCTCGTTGCGCAGCTCCAACCGGCCAGACAGTCGGCGCGTCGTCAAATCAGACATGACAATAAGATGCTTGCCGATGCTATCCACAGCCACACGGCCACCGCCGAGCGCGCGCTGCATCTCGCGCTCGACTGCCTCGGCGCCTTCGACCTCGACGAATTGCGACGCCGCGAAGTCGCCGCCCACCCGCACCTTGGCCTCCCACGACGAAGTGAAAGAAGAAGAGATGCCGCCACCAACGACGACGCTCCGCCGACGCACCCAGAGCCCTTCCGCTGCGAGGCGCTCATCGTGGCGGTCGTAGTAGACATCGCGGATGAAGTGTACGGCGGCGGGGTGGGCGCGGGCGATGGAGGGCGGCAGGGTTGGGACCGTGCTGGTCCGCGTTAGTGCATGCAGGAGAGGACGCGTCGGGAGGAATTTGCGCTCGATTTCGATTTTGGATATGAGTGTTGAGAGGAAGCGGGATGCCATGGTGGCTTGCACGTGGGCAGCTCTAAACACGGACAAATCGTATTATGATCCGAACATCCTACGATCCTGCGGCCCGGGGCATGGAACAAGGCCACCGAGCTCACTGCATGCCTCGCATGCGCATACCTTGCTTTCTAAGACCTGTCGCACACATTTCACGTGCAATATAAGTTGAAATACCAGATTGAAAAGTTTGACTCGACAATTTGATACTCATACACGCAAAAACTATTGGATTGAACAAGGACAACAACCCCGGTCGGTCTCTTAGTCGTCCCACGCGGCATCCCATACCAAGGCAGTAGGACTGTCACTGACCGTGGTCCCAAGGCTGACCAGTCTCCCCCCGACGTAGGATCCGTCCAAGACCGGGAGATTTTGCGTCCGAATGGTTTGCTCGTACGCGACCCATCCGAGCGTTTCGCTCACCACCCCCGCCGCACGCACGAAAATTGAACCGTCCATCTTCCCCGCACCGACGTGCGTCTCATGACCCATTTTAACGCGCGCCCCGATCTCTTCACCGGGCGCCGTCAAACCGTACCTTTGCGCACAATAATACAGCGCGCGCACCGTCTTGAGGACGTGCGTGTCCTTGTGGTCCAGCGCGTTCTGAACAATCGCGAGCCACGGATTCGTCGCACCGCCCAGCGCGTCTGCGCTCCCGGGCGACCAATTTGCCGGTGGGCTGGGGGGATCGGTGTACGAGATCAGCAGCGGGATGTCGATGCGCGGGCGGCCACGGACGAGCACCCACAGCGCCGCCGAGCGCGCGTAGGCTTGTAGGAACTGCGCCTTCTGCTCCGGGTCCGGGAGAATTTTCCGCACGCTCGGGAGACACAGAGCCGAGGTGACGACGTGCAAGAGGAAGAATTCCATGCGCGGCGGGCGGGTTCGGTCGTCCCGTGGCGGCGAGGAGGAGCGCCGCCTGCAGGGACATCCCTCGACTTTCGCGTCGAACTCGGTGTCGGAGGCGGCGCCGGTGAGGGTCGTGTCGATAGACCACTTGGCATAGATACGTCGTAACTCCGCCCCGCGCTCTGGGTGCTGAGTGAATTTTCTGATGCGGTCCTTTTCCGGGGCGTTTAGGTTATCGGATAGGATCGGTTTGAGGATGTCAGAGTCATAAACTTCGCGGAGGAGGGCGAAGAGAGTGACGCCTTTTGTTTCCTTGATCTCCGCAAGGTTGGACGGTTGGTCGAGGACGAACTCGGTCATTTCCGACTCCGTCACTGCACCTAATGCCAGCCCTGTGTGGAATGAGATGGAAGTCCAGCGACATTATTATATGTTGTGTCCAAACCCTATGGCCGAATTAGGCCCAAAGCTAGAGAGTAGGATTTAGGTTGGAATGGCTGAACACGAGGAAGAACAAACTCCTGCGTGGATGAATGGATGGATTCTGCAAAAGTCAACATTGAGTGTCTCACCATTGAACCGAAGGGACCGACACAGACGCGCCCTCGAAAAATCGCGCCAACATCGCGGCGAATGGATGGATTCTGCAAAAGTCAACATTGAGTGTCTCGCCATTGAACCGAAAGGACCGACACAGACGCGCCCTCGAAAAATCGCGCCAGCATCGCAGCGCCGTTCCCATTTGCCTCGGGCGCCATAACATACTTCCGGAACGTTTCTTCCATCCCTTTCTTGGACATCTCGTCCGAGAAGAACGCCAGATAGCTGGAGTAGGCCCTGCGGGTTGTGAGCCAGCGTCGCAGCCCAGCGATTATGACAAGAAAGATTCACTCACTTGCGTTCGCCGAGCCGCGCAGTCCAATTGCTCTTTATGATATCCGCTTCCTGTCGGTCCAGCGGGCGCATTATTTGGGACACATCTTTGTAGATCAGCTTCAACAATGCGGGCGGGGCGCCCGTATCGTATGCTGAGACGAGACTGGACACGACTGAAGTCAATCGACAGCAGATAGCGAGTGGAATCTACGCACTGGTGTGAAAGATGGTCGTGGAATCCAAGATCGTTGAAGAAAATGTGGTGCGAGACATAGTCTTTGTAGAGCAATTCTTCGAGAACGACGGCAGCTTCGTGCGTTGATGGAGTGTGTACGAGCCCTGGCTGAATTGGCAGGGGTACTCGAGGGGCCATGTTACGAACAATGCAAATGTCTAGACGTTGTATTTACTTTTATCGTTGAACTTTACTCCACGAGGATGGACAGGTGTGGGATGTGACTCAGCTGCGTGGTGCAAATGCACCGTTTATCCGCGCCGTGCTCCCAAGCTTCCGCGGATGGGAGGTCTGTCATACATTAATCTGTTTCGTCAACACTTTATCTCGAGTGACTGCACCCAATCATCGACAAAGAAAGGTGGATATAGGGAGAGACAATCAGAGTGAGTGTGTCGGCCACTTCCATGGTATGACCCAGGGAGCCCCGCCGGGTCGCACTCCCATGTTAAGACGCCGAACTATGTTACCCAAGACTTGACACTGTCGGGTGACGCAAATGATACGAGTCAATCTGCCGCAGGCTGCGTTGAACTAGGCCTGCAAGCAAGTAAGAATTCATGTCGGACCACGTTTATAAAGTATTCCCGAGGAAAACTCACGAATGAGATCGGATGGACTGTGCGTCGCATCGCGGCCTGGCCCGAAGTCGAAGGCTGTTTCAAAAGCTTTGTTGTTAAGACAACTTGAATAATGCCATTCGGTGGTTCGAGAACAAATGCCATCCGGTTCGGTCGCACGCGAGAGAAACCTTCGAGCGCCAGTTAGTAGGATCTAGACGCGAAACTCTGGTTCAGGCGAACAACAAACAAAAATTGTGCAGTGCCTGAAGCCATGGATTGAGGGTAAAGAAGTAGGGGAATAATTGGTGCGAGGATGGGCCAGTAACCATATTAGAATTGTTTAAACAATGAGCGTCTCAACGTGAAACCGTGTTTAAGTATTGTTCTGATCAACAACAGGACTGACTGCCCAACACGAGAGGCTGTCAAAAAAGTGTGAGTCGACTGCCTTTGAACACTGGTTTAAACGGGGTGTTTGAACGCTGTTGAACTGGAACCCTGTTGAAATAATCAGTGGTTGAACTGCCACGGAAATTCCCTAAAAATGCGTCCCACTGGGATCGAACCAAGGACCATCTATAATCTATACAGTAATTCTTGTAACTGTGTAATATAATTCAACTATCCCTCTTCCAGCATGCCGCCGCAAAAAAATTCACCTAACCATCAAAACCTGATTTAAATTCGGGGGTTGCACTAGACCGAAGACGCTGAGGTGGCCAGGTAGCCGGTCACAGAGAATACTCAGTTTGGCGAGCTAGATAGACATATGACAGACACTCCCGTAACATTCAGCTTCGTACAACTACATCGCGATCGTATGAGAAATGGTAGGACAGACAAGGTCTGTTTTACGGTGCTTGTTGGCCTGAGGACGAGAAGAGGCAGCTGAGTAACGCCCACACATGAACGGCAGGAGAGCGGGAGACTCACGTTAGACGGGGTTACGGAAACCCTTCATGACGACGAGCTCCATGGCGTCGATGGTAGCGGAGAAACTCTTCGACGAGGAGCCGACGAGCCCCCACCAAGAGGATTCCTCCTTAATGTCCGCCTCGAGTTTGATGGTGGTGACGAGCGAGTAGAAGAAATCGGTCAAATCGGGGTTCGGCACCGAAAATAGGATACGGTACTCCCACGACGAGTTACTGGACTCGCTCGCCTTATTGAAGTCGGCCCAACCGTTCGATTTGGCTGTTTTCAAATTTGTGAACGTCGCCTCAATCGTCGCCTTCAGCTCCCCGGCGTCGATGACGACGGCCAACCCCTCGAGCAGGAATGTGACGATCTTGTCAACCATGACCGTTACCGTGGCGTCGCTCCGCGCAATCGTGTTTTCCTTGAATTTGTCGAACGTGAGGTCGTCTCCCGTGTACGAGTTAACCGCATTCTTAAACCCTTTCCAGTCGAAGGACTTCATGTCGTTGCTGACCTGCACGAAGTTGCCCGAAAACTTCATGACCTGTAGACTCGTAGGCACGAGCGCTTCGGGAAGTTTAGAGAAGGGCTCGAAGACTGTGAATTACGCCGGTTCATCAGCAAATGCCGCATATGTGAGGAAGCGAGGAGGCCACAAACCCTTGGGGTCTCTGTGAAGAGAATGGTGTAAGCTCTCCGAAACGAGTAGGCATGGCATATGTACGAACTCGTTGTTGGCCATGTTGATAAGCGGAAGTGCGAGTTGAGTAGTTAGGCAGTAGGCGATGAGTTGAGAAGGAGAGGTGCTGGGGTAGGAGCAAAACCTGGTCGGGTTATTATACTCGTGGCCGCTTACGGTGACCAGCTCGTAAATCAAGAGCTCAGGTGTCGTTTCACAGCTGCCGGTACTATGAATAGTAGTAGATGCTTAACTGGCAGCTAGCATTCACTCAAGAATAGAAAGGTGCGCACCAAATCTCGATTCCGAGTCGGAAATAGGATGATAGCACAGTCTTTTTGGTGCAACTTGATTGTATATGTTGGTCGGAATCACTTATGACCAGCAAAACGGTCAGGCTATTACCAGGCATAAAATCTTGCAGCGACGTAGAGTTACTGGGGCACGGCGGGGGAGAATCGGGCTGAGAAGAAGCTACACGCGGAGTCAAATTTACAGCAACCCATCCAGATTTCCAGTTGGGTTAAGTCTTCCAAAGAGGGCCAGAGACTCGCACGTTTGAGGCTCAGAGAAGACAGGAGTAGCTAAACGACCCCAGGTATAAATCCGGAGCTCTCGTACAGGATGCATTGAAGAATGCATTACAACCTTGAGCTAGGGTACTGGCAGACACAGACAGCTTCCATTTCACTCAGGGACCTTGTGTTCAACGCAGGTCGAGCAGTGGGCGATCTCTTGATGCAGTTCTTAGAATGAATTGATGTACATGTACTCGGAGTTAGTACCCCGAGTACAGTTCCTGCACGAGGTCTTAGCGTAGATTCCGTGGGGGTCGCATTTAGGAATGATAATATGCACATATACCTTAGTGGTACAACTCGATCTGATTATTTGGGCTGAGCCCGGAGTTCCAACGCTCTCCTTCTCGTCTATGCAGGGTCAAATTTGATTACTCTTGAAATACAGGGCTGGCAGCTCCCCTAGATAGCTAAGTTTCTGTCTCTTCATAATTTTATGTCACGCCCTGGATAGACGTGCATGTACTCGGAGCTGGTACCCCGAGTATAGTAGTGTTCTGATATAACCTAAGTTTCTGATAATACTAAGAGCCGGCGCGAGCATCTAGCTACTATACTCGGGGTACCAGCTCCGAGTACATGCACGTCTATCCAGGGCGTGACATAAAATTATGAAGAGACAGAAACTTAGCTATCTAGGGGAGCTGCCAGCCCTGTATTTCAAGAGTAATCAAATTTGACCCTGCATAGACGAGAAGGAGAGCGTTGGAACTCCGGGCTCAGCCCAAATAATCAGATCGAGTTGTACCACTAAGGTATATGTGCATATTATCATTCCTAAATGCGACCCCCACGGAATCTACGCTAAGACCTCGTGCAGGAACTGTACTCGGGGTACTAACTCCGAGTACATGTACATCAATTCATTCTAAGAACTGCATCAAGAGATCGCCCACTGCTCGACCTGCGTTGAACACAAGGTCCCTGAGTGAAATGGAAGCTGTCTGTGTCTGCCAGTACCCTAGCTCAAGGTTGTAATGCATTCTTCAATGCATCCTGTACGAGAGCTCCGGATTTATACCTGGGGTCGTTTAGCTACTCCTGTCTTCTCTGAGCCTCAAACGTGCGAGTCTCTGGCCCTCTTTGGAAGACTTAACCCAACTGGAAATCTGGATGGGTTGCTGTAAATTTGACTCCGCGTGTAGCTTCTTCTCAGCCCGATTCTCCCCCGCCGTGCCCCAGTAACTCTACGTCGCTGCAAGATTTTATGCCTGGTAATAGCCTGACCGTTTTGCTGGTCATAAGTGATTCCGACCAACATATACAATCAAGTTGCACCAAAAAGACTGTGCTATCATCCTATTTCCGACTCGGAATCGAGATTTGGTGCGCACCTTTCTATTCTTGAGTGAATGCTAGCTGCCAGTTAAGCATCTACTACTATTCATAGTACCGGCAGCTGTGAAACGACACCTGAGCTCTTGATTTACGAGCTGGGTGCGTGACGCCGTTGTGCCTCCCACCTCGGAGTCGGCGAGCACCCCAGCCGACACGCTTCTCTTTTTATTTCTCACAAATTCAGGACACATGTCCTGCACGCGACGGTATCACTGGACTATACTGGCAGTATCTGCTTCGCTTGCCGGTGGCCCTGTCCTGGAATGCAGGCCCGGAAGAAACGTCTAGAATATGTCGTAAAAATAATAATGCGTATCACAGACGTCCGTTGCGGAACATGGAAGTATCCTCTCTCCGTTTCACATCAGTCTCCGCAAATTGATAGCGATAACAGGAAGACGCCATAAAACGATCCCGTGGGCAGCCAGCCATTGGCCTGGGGTGCCGTGGACACCGGCGTTATATTTCTCAGCATATTGAATTACACGGAACGCAGATTCATCAGTCGCAAAGACTCAGATACATAACCACGCAGGCGAATCGGATCTTCCTTCGATCCTTGTAGAGTCTCCCAATAAGCTTTGATCACACCAGCGGTCTTAGGTATATGGCGGTGAGAGCGCACCTTCAATAATCTGCTATACTTTCTCATTGTTTCCATTCCTCATGCACACTTCCATGATAACATATGTACGACTGGGCGCCTTGTTTGCAAAAAAATCTGAGAGCCAAATAACAAGAAAACCATGCAGCGAATGCAGCAAATGATTTCCCGTTCCATCGACTCGGCTATATATTTTGTGAGCTCCGCTGCATTCATTGGCAGGTCTGTGATGCCGCTACTCGAACTTGCCATTAATTATTACTTATTTACATTTTTAGTCAAAATCATCGCCCTTCGGGCCGCTGCTTCTTTGGCGTCATAGATGGGGCAACGGCGTCCGTAAATGACTGCGCGCCGGTGCATCAAAGTCAGACAGAACATATCTCATACGTTGAAGCCAAGCACTTATATCATCCGAGTCCCCGCTTGCAATAGTGCTTTTACGTTTCCTGTACTCTGGGGCCGGGACCAGTGGCAGGGGCTCAGGGAAAACGAAATGTTTACATCCCAAGACGAACGGTGGCCCTGCTCTGGGAGCTACCAGAGGTCGGAAACCCATTGGTACCTGCTATCGGGGAAGCGGTGGGCCCTACTTTTAAACCACAAGCTTTGGGCACTTGACATACTTAGTATGTTCACGAAACATTCTGCCGCTCTATCAGACCGCTCAACACTCCTCCTTTTTCAATCATCACAGATTTTCTTACGATACATCAATCAGCAACCTTAACACCGTGCCCGTTCAATTACTGGTTCACCGCGCGATCACTATCTGGGCGACGGGAGCGAGGATTCTCAGCCCGTGGAACACCTCACCCACCTCTCAGAAGCGCCTCAGCAGCACTTCCATGGCCGGGTGCGTATATCTCACCCTCTCCACTTTGTGATCGAAAATCACACATTTGGTTCCCCGCAGGCCGAAAGAGTCTATTCAACACAATAGACGGAAGAACCAGCCTCAAGTCTCAAGAAAATCGGGTGACGAAAGAGCAGAAACTGGGTGCTTGCGCAATTATTCCTGATCTCCACCCGGCCTCCCAGGGGAACCTTCTCTGTCAGGCGCTTGAATACGTTGAAATGACTATAGAACATGTTTGAAGTCCGTTTAGAATCGCCTCAGGACAACTGAGAAAGAAGCCGCAATTGGGCCGACCGCGGCGACCCATGCCGATAGTCACGGCACGCTGCGGGACTGTGCGGCACCGAAACGTCTAGGGCGGCATTGGACGGCAAGATCCGTCGGGAACACAGTGAGGTTGCGGCGTTCGTTCCAAGTTGAAGAGAAACGATATGCATTCTCACTGAAGTCAAGGTAAAGTGCTACGTTCTAGGCAGCTTATGTGGAAATAAAGTCAAGCGGCCAACTGACTGACAGGTTAAGCAGCGGCACGGACGCACAATGTCATTTGACGAGTCTAACTGCTTCTTCGATACCGAAAGATGAACGAAAAATGCATGTTTCTATTGGAGTTTATCGCACCCAACCATATCTATCGTCTTTCCGCATGCGCACAGAAGAAGCCGGCAGTGACCAGCACTCAGTCGAAAAACCGCCCCCCATCCGCAGAGACCTATCGGACGTCAATCGGATATCCTTCCTACGGAGAAATGACTCACCGATTGCCCTGTCCATCCGTCAGCGCGTGCAAAAAAAAAAAGGGAAGGCCACGGAAGTATGATGCGCGGCGAGATTGAGATGAGATGATGAGATGAGATAAAACGCACCTGTGATGAACCCCGAGGACGGGGCCGCCAGGAAGGACACGACGCGCGCGATGTCCTCCGGGGTTGGGTTGCGGCCTGTCGCTGCTTCCTTGGCTTGCTGTGTGAGCATGCGGAGTGGAAGTAGACGTAGGATCTCCGTCAGCAGGGAAATTGCGCAAGAAAAAAAATAGGTGCAGTACTTACGATAGCGAAGAACGCTTCCTGGGACATGCCTGCGAGCGGAGCAAACTGTTCGGCTGTATATCACCGCTAGATAAGCGAGGTTCCACACGAGGACGGAAATGAACGCAGACTAACTCATGGGGGTCACAACTGAGCCTGTGTATTGATGTTGTCAGGGTCAAAGTTGAACGTTGCGTGCCAGGGGAATAATCATTTAAATTGCGAAAAAGCGTACCTGGTGCGTATGCGTTGACGGTTATCCCATGTTTGCCGAATTCCACAGCTGCACGGACGGGATTGAATTTGCGTTGGAGAGAGGATTGCAAGGGAATGTGTGTACGTACCCGCAGCCTGCGTCAATCCCCGCACGGCGAATTTTGACGACGAATAATCCGGGAGCATTCCGTACCCTTGTGTGCAGGATAAGTAAACGGTCCAAAGGGTGCCAGCGCAACGAGAAAAAAGCACCTTGTTTGCCGGCGCCGGAGCACGCGCCGATGATGCGACCCCCGCGACCCTGCAGGATCATCTGCCTCGCTGCGTGTTGATAGCACAGAAACACGCCGCGGACGTTAACCGCGAAGGTGTGGTCCCATTCATCCGGAGTAACTGATGCAACGTGTGGATTCGTAAACGGCGTTGAACGATGGTGGGTAATTCATTTGCGCTGCGCACCGTCAAGCAGAGACCCACGGGCCTTGCAGATGCCCGCATTAGCCACCATCTGGCACGCAGGAAAAGTAAGTCAGCGTGAAGTTCCAGTAAGAGAGCAAAGAACTGTGGAACTGACGACGTCCAACCCGCCAAAAGTCTCTACGGTGCGTGCGACCATGTCTTTCACCTCGCCGTCAACAGAGACGTCCGCGAAAACGACTGATGCGCGTCGTCCCACCGCAATAACCTCCGCCTTCACTGCGTCAAGCAGCGCGAGCTTGGACGCGATGTCGTTGAGAGCCACGTCGAATCCATCGGCTGCCAGCTGGAGCGCAATGGCCCGACCGATACCCTGCGCCGCTCCGGTAACGAGGGCAGTTCCTTTGGATTCTGTTTGAGTTGAGGACATGAGGGAGAAGAATAATAGCTTCAAGGATCAGGCTTGCTTTTTGACTGTCGGGCTCGGTTGATGGCATCACGACGATGCCGTTAATGTGAGTTACGGGAGTCCTTTGAACGCCGCTGCTTTTGGCAGTGCAAAATGTTCTAGAAGTGGAAAACGTTGCTCGCTTGGGCTCAATTTTTGGCCGTTTGCCTTCGGAGGTTTCCCGCATGAAACCGACGCATGCATACTATTGGAATACGCAAAAAAAAACATCTCATTCGGCCGGGACTGGGCCACTGGCGTAGACTTCGGACACGAAGTGCGAATGTATTTTTGATTACTGAGATGTCAATCAATTGCCCATTCCGTTCGGCATATCCATAGCGTTCAATTTGTGGCCGATTTTGATTATTCTCTGGAGACATAATATGAGTGAATCTATGTCGGTCTCATGTCTCATTTGGGCCACCTCCGAAAGCAAAGGGCTAGGAATTGAGCACAAGCGAGCGGTATTTTGCATTTCT
Organism: Mycena galericulata; assembly: GCA_029289565.1. Taxonomy (NCBI): domain Eukaryota; kingdom Fungi; phylum Basidiomycota; class Agaricomycetes; order Agaricales; family Mycenaceae; genus Mycena; species Mycena galericulata. The sequence continues at coordinate 138,769 of JARKIA010000147.1, forward strand.
GGATTTTGCACTGCAAAGTGAAGTGTGATACTAGTAGTTGTTATGTTTCACCTTGTTTCACCGCGCCGAATCGCTTTGGATTGCGAGGGACGCACCATCAACAATCACTGATGGCGCATCATCCCGCACAGATGGGCCTGATCCGCGTTCACTTGTTGAGGGACGATGGTATCAGCGAGAGATCTGGAGACACTGAAGCAACATTTACGATACTGTACCATTTCGACCGTAGGTTCACGGTATGTCACCCGTCACCATACATGTTCATTTTATAACATGTTCAATCCTCGGCAATCACGGTAAAATTACCATTTATGGCAATCCGGCAACTGCCGGAGTATAAATTTTCACATGTTTCAGCCTATTTGGGCTACAAAAATCCATTGTCACCATCACCTGTCCCAAATAAGTTCAGTTCACGACCCCATGTCACCGTCACCTGAACCTACGGTCGAAATGGTACAGTAGACTCTCATGATTCGATTTCCAAGTTCCTACAGCATGCAAAAAGGGATACTATAATTGAGTTGCACACGGCGATACTACCAGGATAAACATCTCCTCCACCTCTGTGACACCAATTACTGCACTCATGATCTTGGTTGTAACGTTGTCGGAAAACGCCATTGTATTTGTCGGTGGTAAGAAAATTGGCGTCGCCGGCGGCCTGGAAGAGCTATTGAAGCCGAGATCACGGACGGCCTGGCTCGCTACGCCGTCAGGGGCGGCAGATATTCTTTGAGTTATGGATTGCACTCGCAGCGTACTACTTCGTTGAGCTTCTTGATACTCTAAACAAGACAAATGAACAGAGTCAAACGCGGGAAGCAGAAGGTATTCATCTCGGCTCGATGATCAAAAAGATCTTCGATACGAGGGAGAATCCCAATTTTCTGGCTGCCGACACGACGCTGGTCTTCTCGGGCGACGTTATGACGAAGATCGATCAATGAGTAAAATTTAGGGCCCTTGAGGATGGAGAGAGGAGATGTGTGGGGTGCTTTACCGACTATCCTCCGCTAGGTGACAAAGTCGGAAAAAAGATATTTGTCTTATTCTGAAACAATCTTATAACGCCATGTAACTTCCCTCATAAGATTGGTTTATTCTGCAAGCCCGATAGGGCAGATTCATTTTTTCCGACGTTAGGCTTCATGGAAGTAAGAGCGACATGATTTATTCCTATTTATCTCTACATTTATCGTGCGGGTCCCAATCACTGCGTTCAGAGGGTCCCTAGCCAAACCCGCTGCCTCGCTGAAGGGTGCAACTAGTTTGTCAGTCATCAGCTAGCCAGAGGTGGCTAGGTTTTACTCGATGGTTACCCACAGGTGTCGGCTTTGCCGCCTAGAACCTCGCTTGTCACAGCAAAATGCCATTGGCTTAGGGCTGATCATGATACAAGAAAGTTGAACTGGAAATATTGAATGGAACAGTCTTGCACATCCAGAAAGCTGTGAAGTGTTACCGTGATGACTTCGCGATAAACAGGCGCTCGTGGGATAAGAGCATTTGAATTTGAAGAAGATAAAATGAACATTCTCATTCTGGTACTGATTACAATATTTAAGCAGGTCGCGCGGCGGCGGACGACCGCAAAATAAGGGGTGTATGTATGCTAGTTAGGGGCGAGAATTCAAACTAACTTACAGCTAAACAATTTTCGGATGGGGGCAAGATGGGGCATGTTCGAACTATAGCTTTGATTTTATGCTCTATATCGTTCCACCACTTTATTATACACCATAAGTAAGCGTGGTTTTGGGACATCGGTTTCTTTAGTGTCCGAGGGGGTCTTTATTTGTACATATGTGTTTTTGGCAGGTCGGCGATTTTGACTCTCATGAAAGTCGGAGTATTTATTGATATTTGCTTTTGGCAGATTTCGGGTGCAGAATTATGGGGTCGGGGGACCTCGACAAGCGAGGTAACAGCTAGCAATTGGGCTAGCAAGAACTCTCAAGAACTACCCACGGCTACCCAAATTGTGGCCAGGGAGGCTGGCCATCACCTCGCAAAACCTACCCACAGGTTCGGCTAGTCTTGGTTAGATATGGCTACACACCCTTGGCTAGCCAAGCTTCCCGGGCCCATACATAGCCTTGTCTCGCATAAACTAGCCAAGGCTTTGGCTAAGAACCTGCTGAACGCAGTGAATTTGTTGACGGAGCTCCCCAAGTGTTAGCGTGTGCTAGGTTCGGTCCAAGCCCCGTTCTGACGATGCCGCGCCATGCCGGGTCGACCAAATAAGCCAAACATCAAACCAAACAGACCAAACACGGCCTTCGTCAGAGCTCGCCGGGCCGGAGCTGCGCGGGGTTGCTCCGAACCTAAGCGTGTGCTTAGCGCAGGATATTTGTGTTTGGGTGGTTGAAAAAGATATGTGATTGTTCCGACTCGGAGAAAACCGGAGTAACAAACAGCTCCAAATGATTACTTGATCTTGACCTCCATCTTCGCTCAAGGCTTCCACTCATTCAGCACTCCTCCACACGTAAAGCAAGTTCGGTGGATGAGCCGCTCAACCACCGACCAGATGTAATCCCCCTTTTAAGTCAGCGTTGCTCCATGTACATGTATGAGCCGCACGGCATGACACCGAATTCAGGCCTGGGGATTGCATACCGCAATCGTAAATCTGTACACGACAGAACCGCCGGCGACGGCCAAGTAACGTAGACTCAATCTTGACTGTGACTTTGACCTCTTTGGAGTCTGCTGCCCTCCCGGCTTGCAGAACCCAAGCAGTTCGAAACCCTCTCCCTCGGAATTGAATTCAACTTCAAATCCCTAAATTCGTGCCCAGAAAAGATATAGATAGCTCAACCGCTCAAAAGGCATCGTCGCCAGGGCCTCGAACACCTGTCGTTCCTCCCTTTGAAATCCATCTGTCACGTCAGCATCCCGAAACGTTGGGTCTTATCACCGCATCGGTAAGATATTGAACGGTAAGATTGAACTGAAGTTTCCACCGAGAAAATATCAACCTCGACTCGCGGGAGGGCCAAGTACTCGAAATGATCTCTGCCCCAGAGAGAGTACGTTTCCAGTGTTCAAAACCTATTCTTTCTTCTGGAAAGCTGTCGTCGCGGCGTAATTACGGTTGTAAAGATCTGACTGCATGCACGACGTTCTAATGATGGGTCAAATTTAGTGCCTTAATACCTCCGATCCAAAATCCCTGCGCGCGGAGAGTTTCCTGCTCTCCGACATGGTCTTGCAGCCGCGAAAAGAACACGGACAACTCGATCTGCAACCCCTTTAAGCGAGTGGGTGCGACTGACGGCAGTGATCATCCATCATCACAAGTTCGGACCATCCATCATACTTAGTCTCGGACCATCATGACACCGGATACTCTCCCTATATTTACCACACTGGCATTTAGTGCGGCGTCTGTTTTGCAAAACGCGGCTCGAGGCCCTCGGCCGCGTTGTTTCCTTCCCCTCCCTTTGTCCCTCAACTGGCATGGCAATGGCTCTCCCCAGGCGTTACGCTGCCCTGGCAATAGCAGCCGGTGCAGCCCTCGTCCTCTACCTCGCGCACTCGTCGGGCTATGCCACCTCACCATACCATCCTCATGGTCCCTCCAGCAGCTCCCACCTTGCGACTGAGGCGCCACCGTACACCGCCGCGCTCGTGTACCTGCTCTCCGTGATGCCTGGCCCTCGCCCGGCAGACGAGATCTTCGACTCGCTCGCGCTGATGCAGAAATACATCCCATGGCGCCATCAGTGGCCTGTGCTGCTGCTGCACGCGGGGGGTTTCGCGGATGCGGAAACTCAAGCGGAGTTTGTGTCGCGCACGCGCACGGTTGCGAGGACGCATGGGCTGGATGACGCGGCGGCGGAGACGCTCGTGCAGCGTCTCGAATTCGTTGAGACTCACCATGAGCTGCCGGAGGGGATCCCCGCTGCCGGGGCGGGGGACGACCCGGTCTGGGCGCAAGAGTGGCCCGGTGCGTCGTATCTCGTACTTTCGACATGTTGATTGAATCTACTCCATCCATCGCAGCGTACCATCACATGTGCGCCTTCTACTCCTACAAAATATTCTCCCACCCACGCATCCGGGACCTCACATACTACCTCCGCCTGGACGATGACTCGTCCGTCCTCGGCCCCACATGCCTCGATCCCTTCGAGTACATGCACACATCTAACAAATCCTACGCCTTCCGGCACTTTTCACCCGACATGGGCTGGGTCACCGAGGGCCTCCACCCCTTCGTTAACAACTACGCCCGGCGGCACCCCGCTGTCGACCGCCAGCTCGCGAAGAACAACTGGGAGTGGCCGGGGGATCGCGCCTGGCCCGGCCGGGAGGAGGACTTCGGCCGGGGCGCGAACTTCCCGTCGTACGAGACGAACTTTGACCTGGTGAAGGTGCCGCGGTTTAGGACGCCCGAGATGCTGGAGTTCTTTGCGGAGCTGGCGAGCGAGCCGAGACGGTTTTATTGGAATCGATGGGGTGCGTGCTGTATTTCTATGCTCCCTTTCCCTCTGTCTCCGTTTTCTTCCTCCTTTTTTCGACGGCTGTCTGCACAGCCAGTCTCTCCCTAGCCTTTCGCTCTATTTTCCCCTCTTCCCCTTCCCTCATCGCTAACCTCTTCCCCCCGTAGGCGATGCCCCCCTCCGCCTCGCCGCCGTGCACATGTTCCTCGATGTCGCGACGGAGGTGCACCAGATGTGCGAGATCCCGTACGCGCACAAGGACTACATCTTTGAGGACTGTGACTGCACACCGCTCTGAGGACTGCGCGCCGGGGGGTGAGCGGCGTAGCGCTTTGGGGAGGGTGCTGGCGGGGTTATTGGGATCTTGCGCTCTTGCGAGATGAGATGGGAGATTAGACGCACGGATTTCGGCAGTGCGAGGGCGCAGCAGCCGAGTGGGTGTAGGGGGGTGACGAGTACTGGTGCGTGTCATGCGGCGACTCCGGGGATTTCTTGGCCGACGACTGCGGATTTCGGGATGGGATTATTGTGCGGTATGCGGTGGGCAATATGAGATACGATTCAGGATACATGTACATTATACATTACTTACATCATTAGACTCCATTGGGAATATGCGTACGGGATAAATGCATGCATAATTTATTTTTGTTTAGTTGAATTAGTAATTGGATCATGGAAGAGAGGATAGAGTGGAGGCCGAATCCAGTTGCCAGCGGCGATACAACCAAATTGAGCAAAGGTGTGCGACGCTCGCGGCATAGAACGGCATTCTGCCGTATGGGTCCCGAAGCGGAATGTAAGGGTGCTCCGGCTCGGCGGACGATGCCCCGAGATCCCCAGCGGAGATGGCGGAGTTTGAAGTGCAGAACCCATGTGAAGAGTTCATCTGACACTTGGCCGGAACATTGAAATAAAAAATATCGGAACTCTATTGTAGCTTCAACCTCAAAACGATTGACCTGCGAGACACCATCGCCCTCATTCAAGTGAAAGGGAGCAAGGGCAAGCCGGAGAGTGCTCGCACCGTGGAATATTGCTAGCGGGACATGTGCGGCGCGGAGGAATCGAAGGCGCGGTATCTTTAGCTCTGCCACCAATGCTCCCCCTGTTTCTCCGGGCGTTTCTTTAGAGCCGCTGAAGGGCCGGACTTTGAAACTTAACTACGGCTTTCTGCTGGGGAAACGTGCTGCTTGAAGGATACGAAACGACGATATTCTGAAGTCACGGTTGAAGATCCTGGTGCGCACCTAGTCAGTCCGTCTCAGGTCAGTGCTCCATCCAAAATTTTCCAATGTGGATGTTTCTTATCTTCAGCATGCACCGGAAATAACTGAATAATTACTCGAATGCCCCACGCTGCCGTTATCGAAGGTCTCTCCACGCGTTTCTGCGGCCCTGAGGAGGCTTTCCACAGGTACTGTGAGAGAGCAAAGAGGATGTGCTACTTTCAAGGGCCGAAATTTATCGCGGCTCATTCCTCATCATGTTCCAAGCGAAACCCGTCCTTATCCAGACCTCCAACTTTGGTGGTGCGCAGGGCACACGCTTCAACGACAGCGAAGAAGGTCGGTGTCTCCTTTCATAATAAGGTTTATTATAGGCCCGCTGACCCACGCCAAAGCGAGCGGCTTCCCGGCCAGCCAAGGCGGCATATTCATCGACCCGCAGCGCCCGATTAAGGAGATGGAAATCTTCGGCGGCTGGTGCATCGACGCGATCAAAACCACCTACCGTATGAGCGACGGCACCACCAAGACCATCCAGCACGGGTCCGCCGTCTCCGCCAATTTGACGCGCGTGGCACTCGGCGGTGAGCTACATAGCTACTCGTTTAGTCTTCCTTTCTGTGCTAATTTGCTGGAACAGAGCACGAAATTATCTCCCAGATCTGCGGTTTTGCTGGGACCTACCCTAATTACCAGTGCAGCACCGTCATCGCGCTCACACTCGTGATTACGGACACAGTCTCCGGACTTGTGCGCATCGTCGGTGTATGTTTCTTTGATTTACATCGCTCTTATTCCTCTTCCTGAACGTTAACTCTGGATTTTTTTTTTCAGCCTATCGGTGGCTGGAACGGCAACGCCAACGGTCAGTTCTTTTCCGTGTCCAATCCGATGTGCTTCGCCGGCTTCGAAAAAGCTGGGAGCGTCGAGCGTGCGTCAATTTCTCGCTTCTTTCCGCAGTAATTGATATACAATGACAAGTCGGAATTTGTGGGCTCTCAATCATCAAATCTAACATGGTGGAATAAACAAACAGCTGGCAATCCGGGCCGATGAAAAAATGTCCGAGGTAAAGACAAATCTTTTGTGTCGAGGTGCAACATGTACGAAACGACTTCGTTGATTCCCGTTACGAATGCCTTGGCATATATGTACATTCTGAAACGGTGAAACCTCTTTCGTGTTTGAAATGGGATGGATTTCATTTGATCGATCTGAATCAACTTTGAATTTACGATGCGAAGTTGCGAACGCAGAGGCCTGGATGCATAGATTCATCCTTTAATAAGTGCCACAAAGAGCATGCTTTCTCTAGGTAAAATTCCCTTCCGCGTTGGCAACTGACTGTTAAGTCGAGGGTTAATCTGATTTTGAACGGCAATCACGGCCAAACTACACGTGACGTCGGCTCGTGCGGCTTGTGTAATGTGCATGCTCTTTCACCCAGTGCTTGACCCAGTGGCACACTTACAATCACAGCCATTCTCTTTGCAGGTTACCCCAGCACCGCTGGATTTGGAAAAGAAACTGGCCTCCCGACTGACGGATATCCCAATTGATGTTATCCTCGAGGTCTCCTTGCATCTCGATCTTGCCGCTGCGATTGCCCTGCTCTCGGTTCGTGCTTCTCCAAATATATCTGATTGTGTATTCATGCTAGGAGACAGACTTGCTACACCCTCCGGAAACTCATGTCAGAGAAAACCTTCTGGATCTATGCCCTCACACGGGTGCGCCGCGAGCAAATGCATCCTATCGCGGTTCCTCTCTGCTCGGACCTGTCGACTCTCTCGCTGCCAGAGCTACAGGAGGCTGGAAGGCGCACCAATAGACTCATGAAAAACTGGATAACCCCAAATCCAATGGTGGAATCCATACGGGAGATGTATGTGGACGCCGCACGATCCGGTCTCATCGTTATTCCAGGCACCGGGCTCGTCATCGTGCACGGTCGTGCTCATGTCGCTTGTTGGGATATCTTTACGGAGGAATGTGTTGCGCGTCTAGCGCTTCCCGATGTATCAATTGAATCGGTGACGTTCGAGGAATACGGCAAGGCGATGCTTGGTGGGTATGCGACGAAGGCGTGAGTCCAGTCCTCAACCCGTATTCTTCCTCATCGCTGAACTCTTTCTGATATGGCAAAGGACCTGCTGGCATGTTATTGCGATATGTATTGACTATCGCGTTCGAACCGCCGTGACCATGTCTCAAGTCCTCAGCCACACATTTTTTTCCCATTCGCGTCAGCAGTTCAAGCGGCGTTCAGACGTAACGGTAGACCACGGAACAGTCCGCGTCGTCGCCGCGCGTGATTACGGATATCATCTACTTTCCGTTTCGTTCGCCGGCGAGGAACGAATTCTGGACAACGTATTGCCCAGGGCGAGTCGACGTATCTATGTTATACTGGTAGATCACTCTAAACTTAAATTCACAGCGCCCTCACCATTTAAGGGTCGACCCGATCTCACCCAACGTGGCGACCATAGCATCCTCAAGCGGCCCCTAATTCATCCGAACCATGAGGTCGTCGGTTGACATGGCACATCTGGCTCTGGCCCAACACCGCCTCACCAATACCAATACCGTAGCTCCTCTGGTACAACCCATATTCCATGGGTATCATCGCTTCAAAGTGCCCGCAGATCCCATGGCGGACATAGTCCATCTCACCATCAGCCAGTCCGAGATCGAGTTTTGGCCCGCGAGCCATGAGGCCGGGCAGCTCGTCTTCGGGCCTGTCACCTCATATCCTTTTTCCCTAGGCCGCATATTTAACGTCGTCACCGGCACATCTGGTCCTTATTCGCTGTTTGCCTGTGCCGACACGGCGGATCCGCTGGTGCTCGTCCGCTACGTCCCTGGTGCTCCCCCCTCGACGCATGCGCTAACGATGCTTTCGGAACCGCTGGAAAAAGACATACAAGAGTCACGATTGGCTTTCGATGATCGCCTCGGGCTGGTTCTTTACGTCCGTAGGGATGACAAACTTCGGATCCTCTCATATGCTTAGGCTCTCGGCCCGTTGTTATTGTGAATTCCCAACTGTTTTCAAAATCCCCCCAGCTGACCACTCCGCCGCAGAAAAAATCCATTGCGAAAAATGCAACTGTCCACGCGCTAGAACGCAACTCGATTGTCAAACTCTGCCAGATGCTTATTACTAGGTTCTACTGTATGGTATTTGACGATCATTGTCCGCTGACTGGAATGCCTGTCGCGGTGCAGCATATTCCGAAACTCCGATGGTTTTCGGGCTGAAGCTGTGTGCAATCCGAAACGAAACTGAGTGACCGAAAAGGCGGGGCATCATGTTAAGCCGCTTGACTTGAGTTGACCTAGATTGAAGGTTCGGATTTTGATATCTTGGAACTCAAGAGTATTCAGGCTCTTCTCGCCGCGTTGCACAAGAAAATCTGTGGCCTTGTTTGGGCGCCGAGAAAATCCGACTCCCGCTAGCACTGTCAGTGATTGTGATCTAATTAATTGAACTTACCCCTAACCGGGACCACCAACAACCCTGATTACTATCGGAGCTCATCGGTCTTGTCTTCTCCGTCTGAACTCGGAACTTTTGCCGATACACAGGCGATTACCCTTGACGAAGAAACGCGCTCACGTAGCGCTCTCAGAAAACAATAACAATAAAGAAGCACTCGCATCACGGAAACCACGTCACCTCCTCCGTGATCTAGACGCGTCACTTCAAAACCTGAGTCTAGGATAAGTCAGCAGTGTATCTGTCTGACCTGAACGACCATGTCGACTAGTGTGCAAAGCGGGGGACAAATTCCCGCCCTAACAAAGAGAAAAGGACGGGCATGCGACATGTGCAGGCGAAGGAAGCGTACGTTACGACTCAAATTGTCAAACTGCGGCTCACCACCACACAGGACGCTGTCAGCAATTTTTTTGTTTTTTCAACGAGAACCTCTAACGCCATGCGAAGGTGACGGGGGCGAGAGATGTGGCCGCTGTTTGGCCCATAACTTCGTATGCACCTACGTGGAAGCAGCTCCGGTATCCTTCCCGGCGTTTCTTCCCCCTCACCTTCTCACTCATGCTGGCAGGTCCGAAACCAGGATTCCACTCAGAATTCGGATGAAGATGAAGATGATTACATTGAGAATCTGCTGGAGCGATTGGAAGCCGCGGAGACAAAGCTCCGACAAACGGCTCCGGAACCATCCATGATTCCCCTCATTAATCGCCTCACACAACCCATCTCGCCTCCACACCCCGATGACACTGAATTCACCGACATCGCGGAAAGTTTCCGGGCATTGTCTCTCGATAGCCCTCCTGCCGATCCTGGGTTCCAAGGGAAATCCAGCGCTGCTATGCTGGTCAGGGCCGCAGTTTCCGCGAAGTCTGGCGGCCAGCCGAGGCAGTCTCATTCATTTTATCGAGATGCCAAATCCTGGGCATTGAAACTGGTACGTTCGCCCCTGTATGACAATATAATCACGATATAATATCTCACGCAGTCGGAAGATCACCCGAGTTTTGTGCATCATACTTTCCCAGACAATAATCTGCTAGCGTTGCTTGTATCTCTCTACTTCTCCAACGTCAACATGTTCATCCCACTGCTCCATCGTCCAACATTCCTCCAATGTATAAACGAAGGCCTGCACCTGCACCACAGCGGCTTCGCAGCGACGGTGCTACTTGTCTGTGCGGTCGGTTCGCTCTACGGGCCGGGGTCGGATGCGTCTCATATATCCCGGGAGGGCCGGGGGTGGGAATGGTACAATCAAGTTACACTCTACGGCCACACCCTACGCCAGCAAGCCACATTATACGACCTTCAAGCTTACTGCGTCCGTCCACTATTTGTTGTCCTCCAATCGACTTTTCTTATTCGTATCGCAGCTCGCGGCCGAGTTCCTTAGCTGGACATCCACCGCTCGGAACTGCTGGTCCATTATCGGCTTCGCGATGAGGATGGTACACGATATCGGCGCGCATCGGGAGCCGATCCGGGGGTCTTCTATTAAAATTCACAAAGAGCTCGAAAAACGGGCCTTTTGGCGAGTCGTTGCGTTACCTTTCGAACCAGACCACTCACGACTCTAAGCAGGACCCTTCTCTTTTTAGATAGCGAACAGAGCGCTCTATTAGGTCGTGCATGCTACTTCGATCCCCCTGAGTCTGTCTTGCATTCACTCTTCAGGCGGCGATCGCAACTCATATTCTACCCAGGATCGACATCAGCCTGCCAACGGAGTGCGACGACGAGTATTGGGAGGAAGCTGGGCCCGGCCGCCAGCCTTTAGAGGCACCCTCCACCACCACTTTCTTTTCGACTCTCCTAATTTTGTACCGGTTTTTCAACTTCATAATCCGCACGGTTGTGTGTCCCATTTCCTTCCACAGCCTATGCATCATCTGATGTGTGTACCCTCCAGCACAGCACCACCATTTATCAAGCCAGGGTGTTCATGAAAGACCTGCCGCGCGCTGTCGTCGAGCTCGACAGGACACTTGGAAAGTGGCTGAGCGACATCCCCGCCCATCGTACGTCCATTTTTGCGCAGAGACGCAGCTCATGTCTAACTCTCACTTCATCGTTTGAATTCATTCAGTGGCTTGGAACCCCGACCGCGTCGACACCGTGTTCGGTTGTCAGTCGGCGGCACTGCACTGCTTCTACTATTACACGCGCATTATGCTCCACCGGCCTTACTTGCCCGCAATGCGCCCAACGACCCAGACGGTGTGTTTATGTGGCCCTCGTGGCTTATCGTCCTTCCGACGCGCATCTTCAGGGCCTCCCCGCACAACAAATATGTAATACTGCTGCTCGCGAGTGCATTTTAATTGCAGACACGCACCGGCGTCAGCACCCCGACACTCCACTGTTCTTCAGCCAGGTATGGTGGTTTTATTTGTCGATTATTAAGCATTCACTGACTTCAATGGCCACTTAGAGACCCTTATTCACCGCTGCCATGGTCCTTCTCCTCGACAGATGGGGCGCTGATCTGAATCCGCCAGACGCAGCACAGCATCTCGCGCACATCCATATGGCGATTGACGTGTTGAAGGCTCAGCAAAAGCAGTATGTGTGCATTTCTTAAGTGTCTGTGCGTAGTCGGTGACGATGAATGCACCGATAGCTGGCCATCCTCCGCATTCTACGTGTATGTGTAGCCTCATTTTCTCGCACCATTGATTTACGAACTTTCGTAATACAGGGAAGTGCTAGAGAGGCTGCTTTCAATCGACCATTTGCCTACCCAACAGTCTGACGCCTTCGAGGCGCTTCAGTACGATCTTGACTGCCTTTCGGGGATTGGTGGCGATTCCGTGCCTGGCGCAAACATCGGAGAGGGTCCCTCACACGCATCTTGTCCTGGACCTGGCGTGACATCTGCTCCGGCTCAAGAATCGCCCTCAGAATCGGCTGTGGGTAATGGTATTCCTCCTCACACCTTCCCTATCCCCCTGGCATTCGTGGGTGACGAGGAGATTAGCACGACACGATTCCGTCGACCCCGCAGTATTTAGTGGGGGTATTGTTCCGCATCGCGGTTTTGAGTACAACTTCAGTCTATGCCTTCCTTATTCATTCATCGCTCCTAGAAGTTCCAATCCAACCTCGTCAATAGGGTCGCTTTCTAGGAAATATTCACGACGAAAGATTCAGTAACAATCTCCCGATGCCCTCCCTCCGCTTCGACCTTGTTCTCCACCCAGTTGATACGCATAACGGCGACGATGGTGGCAGTGACCTTCACTCCGCCCTGAACACCTGTCAATACGTGCGTGTATCCTACGGCACCTGTCTTTTCTGTTGGATCCCTCGGCGTCGCGATGACATACGTCTCACTGACAGCGGTGCGGTCGCTGATTGCCCTTCGCATCGTGATAAGAAATTGGCTGAATGCGTCACGGGTGAGGTGCGCGCTTGTAGCCACATCCCTTCGCGGGGATATCCTGTCAATATTTGTGATATGAGACACTGGAGGAGTACACACTCTTCCTGTACTTGAGGAGCCCAGTATTTCGCGAGCGCAGACTCAAAGAGTGCGTCGTCTCCGGTGAGCACCTCTGTTTCTGCCTTGTGAATGAATTAGTCAGAGAGAGAAAGTCAGAAGTTTGGAGTGCGGCCATGGGGGTGTCTTTGTGGGGAAAAGTGAGTTGTGTGTTATTGCATCTTTAGAAAGACCCGTCTTTATTCGGCCATGGGCCTCGATTCGTCGGAAACGGGAGAGATGCACGAGAATGCCGGACGGGTTGAAATCCCGTTCCGTGAAGAATGGTGGCGCACTGCAGCACCTCCGTTCCCGGACGGTCTTCAGAGCGGATCATGATATACCTTTCAAAACGACATCAGTTGGGCAACATTCCGTTCTGTGTTTTCTCGCCGGGAAGGAACTGGACAGTTCAGAACAAATGGACCGACAGTGCCAAATAGTCGGAGGTCGGAGCTAAAGTTACAACGATGTAAATGCCCATTGAGTTTTAGATACACTCAAAGCTACTTGAGAAACTGATGAGAGGCTAAATTGAATACAATTGGCTCGGGACTACTCGCACTGGAGATCTCGAATCACAATTTATCAGTCATCTACCTCCTGCGTCTGGGGGCTATCCTGACTTGGTATCGCTCTCATATTATGACCACAGCCCAAAATCCAGGAGCTGCTGGCGGGACACACGTATTACGGCGGTGTTTCACAGAAGTGTTGTGTTCAATCAGGAATATTGGGAATTGCTTACAGACAACTTATTTACAGTAATGACCAGACTTCGATTCGGAACTCCGTGGAGAATAGATCTCCATCCGAACCAGGCCTAGGACGAAAATTCTGTGCGGTGTCTGTGAAATATAATGGACTGCGGACTGCGGCGAGCGGTGGGTCCACCCAGAATATCCAAAGGAGAAAACGCGCAAGTTTGAAAGTTGTTCCGGAAGGGCTGTGCTTGATCCGTCACTGCTCCGAACCGTCCTTCCCTTTCCTCCGTTCTGCCACGGTCGTCCGGGTTACATGCCATAGAGACACTTTATTTACCTCTAGTCTGGCCGATTATACTCGACGTACAGTGACTTGTACCAGATGAGCTCTCGGCGCGCCGTTCACTACACTCCATGCGGGAATGGAGAAACCAAGACAGGTTCTCCATGACGATGCTCTGCGACATCGTCTGTAAACACCGGGATACCATGTCCCTCGTCGTCTCCACTCTCGGTTACGACACTGCCTGTAGCTGTGCAGACTGCGCGATGACCGCCTCGGTGGTTCTAGTAACTTCTGTGAAACATCAAACATCAAAACTGCAAACCATGGCTGATTTACCACCTCATGTGCGGCTGGAGCGATCTGCCCGAGTATATTTGAGTGGTTTCTATGGATCGTGCTAAATATTTCTCGCCCGAATGCAATCCTCTTGGAATGTATCTCCCCTGAAATGCAGTCCTTGGGGTTTCGGGACAGACCGACGGCGGAAGTACTGGACGTAGTAAGTCCTCCGCAGTTACTCGGATAAACTTGGAGGAAATATCTCTAACGGTGCAACGATGCAGTGCATACAATTCGTTTGGTCTGTAATGACATTTCGGCCTTAGAAAGCTGACACGCCCTGAGTCCGGATCATTCTTGACTCCGAAGGAAGTGGTCTTCCCTTCATTTGAACAGAAAACCTGGGCACAGTTGGGACGTGCGACCCTTTCATCCAAACACCTAGAACCTGGTTCGTTTTTTGCAATTCCCTAATCGTGACTGTTGCTCAGGACTCTGGATGTTCAAGTTCCTGTGTGGCGTTCCGGAAATCGAGGGCCAAATACGAGTTTTTTTTAAAAAATCCGTGCCTTACATTAATGTGCGCCAGTTATAAGCTGACATGGGGCGGTGTATGTATTGGCAGGTAACCCCAACAACGGCGTTCAGGTTTCGTCCTACTGGCCATGGTGCTTCGACGGAGAGACGGAGTGGTACCGTCGCCGACATGCGTACCATACGGCTTCTGTTTAGTTGTGCAGTGAACTAACGCATGGCCGGTAGGCAGAGTGGTGCATGGATAGCCACCAATTCCGCCGGGGTAGTGACGCAGAAGAGACAGAGAAGCAAATCCCCAAAAGGTGTCGAAATAATCACTCGAGGTACGCAACATCGCTTGAATTGCTCAGGCGATGCGTGAGATCCACGAAAATTGGTATGAGCTCAAACATTCACCTCGCCCTTCTAAGCGCTGAATATCCCAAGAGCGTTTAATTTGAGGGGGGCGGTATAACGAATGCAGTGGCCGCCTTTTATAGGACGTCCAATCCGTATAAAGCCCTCGGTGAGAGCGTATCTCACATTATATCCGGACCGTTCCGTTCATGTCTTCCTCATCCACGCCATCCAGCTCTTATTCGGATTGGACGAAGCATCGGAGAGCATACGTCGCATGCATGACCTGCAGACAACGCAAGATCAAGGTGAGTAATGACATTCGTGATCTGAGCACTCAGTCCACTCACGCGTGCGAACGTGGTTTCTTGGTAGTGTGTACCGACATCGGAAAACGACTGGAGCAAGCCTTGCACACGCTGCGCGAAGAAAGGGCTTCAATGCGAATACGCGCCGGCCGCGAGACTCGAATCTTCGACACCTCAGGACCCAGCTCCCTCTTCACAATCCGGGAATCCCAGCCGTAGCAGCAGCGGGCACTGGCCCTCGGCCCCGGCGCCCCCCGGACCCCCCGGAGGCAGTTCGACATATCCGCGTGGGGCCAACTACGCAGCACCTCAACCGGGATCAAATCGACCATATTCAGGCGGAGGCAGTCAAACATATCCGTACGCGCCCGGAAGCTACTCTCAAATCCCCCACTCTTATGCATCGCCCCATATACCCGGAGCATCGACACCCATAAATTACCCTACTCCCCCGAATCCGCCTTCAAGCAGGGGGGTCGATCCAGGTCAATGGGGAACCTACCAATCTCCCGGCCCGGCTGCCCCCTATAACGCGAACTACCCGCATGCGTATGCACCGCAACAAAATGGGTACCAGCGGCCGTGGGTGTAGGTCTTTCTTTGAATTTCCCGGGAATGCGCGTTCTGATTCACACTAGTGAGTGTATATGTCCACCCGGTGGACCCTGCACCTGCGGAGCGATTTTCAACAACTTCTAGACCTACGTGGGTATACGTCACATTTGATTGCGGATCCGAAGGACATCTACTGTGTAATTTTGGAAGCTCTTTATTTATTAATATACAATTATTATACTAAATTAATATATATATCCACGAGTGCTAGCCTGAATGATAGGTAATCGGTTTGGATAGATGCGATGCAGCTTTCCACCAGTGGTAGGGTCACCTTGAACAAAGGATTGGATCTATGGAATAGAGAAAATGCGGCTTCGCATACTTAAGGTACTCCTCAATGCCCTCCGATGCATGCGGCCTAAGTAGCAAGCCTGTCCGATTTGTGAGGTTGGCCGACATATCTTGTGAAGACAAATTTATGTATGTGTATGTTCTACGTACATATAACACTGACAAGAAAACCAGCTGGGATTATATAAGAAACGGGTAGAGAACCCACAAGTCTCCGGAGGGGCAATTCCCTCTGTCTTTTACGCAGTTCTGGAGGCTATACCAGTCGTTAGTTGTCTATTACTGATATCGTACCACCAAAAAAAAAAAAAGTGAACCCACAAGAGAAACGGACTAATGGTCTAAGCATACGAGAGGATCACAAGCTGCCCATCCTCGCGCATGGAAAGGACCAACCCGAGGTGATCATCGAGCGCCAGCCGACCTTCTTGCATGTCCAGCGGTGTCAAGGGCATCCTTAGCGCGCGCGCTGCGGGAGACGCGCCAGGGATGTAGCGAAGGAGCACAAGTTGGTCCGCCGGCGCAGTACACACAAGCAGCGTATAGAGACCGGAAGTGCCGACGACAGCGTTAGTTCGCTTGCTCAGGTATAAATGGAACGAGGCGACAGGCCCAAAGACGAGCTGCCCGGCCTCATGGCTCGCGGGCCAAAACTCGATCTGGGACTGGCTGACGGTGAGATGGACTATGTCCGCCATGGGATCTGCGGGCACTTCGAAGCGGGGATACACAGCGTCCACGGGCCGTACCAGAGGGGTGACGGTGTGGGTGAGACGGGGGAGGCTTCCGGTCAGATGTACAATATCAACGGACGTCGCCATGTGTCGGAGGAAGTAAGGTCCGCTGGGCGACAGTTTGATGGATACACGTGGTGGTGTTAACCCAATCTGAACTTCGGGGATCTGTGATTATGAACTCCGAGTTATTGGCCAGCATAGCATGAATAATCATCTTACTCGCCATAGGTAACACATTTTCCAGAATCTCCTGCTCGCCAGTCAGCGAAACCGAAAGCAAATTGTATTGGTGTGGTTCGATCTTGGTCGCAACGACGACGTGGACTGTATCGCGCTCTACCGTGACCTTTGAACGCTTCACGAATTGTTGCCGCGGATGGGCAAATGCGTGACTCAGGACCTCAGACATGGTCACGGCGGTTCGAACACGATGATCAATGCATATCACAACAGCATGGAAGCAGGGCCTTTGTGAAAGTCGAAAATTCAACCACCAGAAGCAATCGGCGCGAGTATAGGACTTACGCGGCAGTCGCAATCGCCCCAAGCATCACTTTACCATGTTCCTCAAACGTCGCCGATTCAATTGATACATCCGGTGGAAGCACTAGACGCGCAACGCAGCCTTCAGTAAAAATATCCCAGCAAGCGATATGTGCAGGCCCATGCACAATAACGAGCCCAGTGCCCGGAATGACGATGAGATCGGACATGGCGTCCACATACATCTTGCGTATGGACTCCATTGTCGGCTTCGCAGTCTTCCAGTTTTTCATGAGTCTGTTGGTGCGTTTCCCAGCCTCCTGTAGTTCTAGAAGCGAGAGGGTTGGGAGGTCCGAGCAGAGAGGAACCGCAATAGGATGCAGTTGCTCACGGCGCAGCCTTGTAAGAGTCTGAATCCAGAAATATTTCTCGGACATCACTTTCCGGAGGCTTTGGGAAGTCTTTTTGCCAACATCAGTGCGCACTGAGACATATTTGCTGATAAAGCACAAACCGAAAGCAGGGCAATCGCATCGGCGAGATCTAGCTGTAAGGAGATGTCAAGGAGGATGTCCAGTGGAATTTCAAGAAGTAGAGAGGACATTCTCTGCGGCGTAGGTTTGAACTGCAAGGAGAACCACTGTAGACGAGTGGTGGAAGCAAGCTGCGAGCCACGTATAGGCTGTTCGGCAGTTGCCGGACATCCTATATGGGGTAATTTCTAATCTTCAACCCGAATGGAATTTTGCCTAGATTGCCCACGGACATGGCATTCATTTTGTCGGATATACTCACCCGGGACTCAGTACACAGCTACAAACTCAACCCACTTACAGCCGTTTGCATGTATTCGTGAAAACACGAAAAAAGTTTTGCGCGGCCACGTGATCTCTGCTGGCGCCGAGTCGGGCCGGTTCTATCCGTAGCCTTTCAGCATCAAGAATGCATCTCAGTTATGTCGGAAAACACACCTGATAGCTTGATGAGAGGTAATTGGAACGGCCCGTCCATATTTCGTTCCCTGGCACCAAGTTCCACTCGCGTGACTCGGCGCCTCTCGGTATCGGTCACGTGCCCGTGTAAAACTTTTTCGTGTTTTCACGAATACATGCAAACGGCTGTAAGGAGACAACCGTGGAACGGACAATTTTCAGAGAAATGGCTTCGAAGTTGCTACGCGGGGGATCGTCCGCGGTGTGCAGGAAGAGACATCAGGAAAAACCTCCCTGGGATAAATATCAAATTTTGTGCTTAAATTTCTTGTGGGTTGATATTTTTGATATTTTCAGCAATTCTCAAGTATTTTGAGTCAAAATATCAAAGTTTTGATAATTTTCGAAGGCCCACATATATTTCTGTACATTTTGTTGACATTTTTTGGTCAAAGTTGATTTGAGTGCTGATGCCTACAATGACGAACAACTAGGTGAAAGTTGCAAGAAAGTTCAACATTAGCTTACCTTCGACTCGGAGATTCCAACTTGCAGTAACAACTGGAGGCTAATAGTGTAAAGAGCCATAGCTATCACAATAGCATGTTGTGAGTAGTCTGGCGAGTTCAAATGCCAGTTAGCTTCTGCCTGATATTGGAGTCTTTTAACGCCAATCCAGACCCACCCTGAAGTGTCTGTCACCCGTGTGAGGCCGAAGCAAGTCCGATGCGTGAAGCGATGTCCAACCAATGTCCGACGGCGACAGTTGCCGTGCACGTGCGAGCAAATATGGTTGGTTTTGATTGTGCCACAACAACGTCAAATGTCTCTCTTCTTTTTCCCCCACTCGCCCTCTGCTTGGACCGTCGCACCCTTGCTGCCCTCGGTCAAGTCCCTCTCGAAACTGTTCTGGACCTTGGGCATACACAGTTTATCGATCGTACGTATTCCTGACCATCTCGACTGTCTTCCTCTAATTCATCGGAGCAGGACTACGCAAATGAAGAGAGTCTTATGCCCTAATATCCTCGCACATTTCAGTGAGTACATAGTCCATGTTCTAGGCATCCCTTTACTGACGAAAAGTAGTCTGCATGAATCGAATCTCTCCTGATACTGGATTTAGGTGAGTACGCACCGTATGTCCTTGGCCTTGACTGACAATAACTAAGGATCAGTCTATCTATACGGTCAGTCTTGCTGTCTATCCCTTCCGTGTTGTTCCTTGTCACTTACCAGACACTTTCATAGGTACGGGCTTCATCTCAAATCTTGTTCTCGCTACGTCGTGGAACGGTACGTATCTCTACATCTGATTGTATATCAAGTAGTATGCGTGACAGCTCCACTTCCAAAGTCTCGCGCAGGTGCAGATGTCAACTGCCGCTGTTCGAGGCTACGACGCCGCGCAGTGCTGCAAAGCTGATTCATCAGTACGTGACCCCCCTCTGACGACATATATCACATCCTCTGACTGCCTTCGTAGGCTCACATTCTCTTATCTGTGCGTTAGTACTCGTACGCTGGCACCGCGCTTGCAACCAGCCACGGCCATGTACGTTTCGCCCCCCTTTTTACTATGCTTACTGACCTGACCTAGTATCGGTCTGCTTGACACCGTTCACATCACGCCACATCGTAGAGCTCACCCCGCTGCCTCCGGCTCCGCACATCCCTCCGCGCACCGCGCCCTCCGTCCCATTCAGGCGCTCCAACTACACCAGTACCTCGGGCTCGGGCTGGAGCTCCGCGTGGTCAGACTCTGGCTCCTCGGACCGCGACGCCGTGTTCGTCGGCTCACCGTCGGAGAACGGGTGGTTCGAGGTCGGCGTCGGCGGAAGGGAATCCGTGGCTCGACTCGGAGCCGAGGGCGGCTGGCATGCGCTTGGGCTTGGGTTCAGCTCCGAGTTCGCGCAGCGCCAGGCGCGCGCGGTGCCGGCGCCTGAGCCGTTATAGAGTGCGTTTACACGGTACTTACCTGCACCTACCTCCCGGTCTCGGGCACTCTGCCTCCGGCCCCCTTGTAACCCGCCTCCTCTGCCAAACCAAACCCTGCACCATCACCTGCAACCTGGTAAGTGTGTCTCGCCACTTAGCTGCGCGCCGCTCACGCTCTTCTCGATCTGGAGGTCTGTATGCAGATTTCGGATGTGCGAGGTGTAACATGTACTGTAGATTACCCATGTACTATGTAGCTTTGATGATAATACATGTTTTTTTTTACCTTCCATGTGTTTCTGGGTGCGATATTTGAGCAAACCGGCGTGCCATCTGTTAAAACATTTTGCACATCTTGAAGGTATTTTGAGCACAAAATTTGATATTTATTTGGGTGAGAACATATTTTGACTAAAATGTGAACATTCGAGGAACTGAAGATATTTGTGCACATTTTAGCTCAAAATACTAACAAATTCCTGGGGGGGGTTTCCCTGATGGATTTGAGAGCGAAAACTACACCACCAATTTGGTTTGATGTGATTTAGAGATCTGACGGTTGACCGCGCTTGGAGGTCGGGCTGTGAATGTTCCACGGAGCTCGGTTCAGAGACATCGCCAGAACATCGTGTTGGACAGTCCCAGGAGCCGTTGTGGATGTTCTGGGAGGTCCGATCCTGGACATCCTCCAGCTATTTTGCGAGACCTTATGTAATTCTGCAAATAATCTACAGGCACCGTCCCCTGTCGTCCCCACTGTCGGAGAACTCTGACAGTGCATATTTCTATCGGATGCTTCATGAAAGTGCTTAAATTTGAGAAAATGAGATTCGGGCGACTTGCGAGATTTCCGAAAAACGACAAGTGATTCAAACTCCGCTCCTGTCAAAACAAGACCAAATTTTCTCAAAAAAGTGGCGCCATGTTCTTCTCTTCCCACCACCTCCATTCTGCCTCTCGTCCTCCCGTCGTATCAATGCCCTCAAAGCTATCCAAGGCCTCAACACCCTCAACACCCTGCCCAAGCCCCTCAAGCCTCTTGCAACTTTCTCTGAGCTCTCCCGTCACGCATCGCCGTCGCCTACATGAGCATCGCCGCTCGGCTTCCTCGTCTCGCCCTTCAACAATACTTTCCGATCCGAAGACCGCGCCGTCGGATCTGCATGCCGCCACTACTCGTGATATCCATCACCCCCCGTTATCCACCCCCCTTCCACCCCCCTTGTCATCGTTCCATCGTTAGGCAATATGTCGTGCCCGTGTATCTGCGCCCTTCTGCCTCCTCTTTTTCTCTCTGTAGTAATTGTGTTGTTGGGGACGGGCACAGCCGTTGATGGATGCGGCAGCTTTGTCCCTGTTTGGTTGGCAGTGCCAACCGGTTCCAACTTTCAACTGGTTATAGCTCTATATCCTCGCACATTGGTGTCCTCAACGAAAAAAAAATCCACATTCAAATAGATGTTAAAATAGAAGTACGAAGCCTTTTGGACAACATTGGACAAATCCATGCAATGGGACATAATCCATGGAATAGTTGGATAGCCACGCACCAGAGGAGACGGTAGTCAAAGAAACGGCTACGTACTTCTGTAGGTTTGCGGTCTTACTTCAAAATCGCCTACCGGACCAAGGCAAACCATCCAAAATGTATGGAGTTATAACCTTTTTTACCCTATTTCAGTAGAATTGGATTCTGTGATGGATGGACCATTCAAACATACAATTTTTTGACCTATAAGTGGGTTTATACACATCACAAACATGTCAGACTAGCGGAATGTGTAAGAATACCTATGAATGGCTTGAACTCGTCGAACATCCTCGAAGTGTGATGAATGTCACGCCTTCGTTACGCCTCAACTGTTCAATCAACTTCAGGTGAATATGGGTTCAATTCTCGCTCTTTGCCCATATAAATTGACAAAACCACCCAGGAATACATGTACTACATATTTGAGTCCTCAAAACAGTTCTCCAACCCTAAAGATAATTTAATATATAAGAAAAGCCGCCGAGAGAAGGATTTTACTGCTGTGTGGTGGTGGAAGTAGTAAAATATGGGGAGATAACATATTAGTAGAGATATCACAAGATTTCCGGATGCTTGTAATAGTATAAGATACACCGTAGCCTTGTACATATGATATCGAATGACCGAAACCCTTTGTATTATCGGAGACTGTCCACTTTCAAACATTTCAAGTTGGGGACCATATACTTATGAATCTTAGAAACTTTTATATGAGCCAGAAAAAATCCGTAGGATGTGCAGGAAACAAGATATAGGAAGGAACATGTAAACTCGAAATTGATTCGAGAACAAACACCAGCAAACATGCCGGATCAATCACCGACTATGCCCGTCCCCAGTGTCGTGTATGTAGCGTGAAAAAAATGACAATTGATATTTTATTATAATTTTTTTTTTTTTGGGTCATCAGCAAGACAACTGGGAGGTCTCAGTAATAGGTCGTCAGCATGTACCTGGAATATCAGTCCGTGACATCCTACGGAGGTTGCAGAAAGGATGTGTCGAGGAGGGGTGTCGGGCGACTGTCCAGCTATATAGATTCGGCTGTTCAAGGAGTGTCGGCCGATTATCCTGGGAGATCAGTGGCTAGATCATATAAGATCAGATCCGGGACGTCATTTTGAGCTCCCCGCAAATCGGTGGTGTAGTCTCTGTTGTGTACGCACATCTTCTGGATTTCCGGTCAATGTCCGATTTCTTAGCTTGAGTGTGTTTGTGGCCGATTTGCAACAACTTAAAAATTTGGTATATAAGGAGGGCCGCCGGGACAAATTAAATGGATCGGATGATCTTGGAACGAGGAAATGTGATTTGATTCGACGAGGGCGCACTTGGGGTGCTCTTCCGATTTTCCCGACGCATGCGACTTCGCATGTCTGTTGCGAGGCTTGCCGACAGTTATTTTGTAATAAGTTTTGGAGGTTGTAATTTGCGATGATAAAATGAGCTGTCGGACTATGATGTCAGACTGGGTCGGACTTCACAAATTTACCGGAGAAGAAATGAGAGAAACGAACCAATGATCTATGCATATGAGAGGATCGCAAGTTCACCATCCTCACGGATGGAAAGAACCAGCCCGAGGTGATCATCGAGTGCCAGCCGTCCTACACCCACGGACAGCGGTTTCGAAGGCATCGTCATCGTGCGCACTACCGGGGGAGCGCCAGGATTGTAGCGCAAGAGTAACAGCGGGTCCACCTTCGTGCCGCGCACAAGCAGCACATAGAGACCGGACGTTCCGGCGATGAAGTCAACTATGCCGCTTATGCGGCCCAGGTCTAAGGAGTACGACGCGACAGGCCCAAACAGAAGCTCTCCAGCCTCACGGCTCGCAGGCCAGAATTCGACTGTCTGGTAGCTGGCGGAAAAGGTAACCACGTCCGCCCAGGGGTCTGCAGGGACTTTGGATCGGTGGTAAGCAAACGTGGAATGCGCAAGTGGGACGACGGTGTTCGTAAGACGGTGCTGGCTCTGGGTCAGATGTGCAACATCAACCGAAGTAGTCGTGTGTCGAAGGAAGTAAGGGCCGCTGGGAGATGGGACGGCGAGCACGGCGGGCGGAGTAAAAGTGACCCTCGGAAGCGAAGTGATCTGTGATTCGAACTCTCAGTTATTCACCAGTATACCCTGGTCGATTTGACTCGCCATGGGCAGCACGTCTTCCGTAATTCGTTCCTCTTCAGTAAAAGTAACAGAAAGCAGATGATACCGATATGGCTCATGCGTCGCAACGACAACGCGTACGGTTTCGTGGTCCACCGTGACCTTCCAACACCCTGAAAAATGATTCCGCGGGTGCGAAAAAGCGTGGCTGAGAACCTGAGACATGGTCACGGCGGTTCGAACACGATGGTCAATGCATATCGCAATGACATGGAAGGTGGGCCTTTTAAGCAGCGGACATCATTCAGGTAAGAGGGAATTGCATCGGGACAAGACTTACGCGCTAGTCGCAATCGCCCCGAGCATCACCTTGCCATATTCTTCGAACGCTGCCGAGTCGATTGCTACATCGCGGGGAAGCACTAAACGCGCAACACATTCTTCTGTGAAGATATCCCAGCAAGCGACATGACCACGGCCGTGCACGATGACGAGCCCGGTGCCCGGAATAACGATGAGATCGGACGCGGCATCCACATGCATCTCGCGTATGGACTCCATAGTCGGGGTGGGGGTCATCCAGTTTTTCATGAGTCTGTTGGTGCGTTTTCCAGCCTTTTGAAGATCCAGTAACGAGAGAGTGGACAGGTCCGAGCAGAGAGGAACCGCAATAGGATGCATTTCCTCCCGGCGCACCCGTGTGAGTGCGCGGATCCAGAAGGATTTCTCGGACATGAATTTCCGGAGGCTATGGCAAGTCTTGAACCCACAACGACTATGAGCGCGCACCGAGAAACATTTACTGGGATAACGGAACACGAACCGAGAACAGCGCAATTGCATCAGCAAGCTCGAGCTGTAAGGAGATCTCGAGGATGAGATCGAGTGGAAGATCCCGAATTCGGGAGCACATTTTTCCGGGTCGAAAGTGATGTCTTCGCTTTCCCATCGATCAAGAACGCAAGCAGAAAAAGTTTCCAAAAAACTGCGAATGTGGTGGAGAACGATGGACGAGCCACGTGTCGTTTCATGACTGTGACAGTGATTGCTATATGGGGTAGTTTCCGCACACTGCGAGAACGCACACCGACAATTGCCAAATTTAGGCACACCGGGCTCACTATCTGAAATCCAAAAATTCGAATAGTGCTTCCGGTGCACTTCAACTTGTGCTGAATCAAGTATTTTAAGTATATATATAAGTTGGATTGAAAGAGGAGCCTACACTTCAAGTATCAGTTCTTGTATCAGATGTTCCGAAACAATGGTTTCTGACTCAAATTTCAGACCGAGCTGATATCTAAACCGAAATTTCTGCTTTCCAATGCACTGAAACCCAACTGACCCCTTTCAGTGCATTAAAAACCAGAAATTTCGGTTCACGTATCAGCTTGGACTGAGTTTTGAGCTGGAATGAATCGTTTTGGGATGTCTGATATGAGAGCTGATATTTGAGGTTTAGACTTCTCTCTCAGTCTAACTTATATGTATACTCAAAATACTTGACTCAGCTCAAGTTTAAGTGCACCCCACGCACTATTTGGATTTTTGCATTTCAAAAAGTGGGTCCGGCGGGCCTAAATTTGGCAATCGTCGGTGTGACGTCGGATGGATGGGGAGCAAGGTCTATGGACCGGTCTATTAGACCACCGGTTAGACTGCATGGGTAGACCTGGTCTACATTAGATAATTTGCGCCTTTCGGACCTTGCCGTGGACCTTGCCATGGACCGCATCACGTCGGTCACCTCGAACCTGATGGCGGACTTTGATGTGGCCCCACGTGCATCGACGCGTAAACAAGAAGCAACAGCGCGCTTGGTGGCAGCCACCTGTTGTTTTCTTACCACAACCACCACTGCCTGCCACTCGAGCCTTGCACTGGATGAACTAGGAAAAAACTGCCCAGTTTGTGGTTGAGCTGTTGAGCTTGTGTTGGGCATGATTAATGTCATGCCGCAGCCGGCTTCGGTCGGAGAGCAAATTTATTCAGAATTCCGCAAGGATTACATGGCAAGTCATTTTCAAAGGCATTAGGGCATACATGAACACGAACATTGGGGTTCTTAAGCATAGAATGTTGCTCAGCTGATGATAACACCAGCTGCGGCCTCTATGGTAGGAGGGGCGCATCAAGCGCGTTGGGACAGATCCGAGGTCCACATCAAAACTGCGGACCGGGAACCGAGGTAAGTCCATCATGACAGCTGTGACATTCTGAACACAGGTCCATTGCGCGGTCCACTACGGTGTCTATTATCCCCGAGGTCTACGGTCCACGGTCTACAGTCCACGGTCCACGGTCCAATAGACCTGTCTCCTTATCCATCCGACTCTCTGCACACTGCCAGTGGGGTTGGTCAAGGGCTCGGTTGGACTGCAGAAATATTGGCAGAAATCAATTGAAGTACCAAGTCGCTCCGCATCTTTGTCTTTACAGCTAACGTCAGTACCGAAGGCGCGAACGAAAAATTACCGTTTTGCGCCATATCTCGGTGGGTACTTCACGGATCACCTTCTAACCTAGCTAGATCGTCTGGAATAATTCAAGCGCAATTAGTCATAGAAAAAAACCAGAGAAAATATTGCATTTTGCAAGGGCTGGCCAAGGCAGCCTTTCAGGGTAAAAATCATGTCTAGCGAGCCCAAACCAGGGCCGATTGAGCTGGTCTTTTGGGATATATTACTTACATACATTAGGAATAATGTCATAGAGTCGAACATATGAATAATTACCCTGGGGCATTCTCTAGTATGCTCGAACATATTCTGGTAAGGAAATGTTGAACAGGCTCTAACTACCCCACCCCTCAACTAAATCCGCCACGGAAACGACCCAGGGGTATCTACTGTCCCCCATCACATTACTGGCAGGCAGAATTTGTCATAGACGCGTGCCGGAAACACTAATTAGGACGCGTCGCGTCCATTTTCGGCCACCATCAAGTCGCCGCGATCACATCACAGGCACGAGTCTTCCTGGGTGCGAAGATGAACCGTCGGGTCCTTCTGCTTTGTCGTTGATAGTTTATATGCTGTGGCGGAGCTGGATGGCCGGCATGTGGAAATTCCATTTTATTGCTGAACCTTTAGGTTTGGCTGCCCAGGAGAACATGGATTTTGCGAATCAGTTTTTGATCTGTTTGTCATGAAGAATTGGTCATCACAAGAAAAATTGAAAAGCAAGTGGGGAAAGAGAAAATAAGCAATGAAAATGGAAACATATTTTTCCAACCTTCCTTCTGCTTCGAATCCCTGTGTGCTAGCTCATTTCATTCACAGAAGGCAATGCAATTCTCACAAGTTCAATTTTGGTCGTTAGTCATTTCTGCTTGATGTTCGGGTCAGTATCCGTTGACGTGGGACTTTCGGACAACGTCCGAAATTCGGATGTTGTTCGGACGCAGAGAGTGATTGGCGAATATTTCCGAGTCTCCGGCGACATCTTTGCTTGCTACTCCTGGTCTCCATGGTGGTTTTTGCTACATAACAAGTGTAGCGTGCTTCCCGGTAGCGCCTACTAACTTGGGACTGATGCAATTTTTTCTTTCTGTACAAATGGATGCCAGTTTTGCAAGCAGAATCTCAAGGACTCCCGCTCTGGTACCCCTTGGTTAAATTGACTCGGGAATACTCTGGGGAGCTAATAGGACTATCAGGGACATGCAGAAATGTGTTCCTGGTTCAATTCTTTTTTTTCAGTCCAAATACATGCCAGTTTTACAGATCATTCAGAGCAACCAAACATCAGAACCTTGGGGACTCCCACTTCGGAAATCCTCATTGAATCGGCCCAGAAATATCCAGGGGAGCTTATAGGATGCTTATTGATGTCCAGAAATGTGTTCCTTGTTTAGATAATTTTTTATGGTACCAATGCACCCCAGTTTTGCAGATCTATTAGAGCAACCAAACATCAAACAAACATAATCATGGGGACTCCCACTCTGGTACCCCGTGTTCAATTAACCTAGGAATATTCAGGGGAACTAATATGATTCTCATTAATGTCCAGAAATATCTTCCATGTTCAGAAAACAATACACAGCCGGATATATGTATCATGTTTACTGGCTTAAGCCTCACTTTTGTTCGGAACTCTTCACCGGAGCTTCGCGCATCTAAGTGTTGAATCCCGCACCAACCACTCACGTGTGGTTGAGTGGTTGGTGCGGGATCCAACACTAAGTTGTGGGGGCTCAGTGTCACCATGTCCATATACATGACATGGGGAATTCATTGTTCTATCCACTACCAAGACCTGAGTCATTCTCGTTGTGCCCCCTCAGAGGCTCAGACGAGGTTGAGTATTTATGATAATATCCCTGTCCACACCTACCATCTTAACTATGTTATGAGCCCAAATATTTATCTTGTATCTTGTAGTAACAGATTATAGTAGCACATTATAATCAAGGTTTCATTATCAAAAGCAAGAGGCAAGCAGACAGTTCATTGGTGCATCCACCTAAAGGTTCAGCATCCGCCTCGAAGAGGCCTAATCTCAGTCATTCAGATTTTCTTCGCAGTCTTTCGATTAACCCCTATTTAGCTTACATCATTATTTGTTTCGTAAACACGGACTAACAATCAATTCTTACGCTCGTACCACCATTTCTGCGGCCAGTGCAGGGCAAGTGCCCAGAGGTAGCATCGGAGCACCTCGACCCCTCCTCTCGGAAAGTCGCCAGTGGGCTGTTTAGCCACCAGAATCACCAAATCACGCACCACGACCTCACCCTGTTTTCCTCCCATTTTCGCACTTTCGTACTCTATCGTCCTCCCATTTTCCTACTCTACGACTCGGGACCAACTTCAGCTTCTTATTCCCAAAATCTACTTTACGCTTACTCGGATCACCGACCCTTTCCACGAACCTCACGTCGGGCATTTCCCTCCACTACAATGCCAGCGTTGGCTTACGCAGAATACTGGTGCAGCCAATTACCTCATGCATGACTTCGACTGCATCGGCAAAAGACATTGAGGATTTGATAGAGACGGGTTGACTGCCCTCGGAACCTCGACCATGAGTATCAGTGCTGCGGGCGTTCGGGTCAACCACCATGTGAACATCAAGGCGACGGAGTGATCGCGATGACTTGATGATGGCTGAAAATGGACGCGACGCGTCCTAATTAGTGTTTCCGACACGCGTCTGTGGCCCGTTCTGCCAACCAGGAGTGTGAAGGGGGACAGTAGGTCCCCCTGGGTTGTTTCCGTGGCGGATTTGGTTGAGGGGTCGGGTAGTTAGAGCCTGTTCAATATTTCCTTACCAGAATATGTTCGAGCATACTAAAGAATGCCCCAGAGTAATTATTCATATTTTTGACTCTATGACATTACTCCTAATGTATGTAAGTAATATATCCGAAAAGACCAGCTCAATCGGCCCTGGTTTGGGCTCGCTAGACATGATTTTTACCCTGAAAGGCTGCCTTGGCCAGCCCTTGCAAAATGCAATATTTTCTCTGGTTTTTTTCTATGACTAATTGCGCTTGAATTATTCCAGACGATCTAGCTAGGTTAGAAGTTGATCCGTGAAGTACCCACCGAGATATGGCGAATTATTTCGCGAGGATCAAAATCTTCCCAAAACGGTAATTTTTCGTTCGCGCCTTCGGTACTGACGTTAGCTGTAATGTAGGGTGAAAAACGTTTCCGACATTTCTCACCAGGCCTTCTGTCAACCAGAAAGCTTGTTAAAAAATGATCGTGTCCAGCGCTGCAAGCTGCGATGCAAAGGGTAATTTTACAAGCACACCCTTCCACTGTCTGGATCACATTTTTGGACTACCCGCTGCGAAATTCGAAAGAAAAATGAGTTTCACAAGTCGCTCACATCACTCTTCGGATAATTTACAGTATTACGCCGGCTTTCCGAGTACGCTGGTTCACAGCGAAGAGGAAGCCACTGGTACGGCCATTGAATTGCCTCCCGAGAAGATGGTAGGCCGAAAGGACTTGGAAACTATAATTACACTAAATGCAGTCCTTCTTCCGATGCGATGACTTCGACTTCCTTCCTTCGCGCGTAGTTCCCTCATTTCCAATCCACCCGTACCAGCGGTTGATCGTACACGTCGTATCCCTCTGCGTTCTTGATCGTCCTCGTCCACGTCTACGTGGGTGGGTGAGTCATCGTCAAAATTCCTCTTGTCGTTGCAGGCAGAGGGACGGGATCAGTACTCACGATAAAGATATAATTCCCCGTGCCGTCCGTCAAGCCCGGGTGCGCCACGGCAGAGTATGCGGGGAGGCTGCCTATGCCGATGACGCCGCTGTAGAATTGCTGCACTCCAAAAGTAAGACTTCATCTTTGGGTGCGGAAAGAAGACCAACCGTCGCAGCAGTCCAAGGACCCTCCGGGTTGGGAGCGGTGGAGATTAGGAAGTTGGCGTCGGGGTAACTGTCGCCGCCGATCCAGACGTAGGACTTTTCACAACCCACATAAGTATTAATCAAAAAGAAGAGAAAAAAAGGGACGCACCGACCACTTCGGTGAGTAGTAAATGGTTCCCTGGACAGAGCTCGTATTTGGAAGAGGAATAGTGGAGTCGCTGGATACGGGGGCGGTGGTAGTCCATGCTGTTGAAGATTTGTAAGTAGTAGATTCAATGGTCTCTCTGGAAAATAAGTACCGCCGTTGACGTAGTACTCATACAGAGTTTTATCATCCAGTGCTCCCAGGAAATCCGTGAGCGCGGCTCTCGCTATCGCCAATTTCCCGTTCGGCGTCGGGCCGTACAGGTAAGCCTTATAATTCCTCGGAGATCAGCACCGTGTATTCCGTAGGAGATCAAGTGAGAATGAAATTCACATAGCCGTTGTTCACGACGCTCGCAGCGGATCCATACCCGATCTGAGTTGTAGACCAAAACGACGACACGTCCACGCTCGTAGAGGGAATAGGGCCCGAACTCTGGGAAAGGAGGTGATACATCGTATAGCTCGGCGTATTGAGAGTCGCGAGCCCGCTGAGGTGGTCCCGCGCAATAAACGCGTACGCGTTCACCTGGCCGGTGGTGCCTCGGAAGGTGACAACCGGTGCGGTATTAGGCCAGCCCACCCAGCGCGTACCGTCGCTGCACTCTCCGGATGACGGGCATTCGTCGGACTCGAGGGGATAGAAGAGCGAGCCGAAGCCTTGTGGGGAGGTGAGGACGAGCGGTTGCGGGCTGCTGGGGGCGCTGGGGAGCCCCGAGTAGGAAGCGGTGTTGGCTACCACCGGGAGCACGGCCTCGCCATTCGAGGCGATCTGCTCGGTGTCACGGCACACCCAGAGCTGTGATAAAATTTACTATGTAAGCCTCTTGGACAGATACTAAAGAGTAGGGTGGATATTCACCACGGTACTCCCAGACCACAGAGTAGAGGTACATGAATCACGGCTCAATCCCTGAGCGTTCAGGGATCCATAGCTCGTAGTCGAAGCCACCACGGGCGTTACGGCCCTCCGGACATTCGCGGGAACAGCGAACGCAGCGCCGCTGAGACACAGAGCAGCAGCAGAAAGATGTAGAAGGAGGCCGGCCATAGCCAAGAAAGCAAGCGCTCGTGAGCGGTCAAATAGGTTCTGGTGAGCTCCCTCGTGGTCATCTCGTTTGATCCCTTCTCAACAAGCGCGAATTTTAGCTGATGTCGGAAGGTGGTCCCGTGGCCCGCAATTTTGGTTGAATATATTGACTATAAAATGTCGTCTGGCGGTCGAGGACAGCTCGGAAGCGTCCGTTCATTTTGCTTCATTTATTTTGACGGGCATTCCGTCTGCTGTTCAAAGTCGGGACCCGGTGTCGGCGCCGCTCACCGAGTAAAGTGAAAGATCCGTCTGTCAGGTGCGAGTCAGGTGTGTCCTTAGTTGAAGCAAAACGGTGGAAGAAGCAGAGTCGTCGTCACCAGCAAATTTGCGATCATCGGAGATCTGATGGCGGACTTCTAAATGCTCCAAATCAGATGGCGATGTCACGGCATAGCTCGGATCGGAGGCGGGCCGGCTACCGAACTCTTTCAAAAACCACAGCCCGACTTGGCCGCTCCCTCGATCTCACCGTGTCCTCAGCTATTGATCCATCGCTTTCCACTTCATCGCCCTGGTCTCACGGGGCTTATGCGCTCTTCGTTAATGCGCGAGATGCGCGCTCGCCAACGCGTCACCAGAAAGGATTTAGAGACAATCAGGGACATTGTCGCCGACCGCACTGACATCGGGATCATGCCGGAACCGAATGAAGAATTATCTGGGAGTGGGGAAGGAGCCTCGTAGTACGGAAGATTGTTCACAACATTGGTGCTGTTGAAATATTCTAGGACTGACGTATTATAATCGGGGCGAGGGTATATGTTAGAAAAGCGACCTTCTGAGGGGAATCGCGTCCCGGCGACTTCCTGGTGTTGGTCCGCCGAAGTACCAAGTGGTATGTGGCGGTGGCACTGGTAACAATGAACGCTCATTCTCGAGGTTGGAAAGACTATGTATCTCCAATGGTCAGTGGCAGTGGCGCAGAGTATTTAATATAAACCGACCGCCAGTGCCACTGGATTCTCAGTGCTGATAAAGGCAGCATTTCCCCTTCTCCAAACGGGTTTCTTACACCCGAACCGTCACGCGACTCTTTGTTCAACTTGGAGAACAAGGTCCAATGACGTACCTTGTTCCATTTCTCGTTGTTACAAGGTAAAGTACTTTCCGGGAACAACGTAGTTCAATAAGACGACTCCGTTGAGAAGTTTCCCTCATCCGCTCTTGGCCTGCATGAGCGCCCAACTTGACAACTCAAATACCTCGGGTTCCACTTACTAGCCATCAGGAATGCTACAACAAAACACCACCGTCAACGCCGACGCCACCCTCATCTATAACTACCACCGCCTCTCCAGAACCTTGCCCCCCTCATCCCCAGACGCTTCCAATCCCTACGACGCTCTCTTCACCCTCTGCAGCCTCGACACACGCGTCGCGACGTACGCCGCGGAGCTGTACCACAAGGGCATCGCACCTCTCCTGATCTTCTCTGGCGGCGTGGGCACCCTCACAGCCGGGCGCTTCACCGCCTCCGAAGCAGAAGTCTTTGCATCCATTGCGCGGGGCCTCGGCGTGCCTGATTCCGCCATCCTTGTCGAGCCCAGAGCCGGGAACACCGGCGAGAATGTGCAGTTCACGCATGCATTGCTACAAGAGTTGGGGCTCATAGAGAAAATAAAGCGGTTCGTGCTTGTGCAGAAGCCGTACATGGAGAGGCGGACGTGGGCGACGTTTGTGAAGCAGTGGCCTGGAGAAGATTTTACCAGCGGGGAGAATGGGGTGGAGTTCACGGTGACGAGTCCCCAGTTGACGTGGGAGGAGTATCCCGATGATGAGAACCCAAGGGAGCATGTGATCAATATTATGGTCGGGGATCTCGTGCGTATTAGGGAGTATCCGGCCAAAGGGTTCCAGGTGGCGCAGGAGATTCCAGACGAAGTGTGGGCGGCGGCTGAGAGGTTGATTGCGGCTGGGTATGATAAATGTTTGCCTACTTAGATAGACATTGTATTCCGATCTTGATTCCTTTCATGATCCCTACGCTTAGGAGGTCCGGTGTTATGGGACGGAATCCCAAAGCCCAACGCAAAGCCTAGGGTGGTCAATGGTCATTTCTACAGCACATGACTTACATTTCCAACCTTTCATGAATCTGAATTGAACCGAAATGAACTGAATTTCCATTACAAAGCCCGCAAATACTAGTAGCCTGTAACTCGATTGGGATTTAATTTAGACGCAAGAAATAGATATTTTCGGACGCGGATTGACCCAAGGAGCTCAAAAAAAATACACTAAGAAGTTTTTCCTACGAGAAATAAGCAGCGCCAAAATTTTGGGTCGGGCCCAAATCTCCGTTTTGCGATCGGAGGCGATTGGCAAAAAAAGCCGAATTTTTCGGCACAGCCACATCACATCAGCCATCAGTTCGGCTCTGGCCATCCCCAGTTTTTGACGCGTTCAATGGCGGAATACACGGCGTTGCTGTCAACATGTTCATGGGGGGAGGGGGGGGTCAAGCCTTAGGATGCTGTAGACGAGGTACCGAAGTGTGCTCCGAACATTTAATGGCCAGCGGCAATCGCGGGTTAAGTAACGGGAAAAAAGTATATGTTCGTGACGAGAAATATTTCCATTTGACACGGCGGTGAGTTCGACTGCTTTGAACCAAGATAGATTAACTATCCTATATATATATACACCCTGTGGCTCTGTGGTAAGTACTAGAGAGCTGTCGGACCACAGCCGCGTAGTTGAGAAAACTCCGATTATCAACTGATCGACCAATCGGTAACGTATTCAGTGTTGAGGCCCAGGCTGTTACAGTCTCGCTTGTCGCCGCCCTTTGCGTCGAATATGCGTTTCCACCACTCCCAGCATCATTTCGATGCTGCGTAACAGCGCACAAAACGCTTCCCCGTGCGCTCGACCGTTTGAAGGCTCGGACCAACGCAGTCGCAATTCAATTTCTCAAGCGCGTCTTGCCCTTCAACGCCGGATCTGCGCACGTGGCGGCGTAAATTATTGGCACGCATCTTCCCCAACAGCCAAGTTTCAATTCAAGTCTGGGAACGGTACCGAACCCAACGTAAGCGCAGCTTGTGTTCATCAAGGATGAGCGGTCAGTCTTGGCATATAGTTGTATAAAAGAAGAACGTCTGCGCACTCATCTCTCATAGGATGTTCTCTCGTCCTACGTTCCTGGCAATCTTCGCCGCTGCAAGCGCCAATGCGTATATCTGGCCGTCACCAATCTCACCATAGCTCGACGCGCTCGAATCAGCGCGGTTCGACCAGCAAGGCTTCAATTCCGACCAACTCGCGAGCTTAATTCAGCCCTGCGATCAGTTCCTGTTCGCCGAAAACCCAGGGAGGGCAGATGTCGCCGATTGGATACGCACGGTGCGAGACCATTTTTGATTTAAACAACTTGCAAACAACTAATACATGTCAGGTGTACCATGATATGGCCACGTACAACATCACCGACGGTACCGGAGGCTTGGACGGGTCGATCCGCTTCGACCAAGAACAGGCGCGCCCTGACGTGTGTGTGGTGAGAGATGAAGGGAAGCTCGGTATTGACAAACGAAAATCGCGAAGAATGCTGGCGACGGGTTTAGCAACACAATGCTCATCATCTTCAGCACAACCAACCGCTACGTTACCAGTAGGTTATCAACCCGGCTGTTTTTTGCTGAATAACTTCATTTTGTCTGGCAGTCTCGGACGCTATAGCTCTTGCAGCCATTATCGCCATTGAGAACTGGTAGGATTTACCAAATGCCATCCGCCCTAAGCTCATCTGTATAGCGCGGGACCTGAGATTGCTTTCTGCAGCGGCCGCGTCGACGCCGGGGAGCCCAATGCACCTGGGGTCCCCAACCACAGGACCCCTTGCAAGCGCACATCACCGACTTTGCACGCCAGGGATTCACGCAGACCGAGATGATCGGCCTCGTCGCATGCGGGTACGTGATTTCTCAAAGGGAATGGCGTTACGGTGTTAAAACCATTAGCAGCCACACCTTTGGCGGAGTTCAACAGTCCTTCTTCCCGGATATTGTCGGCAACTTGAACGATCCGAACGACACCGAGAACGTCGCGCACTTCGATACAACCTTTGTCACTTTCGACAACAAAGTGTGCGTGCATTTACTGGCTCTAATTCTTCCGCTATAGCAATTTTGCAGGGCCACGGAGTACGTCTCGGGAACCACCCGAAATCCGTTGGTTGTCGGGTTCAACGACACAACAAATTCCGACAAACGCATTTTCGGCAGCGATGGCAACGCGACCATCCGCTCGTGAGTCGCTGAATTCCGGAATGACTGATGTATTCTGACCACATTGCAGATTTGCGAACTCGTTGGAGCTCTATACCTCGACCTGCGCGGACCTATTCGCCCGCATGCTGAATACCGTGCCGCGCGGAGTGCAGCTCACCGACGTGACCACCTCGCTCCCCGTGAAACCTGACAACCTGCAACTGATTATGGACAACGACACGCTGCTGCTCTCTGCCCAAGCTAGAGTACGTCAAAAAAGATGCCAATAATAATTTGGGGTTCTAATCTTCTGCAGTTATGGAACCAGCCGGAGGACGCGAGCCGCACAGTGCGCATACTTATGTCCGACCACATTGGCGGGACGAAGAGCACCCCGCTGGCATTCGCAGGGACGGCTTCTTCCACTGGCGGTCGCTACAACTCAGCATGGTACGCGATCAATGGTACAACCAGCACTGTGTCCCTCGAGCCCGCGGCCGGGATCAAGAGTCTGAGCTTCGTCGTGGATGGCACCCTGGAGAACCAGGGCGGCATTGGATTCGCGGTGCAGGATAGTTTCATGATGTCGCAGACATCGTGCTTAACAACCCCCTCCACGTTGGAAGGCCACCTCGATGTCGCGGTACATGTTGCACCGCTGTGCTTTGTATATCCTGCGTCTCACTCACGCTGACGCCCAACACCAGGTACGCAACGGCGTGAATCTGGAGCGACTGTACGTAAAGCCAGTGACGAGCGACAGCATAGACCGCCTGTTCGTCGTGGAGATCGACATCCCCCGACCTGCGAAGCCCGTCGCCATCAACTCCGCGTACTCTCTGTGGAGCCTGAACCTCACAAATGCATTTACGCTGGAGTTTGTTGACGCGTACCTGGGCGCCGAGATTGATGGGGTCAAGTATACCAATACGATACCGTCGCTTTTCGACCTTCCCCCTTGCGCTTCGTAGGGTGCGGAATAGAATAGTAAAGTTATGCACAGATAATGTGATATTTCTGTTGCTCAAGAGTAAAAAAATGGCATCCTGCACATCGTCCCGAGGTATGCACTCGCCTAGATGATGCATTATTACTTTATATTGCGCCGACTTGATAAACAACGTCAGAATCCCCGCCATAAATGCTGTGAGTGTAATAGAAATGGGCTTCGCGCGCTGCCGAAGCGTATGAGAAATATGCTGTCTAGCAGCTAGCGAATAGATTTGGTTCAAGAATCCCTATAAAACAGCTAACGCTCACTGCGAACACTACCGAACTGCCAAATAGTAAGAGCAAATCTTTACTAGACGTGATCTACGGAATACCTCGTAGTTCTTAGGACTGCGTGCTAAGCATATACCTGATAATCAATCCACACACTGTAGCTCAGTGATAGAGTTCTCAGTAGAAGGCTGGCGCTTCAAGTGATGATGTATAGCAAAGGTAAGGTAAGATTGTCTCCACAAGGGGGGAAGAGTCCCTTATATACGTAGAACTATTCTAAACATGGTAAATGACTCAAGTGGAGTCGTAGGGCCATGACTACCCAGCCTGAAACAAGGCCGAGACTATGCCTGAGGTCATGCCCGAGGCAGTGCACTGCAAAGTGCGACGCGTTGGATGTTGAACATGGCTGTGCTGCAACCGTGAGAGTTCATGGAGGGTAAATTGATCGAGAAAGGCCAATATCCATCACAGTGAGGTTGGTTTGCTAAACAGATAAGGCAGGCGTCGGAAGTGCCAAACGCGCGAACGCCGCAATATATCACATGCGGGGCTGCACCCTGACACCCGACTCAAATGCATAGAGTCAAATAGGCCTAAAAAAGCGAAAATTTTCAGTCCGGCATGCCTTTATGGTAATTTTCTTCTGATTGCTGAGGAATGAGCAATTGAGGTCACAGGTGACACCCCGTGAACCTTTGGTTGAAACGCTACAGTACACGAATTCGAGCTGGCATTGCCGCGTGGTGGGAATTCATGCGAACTGACTTATCTCATTCCCATAGAAGTAGTCCAGCACACTGACGTTACGGGATTGGCAGGGAAAGCGTATAATTTAGCCAGAGGCAAGTTGACATTCCTGACTGGAAAATATCACACCGTCCTCAAGACAAAGGCAGGATCTATTAGTAGAACAGGGCCGAACGCCGAGTCCCATTCTCAGCTTCTCATCAATGGGACTCAGCGCGCCGGTGTCCCACTCCCATTCTTCTCATATAGACTCACAATATTTCTAGCAAGCAACCCTGCGGACATGGTTGGATTCGTGTCCAGATACCCATTGAGTGGCTGCGTGCTCTGTCCGAAACCGTGGAGGAAGAAATAGATATTGAGGATGACTTCCCCGAGGACCTGCGGGAATGCCTCAGCAATGCGCGGCTGAGCAGTCATTTCTGTGATTTTGGCAAGGAGCTCGGCGTCACGGATCCCAAGAGTCTTAAGGACGTGTTCAAGACTCACCTTGAGAACACACGTATGCCGTCCATCTTTTTGGCAAGTGCACGACTCAACGTTTCATAGGATCGAATACTTTGGCAAATGTTGACTCTGCGCGGGGAAATCTTCATTCGTGAATGCTGGATTTGGCAACGATAAGCTGATGGTCGAAGCCGAGGGGGCCAGCTGGGTGTACAAGAACAAGGACCATGGTTCGTTGATCCTGATCCTCGACCTCCTGAAGATGCTCAGGCGTGATGAGCACCACTGCCTCGCTTGGGCTGAGTTTGCTTTGGGACACGGACCTCGGTCTGAAGCACACATACACATACTTTTCTGAGGAGTACATGAAAGCTGTCACCCTCCTCGCTATTGGTATCTTCAAAAGAGCTCAGAGCTGCAGGCCACGTGTCCTAAACTGGAACCTGCCATATCCCACGGTTGTTTTTCTGCTGGGATAAGAGGACAAGGGAGTTCCGAGGTATATATTTTTCCTCCGCTTTTATTGAAAGTTCGAGAAAGGTAAAGTCTTGGACAAACTCACTTGCGGTTGTGTTAATTTATGCCCCAGTTTGTAGTATCGGAGTTCCAACGCAATATGAATGGTTCGCGCATTCGTCATTTAACTTGTATACGATAGTCTAATGAATCTCAACGATATCTAAGTCGCCGATCGCTATGAGTCGCCGCCTCTCCTCAAAACCACCGGCAATTGGTTTGTCCCGCAAAATCTTTTGAATTGCCTCCATCACGTCTGCCGTTGAAGACCGCAAAGGAAATATCCATCGTCGCGTCTGATCACCTTCGACTACCTTCATCATGTGAAGCTGCATACGCCCCCCACTGGCACGCACTTGCGCCGCAAAGTTCGCCAACCCGTCGAGGTTGTCCGCAGGGGTGATCGTGACCTCGCACGCGGGCCGGGTAAAGTCGAACAGTATACAAGGCGTTTCATCCGGTCGAACGCGCGCGAAATCGAGGAGTCCCGAAATCAGTGCCTTGCGGATACCAATGTATTCGCGGTGCATGACTGCCCGCAGGAACGACCTGTCACGAGGAGTGACGTCCGAGTAAGCTTGATGGGGAGTGAGGACCAGGTTTGTTCCAGATCAACGTAAGGATACTTACAGCGACGCAACACCTGAAGCTCTGGACAGGACTCCCGATGCATGCCGGATTTCCAGTCGTGAATCTGGCAGGATTCGGAACAATAGTGCGCCATTTGGCAGCGGGAGCACCGCCGGAAGTCCGTTTTTGTTGAGATCGAACCGCACTGCAACTGGTCAGTGTCTGCCCTCGGGGAAGCAATTCTACCAACCTCAGCATTGTCGCATGCGCGGTGGGAGACACCGACACCCTCGTACACACTCAAGACCTCCAGACGCTGTGCGATCAGGCTGCTGAATATTAACCAGCACTCGGACAATTCCGATGCACGGTAGGTGTCCCAATAATCCTCGCCCTTGAACCGGATTGCGATCCATACCTGCATGAGGACTGTGCGATACACGAGGGAGGTTGAAAGAGTGTCGAGTGTCCGCCGCAGTGCGTTGGCAAACAGACTATAGTCCCGCAAACCACATGCCACGAGTGTTGAGAGAAGGCCGGCCTGGAGCGACTCTGCGATGGCGTGATATCCCCCTGGTTGCTTGAAGTACCACACCAGGGATAATAAATACGCCTCGATGAGATAATCGTCCCGTTCGTGGCTCGGGAAGTCGGCTCCACTGATTACACCTACAACGGAAGTCATAGCAGCTACGAGTCCATGCTTCAGAAGAGCCTCATGGAGGGCACAGTGGATGGGATCCGCAGTCATGACAGAATCGCGCGCCAAGAGTCCGATGACAATGGATAGAGAAAAAGCCTTGTTGCGCCCACCATCTTGGGCCAACACGCGGGTTATGTGCTCCACGATGAGGGATGCGAAAGCATCAGGAGTGCCGCCAGCACCCTCTATGGCCTCTTCCAGGTTCCGGGGTACGCTGATGCTGAGAGTGTTGGAGATATATCCGCAGATGGTACCGAAAGTGCTGTCTTCGAGTATATTATTTCCGTGCAACCGCACCGCCCACGAGCGCACGAGAACCACTCGCACGCCGTCCGTGGCGTCGATGACCTCTGCGGTCGGGGGATGGTACCGCATCGCGACAATAATGGTGGCGTAAACACCACAGCAGCGCCGGGCGTCGAAGATGGGACTGATCGCGATGATAGCCTCTCGATGAGTATCGAGTAAGTGTATCCACGTCCAGGTCCTCGGCCACAGATCACCAAATGCGCCGGCGGGAATAAGCTTCTCTGAGAGGAGATATGATATCGCTTCGAGGCTTGAAATGGCGCGCGTGACTGCGGTCGTTAGCGATGCGGACCCGGAGTCGAGGAAAGGTGCATCTAATTCCACGAGAAGGCGCGGGATGTCGGTGGCATCGAGTCCAGCAAAGAATACCGGCAGGAGCAGTTCACCACATGGTTTATCATCAGTGACATGGACGGAGAGTTTCACCAGTGCGTCGAGGGATCCTTCTACTGCAGCCGACGCGCGCGTCTGAGATTATAAGGCAGGCATCCATTCAATGTCTAGAGATATCCGTGCACGAAAGGTGACTCACGCGCAGCCGAAGAGGAAGTTTGGTGAAATTCCGTCGATGGAGGGAACCGTGCATTTTGAAATTACGGAGGAAGATTGTGGCCAAGTTCTGAGAGCCCTGCGTACTTGTAGTATGGAATCTCGAGTGGCATCAGGGCCACCCAAGCGGGAATTGATCTGAAATACATTGTTCACCCAGGACCTGCTTCATTCGGCAAGAGGTGGCCCATGCACGGATTGATGGTGGCCCAAGCGCAGAATCTAAAATCGGAACTTGGCCACTATAATGAGTCGATGTACTTACGTTGAAGCTCGGAGGAGCTGCTCACGCACAAAAGACGTATTCACGTTTCCAGAGCTCAGACCGAGCCATCCGGTGCGTCGTGGAAGTTGAGAACTTGAAGTATTGATTAGGAGCACAGAGGCAAACCGAAAAGCAAGAAACTGTCCTGTAAACGAGCCTAGAGTCAACGGGTAGCTCGCGCCATCTATGAGGATTTGAAACATACCGAACTGATGCGAGACCATAATTACTGTGAGGCGCATGCGAGGACGAAATAATAGATGCAAGCCACAGAAAAGACTACGGAATCTGCGGATGGACGCGGGACGGCCGCACTGAGCACTTGCTGAGCACTCGACAAATTAGAATCTCAGCATAAAATGGCCTCCCTAGATATCCTCGAGAAGTACCGCATTCTCATCTACCAACAACTTTTTGTCTGCAAGAAGCTATTCTTCACATCCCCGCCGGCGGCCGCATCGATTGTTTTTTGCCATTATTTTGGTGTGCACAGTAGGCAGCGCTCTTGGGCGTTCTGCCAGAAGACGCTGAGACCTTCCTCCGGAGAGGATTACATCCATCAATCGGTGGCAAGAGAGAAAAACAGTTCGGCCGATCATCCGACAGATCAGCTGCCACGTGTCCCGTGATCACCTTCCTTCGCACTGTGTGACTGTCTCAAGAGGTGATTGATCTCTCAAAATGATGTTGCTAAGCGAGATCAGTGATCAGAACACTGGCAGCCTTCGGCCACTCCAATAGGCTTTGTAGGCTCTGCAGACAAGAGGTTGAAACACCAGAACATGCGATGATCACCTGCACGTCCTCAGACGTGCTTGTTGAACTACGCTGTATATTCCTGGCTAATTCATTTTCAAACTCTCTGAGCCTTCAATTCCATAGCATGGCGCAACTTTCAAATGTAGAGTTCCTCAAAGCCATGATATATTCCAGACCCAATATTGCACTAGTTGCGAAATTTGCACATGATGTCTTTGAATTATTCTACGCCGTTCCCGTGTTTTGTTTGAGTAATACTTGATCTGATATCGGCACATTCCTCTCTCTGTACTGATTTTCTTTGCTTTTATGTATTCCTTTAGTTCTACCGCGGCGAGTCTTGAGGCTGCGTCCGTGAGCTCGGCTACGGGGGTGCATGAGAGTCCAGGGGCACAAATGTACATAGCGCGTGTACATTAGATAATTCCTGGAAACCGGCGTTCCTAAGCGGGACCGGCCGTGTAATTCTACCTACCTACCTACCTACCATGCTTTATGTACTGAGTATCGGGGACAGAGGTCGCCAGTCCCGTTCTCGTCGTGAACTTCATTGCTGTTACTATGTAGGTACAACCAAGAAATAAGAGCCATAGTGTGGCAGAGGAATTGCATTATTTGACAGAGATGTACTTATGTGCAGCATATACAGGATTAGCATGCCATATTGTTTGCAGTTTGAGTCTTTGTGTGCTGGAGACGGTTGGATGGCCTTCACCAGCGGGCTACGAGTGGCGTTGTAGAGCTCGACAATCGCAATGAAATTGATGAATTGATCTAGCCGAACGTTCCGCTGATAATCATTGCCTTTTCTGGGGGGGGGGGGGGGGTCGTGGGTTTTTTTGACTGATCCAGAGATCGAGCGCCTCTTGCTGTGTCTTTTCCTCAATCCTTGCTGGCTCCCCGGCAAAGCTATGGTGCTCGAGGTGATGCCTAATTGGTTCCAAATCTATTCTATCGGCGAGAAACCCACTTCTTGCCACGATGCGCTCCTCAAAACTTGAAGCCCGCTCAATCAAATTCCACTCCAACTGCAGGAACAAGCTCCGGCGCGAGGAACGACCTTGAACAACGAAACCCTCCGCGTTATGACAAATTTTACTGGCGCCTTTGTGAATCACTACACGTTGCACTCGGAACGATCACGCTCCGAACTCAAAGCGGATGCTAGATGTTTCCCAGGACTCCTGATCCCCTCGAACCAAAGAGAGTGGGAGTGGAAAGTTTCCAGCACTGGCCCAAAGACGCAGACCATCTGAATTGAAGCTTCCAGCGATTTCTATCAAATTTCCAATAAGATTACTAGAAGCTCGAGGGCGACCTCCCAGAAAAATCGGAGACTGTAGATCAGCACAATGCGCTGGGCGTTGCTAGTGCATGCGGTTTTTGTACCTTAGACGTCATTCCCATTGTTGCGGGCACCCTCTTCGTAAATTCCACATCACGGGCCCGTCAACTCTCCGCGTTCCGCTGTTTGTGGCTGAACGTCAACTGTCTCCTGGAACTTGTTAATTCCGCATCATCTCCCCCGTCCGCGCGGTGTGTGCTCAATATGGCCGAGGAGACCGACAACTTGCTTCTATTGCAGTTCGCGTCGCCTTACGTCCTGGAACCCCTCGGGTCAGATCCAGCTTAGAAGTCGTACCATAGGGTGTCAAAATCGGCCATGCCCTACTTTTCCGGAAGCTAGAGCCTCTGGTGCATTTTGAACCGTAGCCGCATTCAAATGCAAGTATTCGCACCGACCAGGATACGGCCAAGACAGCTTGAAACTTGAAAGAGAAGAGCCGAGTGATCGAATGGTCCAACATGACGTCCTGCATAACGATACTTTAAATTAAATTTCGAACCGCTAATTTCTCCGTCGGGTGGGAACAAATCCAGGGGACATGTGCTTGATCTGTATCGGTACCAAGATGACTTGACTGAACAGATTTGAATAGCCGTGAGTGCCCGAAAAATCTTTTGAGAGGAATTGTACTCTCTATTGACGTCTGGCCTTGGATGTACAAGCAAATTTTGTCCTTGGCGCTCCCCACCCACATGTATCGTTGTCCCTTCTGCCTCTGTCTGGCCACGACTGTCGTCAATGCCATTTTTAATCACCGCTTTTTGAGCGTTGTACTGTGGTTGTTCTTCGACAATCGTTGACGTGGGATGACAGGGGATGACATGTTGCTCGCTCAGAATATATTGATTTTCTCTATGACCTTCCA
Source organism: Mycena galericulata (assembly GCA_029289565.1). Taxonomy (NCBI): domain Eukaryota; kingdom Fungi; phylum Basidiomycota; class Agaricomycetes; order Agaricales; family Mycenaceae; genus Mycena; species Mycena galericulata. The sequence continues at coordinate 182,615 of JARKIA010000147.1, forward strand.
CCTGATGTGCTATTCTCTCTTTCGCGCTGCCTTCGACAGAATGTTTCCTGCTCCACCGCTCCACTCGTCGCCCTTCCTTCTCGTTGTTTCCGGTGCTCGATGTCTGGAACAGACAGATTCGTATTGAGTTGCTTGCCATATCGAGGCCATTCTCCCGACCTCAGTGCGTCCGTAGCAACTCCACTGCTCCACTCTCCTCCTGGAACCATCTTACCAGAGAGCTCATTCTCAGACCATGCCACAATAGGTTTTGTTTTCACCTCTCACAGCCCCGAACTGTATAAAAGGCACCCCAACCGCTCTCCCAGTCCTCAGTCGAACACACCCCTGCGTCGTTCAAGCTCTCTAACAAGCCTATAACATGTTCTCTAAACTCTCTGTCGTCGTCACATCTGTGATCATTGTACGTGCTCTTATCAATGTTCTCGACGAGTACAGTTAATGATTCATCGCGTCTGTAGACCCTTGCGGCCGCCACCCCCAACACCACTCCCCCGGTGACGCCCCCGACATCGAACCAATGCTGCAACAGTGTTGTCTCGTCCAGCAGCACCGCCGCCTCCGCGGTCGCCGCCCTCCTTGGGCTCGATCTTACCGGCCTCGACGTTCCTGTCGGGTTGAGCTGCAGCCCCATTACCGTCGCCGGGGATAACTGGTAGGCGGTTCACTCACTCTTGTTCCGCTTCGAATGCTGATCATGTGATACAGCGGAAGCACCAGCGTTACTTGCGACGCGCCCGAGAAGGAGTGGGGTGGTCTCATCGCGATCAACTGCATTCCCATCACTGCCTAAATTCTCCCAAGTGTTGAGTGAATTAAACGATCTGTGTAGTTAACGATGCTCTCCATTATGTACGAACAAATTGTATGAGATTCAGTGCCCTATATCGTCGCGAATTCTGGAATTGAGATCTCTAAGAACGGCACGGTGGTCGCTGGTGGGCCAACATTTTAGTTCTTACAATGGGGCTTATCAACAGAATCCTAAACTCGCGTGTTGTGCATGCTTTTGGGGTATCGTCAGTCCGCGTTCTCATTCGGTGAACCAAAAAGGGTGAAGAAGCTTTTATTTTATTTCCACGAGTCTAGCTGTAACCAATTATTTCCGTTTTATGGGTGAAATTGAGTTGACGGATATCTTCAAGTTGTATTGGAGTTGACCGAGTTGTAATGTTGTTTAGAACAGAAGGATTCCTGCATCTATATTACTTGAACTGTCGCCAGCATTTGAGTTCCTGGAATTCCCTTGTGAAGGTAATTTTAATGTGCTGTAGGAGAGTTTAAATTGAACACAAAGGCATAGAATAGGCGAATTTAACACCCAGATTGGCATCCGGGAGCTCTACGGAGGAAACATGAGATTGGATGGGCGGCAATCGCACTAGGCAAGAATTCGGCAAAATACGGCATGTGATGTAGATTGATCCGCCATTGATCCGTCTTTCTTCAGGGAGACTGCCGTATACGGCCGTGTTCCCAAGTGTACGGCAAATGCCGTCCCGTCAGATACTGGGATCTCAGTAATACACGCGGAGCTGTCAACTCGGGTGATCGGCATTGTTCGGCACTGGCTGATGTCAGTACCCAGTGCCGGCCGCTGGCCAGCCATGAAGTTCCAATGGCCATCAGTGGCACACAATGTTGCCGCCGCTGGCGACCACTGGACTTCGTTGGCTAAGGTACCGAGGCAATCTCCAGCGTTCCCCACTGATTTTCGCTGGACTTCACTGTGAGTCGTTGGGTCATTTCAATGGTTGGAGCTTGAGGTGGGCTGGTAATTTTGTTCAAACTCCCTCAGTTCACACCGGTCCTCATTGGCTCACGCTGGCGAATTTCCTTCCGTGGGCCAGTAAAATACATCGTGGTATTCAGTGGTTCACACCGACCCAACTCTTTCGGGTGGGCCAGTGGAGTCTATTATGGCTCATTGAAAACAAAGCTCTTATGGAGTTGCCCGTGCATTTCTGGCCAACTCATTGCCTCCGAGACAAATTCGGGAAGTCAGCGCGCATCGGTATTTGATCGGAATACCACGTGACGCGACGCGTAAACATTCGTTGGGTTTTGTTCAGGGCAGCAGATCCGATTGCGCGCCAATATAGGTGTCGATACGTGTTGAATGACTATGGAATTAATTCTTAATGCCTATAAATGCTTGTTTATGATAAATAAATCTGATTTTGAAGGTCACGGTGGGCTCAAGCTATGATACAACAAACATAATGTTCACTTGAGTCTGAAGCGGCCATGTAGAGGCTCAAAAATCTTGTGACAGGCTTTCTTAAAACCTCTGACTACCTGACTCACTGATAATTCAATTTCTGAGTCGTTAGAACCAAGATAGTTCCACTACTAACAAAATATACATGAACAACAGTTCAAAAAAAAGGCAAGTTACTCCTGTCCGTGCATGCATGTGGGTCCATAAAATGTGTCCAGCCTATGGCTGAAGAGCTATATATGAAACCCCCCCATTCTTGGCCACTGGCCTCCGGTAGTCGCTACTATCGTACGGTGGACCCCAGTGGCAATCGCTGGCGATCGGGGACGCGGTGGTCCGCTGAAAACCAATGGTGATCGCCTAGTCTCTCTAGACAGACGCTGTAATGAAAACAGGCTCGTTCCTCGCCCATTACAGTCTGTTAGTTACCGCGCCTGATAAGCGGTGGTCCATCTTATTATGTAATGATGGGGGATTCACAACCAAACAATTCATTTATTTTACGCGTCTTTCACGCGTCTTGGTGCTATTCAGCATGAATTTTGAGTCCCGAAAAATGAAAGAGCTTCCACAAAGTTGTATTAGCTTTAAAAACAGTGGAAACAATTCTCTGGTCCATTTCTTCCCTCCCATTGAGTCCCAAGCTCTTTTCGGCCGGATTTGGTCATCATCTCAGTTCCTCAACCGAATCTCGGTCAAAATGGACCTAAGCAAGTCTCTTAGGGTGATTTAATACATTCTAATGGTTGACAGTTGTTATTCCCATGAAATTTATGCTCTATGCTGCCGCCGACGCGTCAAGTTGTGTTGATGGACTACACACGTGACTTCCCAAAGCGGTGCTTATATAATAAGGTCGACCGCCTACTAAGATGGCGTGGTAACCACAGGACTAGTGATCGCCGTAATCCGTATCTTATCTTGGCGCCCACCGGTACACCACGTGAAACACTGTCCATCAGCATCTGCCAATGGCCGCCAAGAGTCACTGGCGGCCACCGGCGGCCGCCAGTGACTTTTCCAGCGGCGGGTATATTACTCGATCTAAGGCGCGACGGGACGGCCCGGGAGCCGTTTCACGGGTGCCGTCAAGCCGTTGAATACGGTTACAGTCAGCAGCCCTTTACCAGACGTGAAAAGGCTCATCAGAGAAAGGAATCATCCAGTGGTTCGAATCACGGCACTATTTTATGGATATTGGCGGAACTTGGAAGTGACGTGGGATGTATTTTTTCCAATCCGCTGACAAGAGTACCCCTTGCACCTGCTCGAAAGGGCTCCCGCCCGTGTTTGACTCCAAAGCTGTGGTGAATAGCCACTGATCAATTGGTAGAGTCTTCTTGAACTTCCAATAACCATTTCCGCTTAATCGGCCGACAAAAATATCCTTCCAACAGCACAAACAGGTCCCGAGTCCGCGTTCTGCGAGGAGGTCCACACCATGATTCAGACTTGCGGGGCACAACAAAAGCCTCCGCGGCATGCCAAGTTTATGAATTGATGCCGATCCTCGCTAACCTTTCCGGGCGGCCTTAAGGTGGATGTCGCTGTACACGCGACGACATTTCCAGTGTTACGACCGAAATTCCATACCACGGTACCGGGGCTCAACTCTCCATTTTGTGGGTCAACTCCAATCAATGTTAGTGCAATTTCGATCCTCGTAGCCCTCAGGTTGATAGAACGCGGAAATTGAGCCGTATGGTCTGAATCTGGCTCATTCACTGCGTTCAACCATACCGTAGACCGGAGTGGTCTAGGGCGTATGAGGCCCACCTAACCGAATCAGATCATGGTTAGGTGGGCCTCATACGCCCTAGACCACTCCGGTCTACGGCACGGTTGAACGCAGTGATTGTTTCATCTCAAAAAAAACAGAACTTCTGGGACTATAGACAACGATAGACTCCTTCAAATACAGCGATGTGCACCGACGCGGGATCGTGGGATGCCCAGCGCCCAGTGCCCGCTTCGACCCCTGTGAGAAGACTTACAGATACTTGCTTTAACCATCCTGTACTTTTGTTGGGATTCCTCTATCATCCATGACGTCGAGGCAGCGTGTTTACTTTCGGAGTTCAAAGCCATTTTCTCCTTTGGAGAGTCGAGAACAAGATCCGAGGCATATCTGTCTGATGGATACCATAAACGACTGGGGTCGAATTACCCATCAGTTTGAAACGGCGACAAAAGCCCGAAAAAAATTGAGGAAGGCGGATACTCATTTTCACTTGACATCATATTAGGGGTCAAGATGCATGCAGATTTTATCCCTGGCCCTCAAAAGCCGTATTTTCTGTTATTTCATCGCCCCTCTTTGATGACGTTTCCAATCACCGGACTCCGAGCGTTGTATTCTGTTGTGTTGTTCGACAATGGTTGACGTGGGAGAAGACCCTACCGATATGGCGCGGCAGGGACGGATCTCTTGTATTATTTAGTTAGCGCCGATTTTTACCAGCCTTGACCTCCCAGCCGGGGAGTTCTCTCTTGGCGCTGCCTTCGACATAAGTCTTCCCGCCCCAACGCTCCACTCGTAGACATTCGTTCTTGCTGATTCTAGTGCTCAATTCCGTCTGGGATGGACAGATACCAATTGAGTTGCTTGTCATATCCTGGTCATTCACCCTCCCTTGCGGCCTCAGGGAGTCCCAAACGGCTCCACCGCTCCACTATCATCCTGGGATGCTCTTTCCCCGACGTTGTCCTCACTCTTGAACGATGTCGCAATAACTTCTGTTTTCGGCTCTCACACCCGGGAACTGCATAAAAGGCACGACAATCCCCCAGGATTCTTCACTCGAACACATTCTACCGTAGTTCAAGCACTCTCTCAAGCCTATAACATGTTCTCCAAGCTCTCTGTCGTCGTAGCCTCCGTGCTCATTGTACGTGCCTCAGCGTCCTAGACTCCGACTCTTGCATTTACTGATTATTTTCGCCGCAGACCCTTGCTGCCGCCATTCCCAACACCACTCCTCCGGTCACTCCCCCGACCTCGGACCAATGCTGCAACAGCGTTGTCTCGTCCAGCAGCACCGCCGCCTCCGCGGTCGCCGCCCTCCTCGGCCTTGATCTCACCGGCCTCGACGTCCCCGTTGGGTTGAGCTGCAGCCCCATCACCGTCGCGGGGAACAACTGGTAGGTGGAGAACTCACGCCAATCCACTTTGATTTCTGATGACAATGGATACAGCGGAGGAACCAGCGTCACTTGCGACGCGCCCGAGAAGGAGTGGGGTGGTCTCATTGCGATCAACTGCATCCCCATCACCGCCTGAATTCAGTGCCTCCCAAGTTGCGTGTAAACTGAAAGATTTGTGTAGTTGATGTTTTCGATTGTATGAATGAATCATATGACTTTGTGTGTCCGAAAGTGTCCAATCGTGATGTCTCGGAAAGGTGGTTGCTGGCCTGACGATTCACGAATATAATTTCCTTAGTTTGAATCGTTGGTTGATGAAATACCCGACGATTTTCAACTGCAGTATTTCTTGGTTGAATATTTGGTCCCGGATTTGGCCGAGTGGCACCGGCCCGATGAGGCGTATCACCAGCACCCCTATTTTCGTACCATGACCTCCAAGCTTCAAGCTCGAAAATACACTGATATTCAAACTAAAAGGGGTCATCTAAAGGCGGAGAAATCTTGTCAACACTATTGACCTGAACCACCTAGGAGCAAATTCTACTGCTACTGTGAGACATGATACATCGGTTTCTGCGATCCTCCCGCGGATGTTTTACTGTTCCGAGGACGGGATTCGCGAGGCACTTTCGGGATTATGTTTCACTACCCCTGGATCTGTAGGTATAAAAACTGGCTAAAATATACTCTCATCTTCACTCGTCACTTCGACTCACGAACGACAGCAAACCAAGTAAGTCCAAGTCATTCATTCAGCATTAAAACTGACTTTCCATCAGCTCACGTTTTAACGACCCATTCAACGACCGATCTCAACGACATGATGACTTACTTCTTCTCACTCGCCGTTCTCATTACCGCTCCGTTCCTCTCGAGCGCCGCGCCACTGTTCCGATTCAACAAGGGCGTTGCCGCTGCCGCTGGGATATCGGCGACCGCAACGGTCACTGTGTCCCCACCTCCGAGTGCATCGGCTTCGCCCGTCGTGAACTTCGCCGGCTCCGCCGCTGTCGTTTCGGGTGCCGCTAGCGTAATGCCGAGCAGCCTCGTCAATTACGGCGCTGTTTCCCCGGATTTTGTATCCCAACCCCCTAGCGCAGTGGCTTCTCCTGTCGTGAATTTCGCCGGTTCCGCCGCAGTCGTGTCGGGTGCCGCCAGCGTAAATTCCGGTGCCGTTTTCCCGGTTGTAGCATCCCAATCCTCGAGCGCATCGGCTTCGCCCGTCGTGAACTTCGCCGGCTCCGCCGCTGTCGTTTCGGGTGCTGACAGCGTAATTCCGAGCGGCATCGTCAATCCCGACACCTTCGTTATCCCTTTCGCGGCACCTTACTATGGCCCGAGCGTGGGCAGCGGCGTTGTGCAGCCCAGAGATCTGGCTAACTTCGTTTCAGATGCCAAGCATGCATTGGACCTTTAAACTTGGAGTCCGGCAATAGGAGGAGGAGGAGGAGGAGGAGGAGATAGTATTACTGCAGAAGTCCTTATAAGGAACAAGCATAGTAGTTCAAATTTGACTTGATATAATAGTACAGAATACATTTTCTTTTAAACTAAGTACTGAGGCAAGTCATAACGACAAGAAAAACTATAAACACCGAGACAAGTTATTACAATCCAGGGTAACCATCTCAGTCATTTACTAGAGCCAATCAGCCAAGTGGTACAGTAAACTGATTTTCTCCTTAAGCGCCCGATAGGCGCCGGATCCTATTTCGGTTTGCTGGATAATTCCAACAGATCCCGGCCCCTTCGGGTGTCCTGCCGTGCGCAATCTCGAACGTTTACAGCGCTCTGAACAGCGTACCGTGCTTCTTGGATCCATTCAGACGTTATTGCATCTTGGTTTACCTCCTTTCTTGCGGCTTTTTGGAGAGGACGACAAATATTTTGAATTTGCTTTGACAAAGAACAACGCCGATAAATGCCTTGAAGAATTGAGGATTCATTTCATTCCGAAAATTATACGGTGGTACGCCGTTCACAGTGGACTCCTCGCATGTTCACTTACTTTCTTTAATCTTTTTAGAGCAATTTTAGAGGCGAGACGACTTTAGGCAAATTGGTTTGAATTTATCTATTTGTCTAAAAAGATTGAACTGGCTATGAGTATCTTGAACCCCATGAAGTTGAATTCCGTCAAACTCATCTCCGCGCATTTTGAGTGTCACCAAAGTGTCACGGCAAGTAGGAGTTGACGGGCCGCCGTGCGGTCCGCTCTCGTTCCGGTCGGAGTTTGAAAGCACACGTTTTTGCCTCCGCCCACCACTCCGCCGCGTCGAAGTTGCTCTCTATCCTCGCGTTTTCTCCGCGTTTTCTGTCCGGATGGTGGACGATATCCTCGCCACATGCATGGATGATGGGTCCCAGCGTTCTCCGAGCAACTTTCAGGCTGAGTCTCAGTTTGCCACCGATGTGCTAGACGAGCTTCAATCGCAAGTTCCGTACATGTTCGACATGGCTGACTCCACCTGGCCGAATGTCTACCTCTTCGGCCCCGTTGGCCGCTCGTTTGGCGCGTTTATCCACCGTGAACAGAAGCGCCACTACTCTTCTACGTCTGCGGCAGCCTCTCCTACTGCACCGACGTATACATCGGCATCAACTTCTACTTCCGATTCTACCTCGAGCTCGAGCTTAAGTTGGAGCGCGGTACTGGAAGTGTACGCGGCCTCAAATGCGCCACCATCATATATCGACATCCGCGCAAGCCTCCAGAGCTCCGCGGACGATCTAATCAAGCTGCACGGCGCCTACCAGGTCGAGAAAGTGCGGCCATGCGGGAGCCAGGCGGCGGAGCGGTATCTCGACTTCCTGGTACGCTTGCGGATCTCGCTTTTTTTTCTTCCTTTCCTATTATATTCATTGAATCGGACGCCACAGCTCCGCCTCGAATCCTTCCTCTTCTTCCTCCTCTGGCACCGCGTCCCATCCTTCATCCACGCGAACCTCCTCCGAGACCTCCACGAGCTTCACCGAGACACCTTCCGGCCCTCGAGCCTCACCTTCCGCGAGCCCGTCGCATCCGAGAAGCTCCGCGCGCAGGATCTGTGGGACCGTCGGCGTGCGTACCAGCAGGGGTACTCGCATCGCGGTGAGCCCGCACCCATCCCCCCAGACGTAACTGTAGCCATCTTGCCCGAGGATTGGCGCGATCCGCGCGTGGCGTGCAGGGACGCTGCCGATTACGACGTGTCACGGAAAGTGGGCATATTCTCGCGGAGCCATGTCGTCGTGTTCGGGTCTTTTCTGCCTGTTCCGGCCGACCTCAAGCGCACCGTCCTCAAACGCACAATGGGGCCCGATGTCGATGATGGCGATGGCCAGGTGCTGGTGAAACGCGCTCGCATGGATTTGGTCTTCGCGCTCGCGCCGAGTGACGGGGTCGTTTCGTACAAGGAGCGTCCGCGTGCAGGTGCGACGGCGCCCCCGAGTGCATTCACTCCGAATCCAACTCCTATTCTTAATTCGAGTGCTCCTCGCACTTCGAGTGTTGAGTCGCGTCTGAATTCCCTTCTCCGTCGGACGGGGAATCTGGATTCAACTCTTGTGAATCGGGAGCCGGCTGCTCCCGTGCTCCATTGTAATTCCACTGCTCTTGCGCTCGATCGCAGTTGCAATTCCAGGAGGACCTCCACCAGTCTTGATTCGACGATGCAGAATCCGACTTGGACTCGCGATGACATGACTGCTCTTCTCATTCATTCGAGAAAGCTTGATTCGACTCGGGAATCGATTCCGAACAATCCTGATTACATCGCCCATGCCCGAAATTCGACTGTGCTTCCAGCTGATCATGATTCACAATCCACTCTTGAACTTACCTCGACTGGGAAGTCGACTGCTCGTGATTCGGTTGCTCGCAATTCGAGTCTGGATTCGGCTACTCTTGATTCGATTGCTCATGATTCGAGTAGTCTTGTTTCGACGGTCGACTCGACTCATGATTCGGCTGCTCTTGATTCGGCTGCTGTTGAATCAGGTATTGAACCGGGTCCTGCTTCAAGTACTCTTGATTCCGCTGGGATGGATTCTTCGCGCTCCGGTGCTCTTGATTCCACACTTGGTTCGGCTCGGGATTCAACTGCTCTAGATCTGACTCTCGTGTCCTCTACGCATCCTCACCCCGAGGTCGTGCATCCCAATCCCGATTCCGTGCATCCCTATCCCGATTCTGATCACGAGGCCGAATCTGGGCATCCCGATCCCCATGCTGAGCTCGATCTCGAGCCCGCGCGACTCCCTTCTTTTTCAGAGACGCAAATGCGGACGCAGCCGCAGAAACAGTGGAACGGGCACGGCGAGCCGGGTACGAGTAAGGTGGACGGAGAGAACCAGAAGCAGGACGAGGATGAGGCTGTGAGTGTGGGTGCGGATCCGACCAAGGGCGCAGGTTCGGGTGCGACTACGAGCACTCGACCCGCGTGCGTGAGCGGTAAATCCCAACCCGCTGCTAATTCCACCGCCGCCTCTGCGTCTCCGCCTCCTCTGGCGCGAAGCAGCAGGGACGTCTCCACCCATACTGATGGCGCGAAGACGAAGACCAGGACGAAGACGAAACAACACAAACTCCCCCTTGTGCAAAACATGCATACGCCTCCCATCATCCCCTTCGCGCAGAACATCCCCGCCGCCCCAGGTGCGCCGCTCATATTGGGCGCGGGGTGTGTCATGACGTTCGAAGCGTCTCAAGCACACAGGGCCTTTGGCGCGGAAACAAGACGCGGGGATGCGGAGGCTCTGGTGGAGTGGTTTTCAATGCACACGCGGGGAGGGCAACGGAACGTGGAGTGGGTGAGGTATCTCCGGGAGGTATTGTGGGTAGCGGGGCCTGGGTTGACTCCCTCGCGGAGCGACACTGGGGCTGCGACGGCGGCGTCATCATACTCCTCGCCCCCTTCATCGTTGGAAGGCACGACCTCGCTTGGCCTCGTCCTCGAGCGCGTCGCGGACGCACCGCGCCCTTTCGGGGATGCCACGCTGCACGACGATGGGAGGGCTGTGCGTGCGTTCCTCAAGACGCGCCCTGCCTCAGAGGTCGGGAGGTATGTTCAGTATCTGAGGGCGGTGTTGGGGGAGGTGGAGTGCGGGTTGGCGGAGGACGCGGGTGAGGGTCTTGGATGAATCTAACTTAATCCTAAATCATAATACTTGAAAGATGCGGAGTGGAATGGAGGTGTCGGGGGCTATTTCTTGAGTTTCGTTTTCTTGCTTACGGTAAATATACATTTCGATATTGCCCAGTGGCCAAGACTACGAGTACCCACCTCGGCAAATTCCGAACTGGGTGGGAATTGTTTCCAACTCAAAGCTCCATATCAGAAATTAGTACTGCATTCTCAGCGTTCACAGGTGAGCTGTCTTCCTTCCGATTACATGCATGGAAGCGTGGCAAAGCAGGCGTCACAAAACACCTCAACGGTTTTGGAAGTTATGCCACCTCCCCACAGAATATTGCCGTCGCTGAAGGTGAAGCATGTTCCCATCTGACCAATCCTCTTGATCCGTCAGGACGCTTCAAGTTCATCTGCAACTCAGGCGAAAGTGACTGTGCCAGCCGATCGGCCGAAATCGGTGATCTGGCGAATACCCACGGTTCAAGTCAAGGTTCAAGTCAAGTTTGGCTTCAATTTATGTAATTCAAGAAAAAAATTGACATGACAGTGTCGTATCTCTTTCAATTTTTTTTCCCACCACGTATCCTCTCATCCCATTCTGCGAATCAGTATCCGGCCATTAGCGAACCTCGATGCTGACCATTTCCTCCAGTCCAGGAGCTACAATCGTCTCCGTCTTGTATCCTCCGTAATATCATCCGTACCCCTTCCCATAACCTTACCTACTATGGTATATTCCTCTGTCTAGAATTTGCATGTGTTTGATTCTCTTGTCTGCCGACCGATCCGAACCTCGGTGTGTCGAATTATGTAATCTGAAGCTTTTTTTTCGCCAGGGTGTTACACCTTCAAAACATATATGATTTCGACACACCACATTTCAGAAGTCGCCATACAATCAACACAATGACTATCTCTGCGATACACCACCAATTTCGACAAGCAATGCCCTGCGCTCCAAGTTTGAACCGATGAACTAAATTCAAACGGTACGATAGGCAATCTCGGCGAAGGTCAAGCCGTAGAGACCACCGTCCTCCCCGTGGCTCTTCAACTGTCCCACTATGTAAGGACTTGTTAGCAATAGAAGCGAGAGAATAAATATGGAACGCACAGCTGTCGTTGGTGTCGATGGCGTATCCACCAAAAGCCACGAAATGGCCATTAGCGGTGACACGGAATGCGGTCCCGGTCGAGCCTCCGTAAGGCTACGACCAAATTAATTAGATTTCGGGACAAAATATACCACGACTCACGCCGTGCACCGTCATCTTGCCGTTAAACGAGTCGTAGGTGGTGAAACTGAGCGCCATAATGCGGCTTCCGTAAATGCTGTTCTTATCCTGCCGCCCCGATATAGCCACGATGGTCTCGGTACCTGACAGCACAATAAATGAGATAACTGCAACTCCGACACCGTGACTTCACATACTCCCCAACGTGATCTTGTCGACACTGAGCAAAGGGTCCGTTTTCTTTTCGGGGTTGGTACCGTGATACACATCGGTGGTACTGCCCGTGGTCTTGTAATAAGTGATCGCAATCCCGTCGACCTAGACAAAATTCAGTTGAATGTGCGTGAATAGTTAAGCCAGGCAAACCCACCGCCCCGCCGTGCGCGATAACAATCGACTTGATGGGCTGGGTCGAATTGATGGTGATCTTCGCGCTCCCCCCAATGACTGGGCAACCAACTATGAGAAAGGGAAAGCCACATCGAAGACAATGGGAGACAAACTTTTCTCGAGATCGTTGAATGCATTCCCAGTGTCGCCACCGAAGAGGGCGGATTGGATGGTTGCAATACTCTCAGTCGTCATGCTGTATAGAAAGTCGGAAACAAGGGGACGAGTTTCTTCGTTGCATATGGCGGATGCGGTTGGGGTCTTTTATACAGTTTCCTAAATTCCTGGAAATATTATGTTTTATAGGCTGGACGGATGAAATGAAGGGTGAATGTTATTTGCACTAAACATTGTGGTCAGATAGCCGTCGTTGCTCTTGTCGATGGCAGCGCGAATACTTGAAACTCTCCACGCACGATAAGAGTATGGCTTCCAGGTAATCTCAGAGATTCAGTGTGTCCAAAGACGTCCCGTGCTCCACGGCGGTACGATCAAGATACATGCATGCAGTTTAGCGAGATCTCTCGAGTCTGGCCCATCGGGTCAGATTCAAGCTTTATTTTCTGTAGACATTGTTTACATTCAAGTTTCGAAATAGGCCTGGGTTGTACCCTGAAGACGATTCGGCCGACGGCCCGTGAATTATAGTTGCAATAGATATCTTGGTCAGATGGCCGGCGTTTCTCTGGGCGATGGCAGCGCAAATGCTTGAAACTCTATTGAAGCAATATAATAAGGATATGACTTTCTTTCAAGTAGTCTCAGAGATTCATCATGTCCCAGGACTTCCCGTCAACCACGGCGTACGAGCACGATAGATGAATACAGTATCGCGACATCTCTCGATTCCGGTCCATGGGGGTCAGATTCACGATTTCATTTTCCGTACACATGATATGCTGGGCATTCAAGTTTCTTTTCTTTTTTTATCTTTTGTCTTGCTTTTTGGTGGTGCTTTTTCAGAATTGGACCTACAATCGGTTAGGCTCTAGAACTGCGTAAGGAACAGAAAGCTCGTGACCCCTTCGAGTTTCTAACAGCCTGGGTTCGGACCTTGAAGACGATTCGGCCGACGGCCAGAAGAGCGGCACAGCCGACATATTAAACGTGATAGGGACTACAGAAGCCCCGGTTCACAATCCAATATGACAGCTAAAATCATATTTCCCCGATTTCTAAGGCATTAGGAAACCACCGGAGACCCGGGTGCCTAATAGCATGAGCATCAAAGTTTCTCTTTATCCGAGCTCAGATCAGTTTGCATCCATGGATTTCAGCGAGATACTCCAAGGTTACAGATAGTTCATGAGTGATCATGCCCATGTCGAACAATTTTCGCCCCGGATTGAGACAGACGGTATGCATTATATTTAGCTAGTGCAGTCCAAATTTTCCGTGCCTCTGCCTATTTCGGTGGACAAAGCTCCGATGTAATGCCTCTTCTGAATCTCAAACTGAAGTGGGTGCGAGTGCCTTATATACATCCCGCGTTTGCCGGGGGTCTCAGCGCGCTATCTCTAACTCTCTAACCCCGCCTCACTCCACATCTTACAAGTACTCTGATTTAGAGTTAAAGCAAAATATCATTTAGATTCAGTCGAGACGCTCACCCGCGCCCACCCCCAATCCGCGCACCACCTCCTCTAACACCTCCTTCAAATACTCAACATACCTCCCAACCTCCGCGGCAGGGCGCGTCTTGAGGAACGCACGCACAGCCCTCCCATCGTTGTGCACCGTGGCGTCCCCAAAAGAGCGCGGTGCATTCGCGACGCGCTCGAGAACGAGGCCGAGGGACGTCGTGCCTTCAAACGATGAAGGCGGTGAGGAGGAGGAGGACGACGCTGCCATCTTCGCCTCGGCCTCGTTGCGCGAGGAAGTCAACCCCATCCCCGCGACCCGCAAGACCTCCCGTAGATACCTCACCCATTCCACATTGGGTTGCCCTCCCCGCGCGTGCGTTAAAAACCACTCCACAAGCGCCTCCGCATCTCCGCGCCTCGTCTCCGCCCCAAAGACCCTGGGGGTTTGAGAGGAGACCTCGAACGTCATGACGCACCCCGCGCCCAATATGAGTGGCGCGCCCGGGGCGGCGGGGATGTTCTGCGCGAAGGGGAGGATGGGTTGCGTACGCATGTTTTGCGTAACGGGGACTCCGTGTTGTTTCGTCTTCGTCCTGGTCTTCGTCGACGTCTTCGCGCCGTCATGATGGACGGAGACGTCCCTGCTGCTCCGCGCAAGAGGAGGGGGAGGCGCGGAGGCCGAATGAGCAGCTAGTTGACATGATGATGTCAGGCTGGAGTCGGGAATGACTTTAGCTTTGCCGCTCGCACTGATAGTCTTCCCGCGAGGAGAGGGGCAGACGGGATCGGGATCTGACTGGGGACTTCGTGCGTACCGGGAACCATGCGCCCGATCAGGATGGGCGGAGATGACCTGATGAAGAGGAGATTTCCGACTTGTAGTCGAATCCCGAGTAGAATGAGTACTTGAATCCCAACTCGACTCCTGAGCAGTGGACCCAACAGCACGCGAATCCTGAGTAGACTCGCGGACATCCGAATTCAGAGCGGTTGAATCCAGACTCGAATGTCGAGCGATGGAATCGAGAAGACCGTAATTATGAGTAGAATCCCGAGTTGAATTGACGGTCGAAGTAGGAGTAGTCGACTTCCCTGTCGAGGCAAGTTCAAAACTGGATTGCGAAGCAATCGGATTCCGAGCACTCGAATCAGGAGCGCCGGCAGTCGAATCACGAGCAAGACTGGTGCTCGAATGGAGCGCAGTCGGCTCCCGATTCACAAGAGTGGAATCAAGATTCCACGCCTGCCGGAGAAGTGAGTTCAGAGTCGACGCAAGGTTATTCGAGTCCACGATTGAAGAGGGAAGACTTGGATTGCGAGAAGCACTCGAATCAACAGTCGGGGGCGGGGTCGCACTCGAAATTGCATTTGGTGCGAGTACAGGCCCAACACTTGGAGCAAACGCGCCCGTACCCGCACGGGGACGCACCTTGTACGAAACGACCGTGGCCTGCGGCACGGGCGCGAGCGGGGGCCCGGGGACCCATTCCGTGTCACTGTCAGTACGAGGGCGTTTCGCAATCTGCTCTCCCATACCATCCGGAGCCAAGTGGCGTTTGAGGTCGGCCTGGACCGGAGTAGGGACAACCCCGAACACGACGACCTGGCTACGCGAGAATATGCCCACTTTCCGCGGTGCGTTGGCACCGCAGTTGGTGGGGAGATTCCCCGCCCGTGGATCGATCCAATCCTTCGGCAGGATGGCCACAGTTGCGTCTCGCGCGACGGGAAAGGGCTTTCCGGGACGAGAGCACCCCTGTTGGTGCGCACACCGGCGGTCCCAAAGATCCTGAGCGCGGAGCTTCTCGAAGGCGGCGGGTTCGCGGAGGCGGAATTTCTCGACAGCCAGCTGGTCTGTGAGGTATAAGGGCCGGAAAGTGTCCCGGTGGAGCTCGAAGATATCCTGAAGGAGATTTGCGTGGATAAAAGACGGTACACCGTGCCAGAGGAGGAAAAAGAGGAAGGCCTCGAGGTGGAGCTGCGGCATAAGTTAATATATCGATAGGAAAGGAAACAAAAAAAGCGCGATGCGTACACGTACCAGGAAGTCGAGATATCGCTCCGCCGTATCGTTCCTGCATGGACGCACTTTTTCGACCTGGTAGGCGTTGTACAGTCTGACTAGATCAGCTGCGGCGCTCTGGAGGCTCGCGCTGACGTCGATATAAGATGGTGCCGCATTTGCGGCCGGGGAGACTTCCAGTACCGCGCTCCAACTTGAGCTCGAGCTTGAGGTAGAATCCGAAGTAGAAGTTGATACAAATGCCGATGTAGAAGTCGGAGAAGTAGACGTAGAAGAGCAGTGGCGCTTCTGGTCGCGGTGGATAAACGCGCCGAACGAGCGTCCAACGGGGCCAAATAGGTAAACATTCGGCCAGGTGTGGTCCGCCATGTCGAACATGTACGGAACTTGCGATTGAAGCGCATCCGGTACATCGGTGGCAGACTGAGATTCAAGCTGCAAGTTTCCCAGAGAACGCTGGGATACGGTATTCATCCACTTAGCGAGGATACCATCCACCATCGGACGGGAAACACCGATAAAATGCGGATTTTGAGAACGGAATGCGAGGGCAGAGAGCAGGTTCGAGTCGTCGGCGGAGGCAGAAAAACGTGCTCTTTCAAACTCCGCCTGGAGCGAATGCGGACCGCTCGACGGCCCGTCAACTCCGGCTTGTGTAAACCTCAACAAAACGTTCTATGATAGTCAATAAAACACTGTTCTAGCAAGGGGAAGACCCCGAGCTCAAATTAAGTAGCCTCAAAGGCTGAAAGAAATCGTACCAAATTAATTCCCGAGTAAATCCCCCAGTGTCGCACGCCCGCCGTATTCTGGTCCGAGAGTACTCGTGTCCCTTCTCGTCCCGCAGGAAGATCCGGTGTCAGGAAAGTTGAATGTTAGCATACCACGTATATCTAATGATATCTTTTCCAAGTGTTCCCCCAGGTCGCGCGCCCCTGGTGACCAGTCCGTAGGAACATCCGGTGGCCAATGTTGGCATCCCATGCATAAATAGTATGCTCCTCGAATGTTCGATGCACTCATCTTCCTTCCGCAACTTCATATAATGCCTTCACTCTCCGCTCCATCTCCCAGTGGCCATTTTCGTCCGCGAACCTTGCGGAATTGACCGCGCCATCACGGAGGCATTTGCGCGGTACACCAAAGGGAAGGCAAATATCATTTTAAGTGGCCGAAACCGGAAGGGGCCGGAATCCACTGTAGGCTTATTCCACAAGCCACCCGCTCAACAAGGATGGAAACCTGAATTCGTTGCATGTGATGCCTCCTTGATGAAGAACATCGGTTCAGCCACAGCCACTCTCCTCAAGAGCATTTTGCTCCACACCGTGCTGGATAGAAGCTCAGCTTCTATATTAAAGCGAGTAAATACGCCGATCCGCTAAGCTGCCTATTTACAATCCGCCACAACATTATTTCCGTCTTGGCCGGCGCTCAGTATCTTGGCCTGTGCTGCTGTGATCGTAGCATTTTGGCTCGGGCTACGGGGGACATATTTTAATACCATGGTGTGTTACAGAAACAAAGTTACTTACTCGTTGATCATCTTGAGCGCCTCCAACGCCGCATTCAACCCAGAGGCAAATTGGTCGCGCGAGTCGGCGGGGGCGGTTTGGTTGGCGAAAACAGCGTTGAGGATGGTCTGGGTCGCATCATTCACGCTGACCAGCCCCGCCTGAGCGACGGCTACCGCAGTCGCCGTTGAGAGTTCGCTGAAAAACAGCAGTCAGCGGGTGGATGTTGGTTGTACATATCGGGTGGGACACATACGTTGTGTTGAGTTGCCCAATCAAGGTCTGGGCGTCAGCGACGTCTACAACGCTCTTGAGACGCGCGAGATTGCAATCGAGGTTTCCGATCTGGCGTCTGTGCATGGGTGCTGTTGCCATTCGCGGTTGAGTATCTGGGTGCGAGAGGAAATGAGCGGCTTACCTGCCATGGCACATGCTGCGATGCAGAGAGAAAACAGAACGGAGGAAAAGCGGGCCATTGAAAGATAAAATAAAATGGGAGGTGGAAATGCGAAGGAGAGAAGGGAAAGGGAAGGAAGTAAGAGGTAAGACACCTGGTCAGTCTGTGAAGAGGAAGAGAATGGAGATTTCAGAGATGATTCCCTTCTTTTATACCACCTGGTCCACCTCATTGCGCAGCATGCCGTTGGTCATGAAGTAGTAAATCAGCGCTTGTCCAAATGTTCGTTCTGTTGCGTGGATCACAGGCGAAGAAAACACAATGGCTTTCCGGTAGAGAATTGTCGCGAGCTGGGAGTCGTTATAGTGATTGCATCGCCCAGCGCGCAAGTGTCAGCTGCGCAATGGCCGAACGAGCGATCAAACATAACCAGGTGGCTCCCGATCAAGATTTTTGACGGCTTTTTGACGGCCGGTTCTCAATTATGTAAGCCTAAACTGAAGTTATGGGACTTGCATCGATGTAGGCTGATCGAAAAGCAAGATAGAAGGAGACATCCGCCTACACACTCGCATTTTTGTAGAATTTGACCCAAGTCTTCAGTGACCCTCGGCTGGCCATGGTTTTCGAGACTTTTATAAAAGAGGTGTTTGGCAATCGCTATAATTGAAAAGACATTTTTCTCGGTCATGTCGGTGAGCCAAAGATCCACATTACGAAAAATCTGGTCAACCCAGTACAGAACATTGCATAGCAGAAGAGTCATAATTGCTGCGGGGACCATTTTGTCTGCAGTTTGAAGCTTTCAATCCCTGATCATCGAAATTCATGATGAACGGTGGCGAACTCGAACCATATGGCTGCGGAGAAGCTCAATGCGAGAGAATGATCCGTTTAATATGGCACCAGCGTCGATCCGTTAAGTTACGGGTTGTAAAGCGCCAGCCATGGCAGTGCAGATCTGTGCAGCAGTCTTGTAGAGGCTATGAGCTGGCGAACACGCGAGATAGTCAGGCACACTTTATACAAAAATTCAAATGGTTGCAAGTGGGAAATCCAAGAGCCTATAGAATTAGTGAATTCAGAAAGATGAAATTAATTGGGCGGCAATGGGTCGGCAAGCGGCCGGCAAGACACGACGCGTCATTTGTTCGATCCGTTCTACTTTTGGACCGGCACCGTGTGCACGGAATTGACGCCGTATATGGCCGTATTTCCGGCGGGTACCATACGGCACATGCCGTCCCGTCAAGTACTGGGATCCGAGGCGCGGGATGGTACGGTGACCGCTTTACGGGTGCCGTCAAACGTCGAATACGGTTACGGTCAGCAGCCCTACCGGCGTCATCCGAGCCAAATAAAGGAAAGGGATCTTCCCCAACGCCCGGTCGTGCCCGTTGTATCTGAGACAGACGAAATATGGCTTTGTAGAATGCATACGTGTAACGAGGCTACATATAAAACATCTCATTTGGGAGTTCTATTCTAGAATTTGTAGGATCGGCCTCACTTTGATTGGCAAACTTGAAGTGATGTTGTTCGGCTGATCGGCGAGGTCGGAACCTGAAGACGAAATAATCCTTTAGAGAGTCAAAGTCTAGTCGCTTTATGGAAATCCCCATTCTGAGTTTTCTTTCATGAACAAATATTGTCACGGATTGAAATTTACGAAATTCTCTTTCCGAGACATCTTGATCGTCAAGTCAGGAACGCTGTCCTTCGGCACACTTTCGGGTACACAAAATGATACAATCCATTCGTACAATGGTAAACATCATCAACTATACAACTCGTTCAATTCACGCGCAACTTGGGAGGTGCTGCATTCAGGCGGTGATCGGGATGCAGTTGATCGCAATGAGACCACCCCACTCCTGCTCGGGGGCGTCCCAGGTGACTGTGGTGCCTCCGCTGTATCACATTATCATCAGCATTCGAAGCGGAAAAAGCATGAGCTCGCCGCATACCAGTTGTTCCCCACGACGGTGATGGCGCTGCAGCTCAACCCGACGGGAACGTCGAGGCCGGTGAGATCAAGGCCGAGGAGGCCAGCGACCGCGGAGGCGGCACTGCTACTGGAGGAGACAACGCTGTTGCAGCATTGGTCCGAGGTCGGGGGGGTGACTGGTGGAGTGGTGTTGGGAATGGCGGCAGCAAGGGTCTGCGGCGAAAATAATCAATATCTACAGACGTCAAATGCTGAGAGAAGCACATACGATGAGCACGGAGGCTACGACGACAGAGAGCTTGGAGAACATGTTATAGGCTTGAGAGAGAGCTTGAACTACGGTAGAATGTGTTCGAGTGAGGAGTCCTGGGGAATTGTCGTGCCTTTTATACAGTTCGCGGGTGTGAGAGCCGAAAACAGAAGTGTTTCCGACATCGTTTGGGGACAATGTCGGGGAAAGAGCATCCCAGGAGGATAGTGGGGCGGTGGGGCCGTTTGGAACTCCCTGAGGTCGCGAGGGAGGGTGAATGACCAGGATATGACAAGCAACTCAATTGATATCTGTCCATCCCAGGCGAAATTGAGCATTAGAATCAGCAGGAACGAATCGACCAGTGGAGTGTTGGGGCGGGAAGAGTCATGTCGAAGGCAGCGCGAGGAGAGAATTCCCCGGCTCGGAGGTCAAGGCCGTAGAGTGTAGTGATATCAGCAGGGTTTTCTCCCACGTCAACGATTGTCGAACAAATACAACGGTTGGAGAGCGGTGATTTGAAACGTCATTGACTACGATTGAGGAGGCAATCCTGATGCAAGAGTACCAGGAAATATGGGTTGAAAGGCCAGCGATAAATCCGCATGCATCTTCAGCCCTATCAAGTCGAACGAAAATGACTATCCGCCTCCCTCGATTTTTTCGGGCACTCGCAGCCGATGGGTATTGAAGAACCGAGTCGTACATGGTACCCATCAGACAAATATGCCTCGGATCTTGTTCCCGACTCTCCAACGGAGAAATAGCCTTTGAACTCCGAAATTAAACACGCCGCCTCGACGTCATGGGTGATAGAGGATTCCCGACAAAAGTGCAGGAGGGTCAAAGCAAGTTTGCGAGTCTTCCCAAGGGGGTCGAAGCGGGCGCTCAGCATTTGTCTGTACTCCCAGAAGTTCGGATTTCCCGGAGAAGAGACAACGAGCAGGATTTAGACCGTACGGCACAATTTCCGCGCTCGATCAACCTGAGGGGTTACAAGCCATGAGGACAAGAATTGAAATAGCACTGATTGGAGTTGTCGAGTTTCTTCCCAGCCGCGGGGGCGACGGAGTCGCGCTGGGAGAAGCGGAAGTGCGATTGACTAGTTCAACCAGAAGGGATTTGACATTCAGCCACAAAGTGGAGAGTTGACGGCACCGGTACCGTGATATGGAATTTGGGCCGTAACACTGAAAATGACGTCGCGTGTACAGCAACAACCATTTTGAGGTACAGTAGATCGCCAAGAAAGGTTAACGAGTTCGAGTCGGCGTCAATTCATAAACTTGGCATGCCGCGGAGGCTTTTGTTCTGCCCCCCAAGTCGTGTTGTGGCTTCCTCGCAAGGACGCGAAACCCGGAGCATATTTATGCCGTTTGACGGGGATATTCTTTGTCGGCCTATTCAGTGGAAATTCCATTGAAATAGTCATCGAAAGCTCAAATCGCCAAAAGACCCGCTGCCATGTGATCGGTGCTGCTCACCACAACCTTTTTATTGCTCCTCGGAAAGCGGGGGGAAGCCTTTTAGCGCAGGTACGATTCTTGTGGGCCGAGTGTGTATATGCATGCCCATGTCCTCTTCGAGTTCGGCCAGTACTGAGTGAGCGCGTCGAGGAGAAGGGAGAAGGCCGCAGGACACGTGGCCGACAGAACCGAAAATCGTACGCACTGCAGACAGCGGAAGCACTATATATCAGTGCCTCCGTACAACCAAAATATAGTGCCGAAAGCACTTCTAATTAGCGCATGGACACACTTATATATAGTGCCATGTGGCCAAAATTTCACTGATATGTAGTGCTTTTTCGTGTTTATTAGTGCTTCATGGCACTATTATGAAGTGCGTCAGCGCACTAATTTACCGTGCTCTTAGGCACTGATTCCAGGTCCTCCAGTTCAGTTTGCGTTCCAATTAATATATATTCAGATGTCTACTAGTCTACAAACTCGGGTATCTACATAACGACCCCGAAATGAGGTAGCCGCGCTCACCCAAACTACCGAAGTCCCGATAGAAGGGTTGAATCGCGTCTGGATATAATGAAGAAAACATAGAACGAGGTTGATTCAGCCAATCCAAAACAAAAATGCCAGAAGACTAACGATTTTGCACCTGAGAAAAGTAACGTAGAGCCGCATGCGGATGAAGGATCCGAAAACAGAGATCAGAGCAACGAACAAGGACAAGAATGAGCACCCCTACCGCTGTCGGGGCTGATAAATGGTGCAGGTGGAAGTTTCCAACGAGGGTTGTGAGCGGCCGAAGAGCATAATCACGGAGTCGCGCGAACATGCTCGATCGGCGGCCGCAGTTTCAACGGGACAGGCAGTGAGCGCTAAAACAAAGGAGGGTGCAGGTGAGTGGAAGAAACAGCAAATATAAAGAAAAGAAATCTCACAAGAGGGAACGAGCCCACAAGCTAGTCAGCGCAAGGGCCGGCTCGGGCGCGGTGCTTTGGGGACGTTGGAAGATGACGCCGCAGTGGCACCAACGCATGAGTATGTAATTGAAGAGGAAAAAGGAAGACGGAGCTCACAAAATGAGAAAGATGCCATGAGTGGTAGGAGAGGGTAGATAGAACGTGTAAATGGACGCACATAGCACAAATTGGCGCTAGAACCGCGACTTACCGCCGTCATGGCTAAAGCCCAAATAATCGCCGGGTCGGCAATGATCCAGTGCTGGTCATTGTGGACTCATTCACCTGCGGGGAAGTAAGATGGAGTGTAGATTACAAGGGACGAGCCAAATGAAACTGCATCCCCGCGCAAGTGCGCATGACGGTACACAGATTGAATGAATTGCAAAGAGCGCACCGTGTCTTTCAAAACGCCAGGAAAGATTCCTAGCTTTTGTGGGGGAACAAATAGTAGCCTCGCTAGGAGAGAAGCCGGTGAGTGTATCGGCGACGACTGGGATATGTTAACTTACAGAGAGTGATTTGAGTGCCCATTGCGGGGGTTTGAGGCCACCTGAAAGAGCCCACCCAGGAACGTTCGGCTCGTGTCGAGTCGAGCTGTATCGGATCGAATTACCGCATAGATCGCGACGATGGCCCTCCTCCAGATCCATTGAGCGCCAGAACCGGATAGATATTAAGTGGGGTTCGCACCTCCAAAACGGGACGGCAACAACACGGACCAAATATCGTGGTCTACGAGGCCCCGTGCACGCCGCAGCGGAGAAAGTGCACCAAAGCACCTTAAATGCGGGTAGGATGGAGGCGGCGACACACAGCAAGTACAAGCCGAGATGGGGAGATGCCGACGGGTGACGCACCGCATACCGGTGCAAGTATAAGCCAAAAGGCAGGGCGAGAAGCCGGCACCGGATAAGACATATGAATTGGGCGAAACTGAGCAAACTCACCGCAAGGCCAGCTCTGAACAACCTCCCCCGATGCGTGCATAAATTCGTAGCCACTAGAGTGACAAGAGAGGGCCGTCAATAAGAAGGGGTTTGAAATAATCTCCAGCAAAGCCTTTTTTCGTCATCCACCCGCCGGGGTCCCTGGTTTGAGTCCATTCGCGGCGAGAGGGCGAATAAAGGTACTGGAGGGGATATAATGACTTACTCGCAGTGCCCTGAAGAAGTTTCAGCGGGGTTGAGGCCGTATTGCTGCGGGGACGCGTCCTTGTTGGTGGATGGGACCAAAAAGCCTTAATCACGCGTTATTGGGCGAGAATGACCTTGTATGGGGTCAGAAGACCATTAGCGCAGAGTATAGGGTGCATGGCACCTACTTAATTGAGATTTGTGGGAGGAAACAGCAGAGACGGGCATGAGGGAGCGCGACGATGGGAGAAGCGGAAGAGACGAGCGGAGTTTGAAATCGAAGCCTTTGTCTCTAATATGCACAAACAATCGACCGATTCGGCGCGCAAGATCCTCAGAATAATCTCGGTGTCAATTCCCGTCATGGAATTTAGTTCATAGTGATAAATTGCCAATAAATGTGCACTGAAATATTCTCAGACTTATTCATTAAACCCCATCTTTACGGACACACTCTGAATTATATTACAAGTTGAAAAGGTCAGACAGCGATTAAGTATATGACGGTCAGCAGAGGGTAGCAAACAAGTCTGGGAGTGAATGGTACAAGGGAATCATCTGTAGAAGGTAGGTAACAGCCAGTTTCAGAACCATTGACAGCGGCGGCTCGTGTAGAGTTTCTTGTGGTATAGCGCGGGGCCTGATCAACAGCCACCTGGTTTGCGGCCAGTTTAGCTTTCCTCTTTTTGAAATTTTCAGTCTGTGCAAATATTTAAATCAGCATTGGTGCACTGGACTTAACCTTTCCGTTCCAAATCGCTCACCTCCGGTTCATTGACCTCTTTCGGTTTCTTCGCAAGTTTGGATTTGGGTTTCGGTTGTGTTTTCTTACCGCGCTGCGAAAATGTTAGCTCTGGAAATTTTTAAGAAGTGATCAGCCTCACTAGTGGAAAATCATCAATCGTGAGCTCTATCGTCTTTTAGAACTGTTGCTTGTTTACCTTCATTCGAGTTAGTACAAGAAAGAGAAGGCGAATTACTGCGTACTGATTTCTTTCGGCCTTCTGTCGGGGAGAATTGAAGCTGCGAGTGTCTTGCAGTAATCTTGAGAATGGCAGAAAAGAAAGGCAAGAGAACCGGTGGCAGCTAGATGGGAGGAGACGTCAGGGAAAGCCGCGAAGACCAAATACGGACTTACATTCGGTGATCGCCGCCCACACAGCCACTAACTGCCATCACGGAGTCGATAAGATCACGATAAGATGAAAAAACAAAAGCATGCACCGATATGAAGTGCTCGGGAAATTAGTGCCCTGGAGGCACTAACTTAAAGTGCACAGAAAAGCACTATTTCCCAAAGCACTTGATATAAGTGCCTAAATCCATAGATTAGTGCCTGCGCACTAATATGTAGTGCTTTTACTGTTTACAGTGTCGTCGGATCAAAATTCCGCCCTCAGACTTCGCCCGTGTCGTTGTTGATCCGCCCACAGTGCATCAGATGCGACGCGTGTATGGGCCACCTTAGACCCAGAGTTAGAAGAGTCTGCGGACTCGGGTTCCACAGCCTTGGCAGAATTGAAGCGGCTTTGGACCAGATCAGATTAGATAGGATTGATTCGGGGAGATTACATAGAGACAAACCCTTGGGGTTTGAAAATCTGTATTGCCAATTTTTACATGTGTCCTATGTCCTACAAATGGGATAATTCTAATCAGCAACCCCCGTAGTCGCGGTACGGGGGGTTGCTGAATAGAAAAATCTATTCAGCAACCCCAGAGCAACCCCCACGTAATACTCTCGGCTAGTATTGCCGATAGGAATTGATACCCCGCTGTGATCTGCAGTGATGCCGTGTTCGGCCCACGGACCCGGCTGTTGCTGCACTAGGAAGTGTCTTCCAATCAATCTCAAATCCTCCGCGAGTCTTCTCTACAGTAGCATGGAAAACTCTTCCTTTGATGAAGTTCCAAATCAGGAAAAATCCAGGTTGAGAAGTTGATTTCTGACGGTACACAATTCCTCGGAGTGATATATAGAGCGTAATGGATTGGACCAGAACACCACAACATCGCGTTAGTAAAAAATTCCGAGTCGGCAGAAAGTTCATAGTGTATGTAAGGCACCTCTCAAATTTTCCATAAGTTCAGCGAAAGCCGGGAGGACAGAGCAAGATAACCTCTCTTTTGATCACTGACTTTGATGGACCGACGGCCTCTTATTTGTTTCCTCTTAGTTATTTCAGTCAGATATAGGTGAGAAGAATAGTACACAATCCCGAAAAAAACCGGAGGCATAGAGGGCAAGGGGAAACAGAGATATGTGAATCTCATTTGTATTGTGCGCCAGTAGTGCCGACGGCATCAGCGGCAGACATCGGCAACACCGCTTATTAACAAGGGCTTGCTGATTAGCAAGGTTGCTGAATAGCGGCAACCCCCGTACCCAAAACTACGGGGGTTGCTGATTAGAATTATCCCTACAAATGTGATATATGAGTCCGACAGAAAAGGCGCGCGGGCATGAAAGCGATTGCAACGGGTGCATTTACATGTTCGCGATGCAAGCGTTCAGCCCGGAGTCAGTGTTTCTCCACGCGACGTTCAGAGCGTCAAACTGTGATCCACAGTGAGGAATCAAGAGGGTCATCATGAGCTGCGACAGGTTTGTGAGCCGCCCGTAGCGGAATAGATAAGGAAAAGACTAGTACTGACTTGAAGTGTCGTCTGTAGCGCCTGCATGGACATGAGCAGCTGTGTGGTGTCCGTGTGAGGCGAGGTGATGTGGCAGCCGGAGGAGAAGGTCGTCATCTGCAGCGCGACATTGAGATTGGGGTCAAGATGAGGGAGCGCCGGTCATACCTGGCTCACGAAGGACGAAAGCCAGTTCAGAAAATCTTGAAGTTGAGTAGCAATCTGAGCGGCGGTCTTATCGGAGGTCGTGCTACCGGAGAGCGCAGCCTGGAAAAAGTGAGTACAATAATATGTCGGCGGACCGGATCGGATGCGTACCAGGAGGGAAAATAGGCTGTTGGCCTGCGTCGTGAGACCGTTAATCTGGGTACCGAGAGTATACGTAGCAGTCATAAGCTAGAAATATACAATGTTTATTGAGACGTGGAGGAAGAAGAAATATCGCACCTGAGTACCTGCGCCGAGGAGACTGGAACGGGAACTTAGGTTCAAAACACTATTCAAGAGCGTGGTAGCGGAACCCAAGGAGCTCGAAGTCGTGCTCATTGAGGTTCCCAGCGTGAGTAAAGTCGATGGGATGGCGGATACATCCAACGGAATCCCAGAAGCGCCGCTGACAGCGCTGGATATCACAGCGCTGGGAACGACAACAACGCCGAGTTCATTCGGGAGAACACCAGAGAGAGCCGCGTTCGCGGCACTTGATACGATGTTGACGACAGCCGGGAGACGTTGATACCACTGGGCAGAGCGCTGCGCTGCACGACTCCGCTGACCGCGCTGGGGACAAAGTTTGGTCCAGGGACACCACTGGGCTGAACGGTACCGCTGACCGTATCGTAGACAAATTTCACCGCCGGAGATGGGATAGCAGCGATGGTGGGCAGAAGAATGCTGGCGGGGTCGTTGACGGCGTGGACAAAGTTGAATACGGCTGGGGCAGTGCCCGTCGGCAGGGAACCGACACCGCTGACCGCGCTGGAGGCGAAATTCACTACCGGCGAAGGGATACCAGCGCCGTTGGCGAGGCTGCTAGAAATTACGCTGGCGGCATTCGAAACGACAGCGGCGGAGTCGGCGAAGTTCGCTACAGGCGATGCGGATGCACTGGGGCATTGGAATACAGTGACTGTAGCGGTCTCAGATATCCCTGCTGCAGCGGCAACGCCCTTGTTGAATCGGAAGAGTGGAGAGGCGCTTGAGAGGAGTGGTACGGTACTGAGCACGGCGAGTGGGATGAAGTAGGTCATCATTTCGCCGAGATTTAGTCGTTGAATGGGTCGCTAGATCGTGAACTGTTGGAGAGTCAGAGATAATCCTGAATGAATAATGGCTTGGGCTTACTTAGTTTGTTGTGGTTCGTGAGTCAAATTGACGAGTGAAGGTGAAGGAATGTCTTAGCCGGATTTTATACCTGCAGATCCAGGGGCGCGAGTCCCGTCCACGGAACAGTGAAACATCCGCAGGGGGAGTATTCGCGGAGACTGATGTCTAAGATGAGTGTGTCGGCTGGCGTGTGTCGGCTGGCCAATCGCAGAAATCGATGTACCATGTCTCGGACCTTGCTCCTGAGTAGTTCGGTGAAGTTGATGTTGGCAAGACTTCTCCGGAGCTATATGGTCCTCTTAGTTGAATATCAGGGCATATTCGAGCTTGAAGCTTCGAGGTCATGGTGGGACGAAATCAAGAGTGCCGGTGATTGCCTCATCGGGCCGGTCCGATCACTGCCCATCGGCCAAGTCCGAGCCCAAGTATTCAACCGAAATGCTGCAGTTGTACTTGAGTTGTACTCTTTATAATTCTTCTCTCAAAATCTCTTTTGAAAGCGTCGAGCCTTCGATCATGTAAACAACGAGTCAAGCTGAGAAAATTCTCATTAGGCCAGTATCTGCTTTTCTTCGGGACACTTTCGGGCACACAAAATCATACAATTCATTCATACAATCATAAACATCGTCAACTATGCAACTCATTCAATTCACGCGCAACTTGGGAGGTACTGCATTCAGGCGGTGATGGTAGTGATCACCACGGGTCGGGTCACCCGTGGCGGGTCGCGGGTACGGGTGACCGCGGGTACGGGTACGGGTCGACTTTGTCCAACCCGCCTTGACCCGTATGACCCGTGGCCCACCCGTGCCTTTTGCCGGAGTCGACGATGTACTCGTCTGGTGGTATAGAAATGGTTCTTTCTTGTATGGCCCGGGACTATCTATCGGTTCCTCGTGAGTCTGGTTTTCAACCATGCGAAATCTCACTCAAATTGACCTCAGCGACCTCAGTTTACGTTGAACGGCAATTCTCTCGTGGCCGGCTCCTGATATCCAGTGTCCGCAGCTGTATGAGTGACTTGTATTGAACTCACATTCTATGAAATATACCATGGTTTGATACATATCTGGGCCTTTGAGGGCACGGGTTTCGTGGGTCACGGGTACCCGTGAGCCCGCGGGTAGATTGACGGGTAACCCGCACCCGCGCCACGGGTCGGGTTAAACCGCGGGTACGGGTACGGGTCGTGCTCAACCTACCCGCGGGACACCCGTGGTGATCACTAGGTGATGGGGACGCAGTTGATCGCGATGAGACCACCCCACTCCTGCTCGGGAGCGTCGCAAGTGACGCTGGTGCCTCCGCTGTATCACATTATCATCAGCATTCGAAAGGAGAAAAACATGAGCTCGCCGCATACCAATTGTTCCCCACGACGGTGATGGCGCTGCAGCTCAAGCCGACGGGGACGTCGAGGCCGGTAAGGTCAAGGCCGAGGAGGCCGGCGACCGCAGAGGCGGCACTGCTGGAAGACGAGACAACGCTGTTGCAGCATTGGTCCGATGTCGGGGGAGTCACCGGGGGAGTGGTGTTGGGAATGGCGGCAGCAAGGGTCTGCGGCGAAAATAATCAGTATCTGCAAGAGTCCGAGTCTAGGACGCTGAGGCACGTACAATGAGCACGGAGGCTACGATGACAGAGAGCTTGGAGAACATGTTATTGACTTGAGAGAGCTTGAACTACGGTAGAATGTGTTCGAGTGAAGAGTCCTGGGGGATTGTCGCGCCTTTTATACATTTTGCAGCTGTGAGGACTGAAAACAGAAACTTATTGCGACATCGTTTGAGGACAATGTCGGGGAAAGATAATCCCAGGAGCACAGTGGAGTGGTGGAGCCGTTAGGGACTCCCTGAGGTCGCGAGGGAGGGTGAATGACCAAGATATGACAAGTAACGCAATGCGATACATGACCATTCCAGACAAAATTGGGCACTACAATCAATCAGCAAGAACGAATGTAGACCAGTGGAGCGTTGAGGCGGGAAGAGTCATGTCGAAGGTAGCACGAAGTCCAGGCTGTGCCGGGTCAAGTAGTAATATCGGCAGGGTCTTCTCCCACGTCAACGATTGTCAAACAAATACAACACTAATAGAACGCTCGGAGAGCGGTGATTAGCAACGTCACTTAAAGTCACCAGCATCCAGAAGGTCCGGAGCAATAAGAAGCAAGGACATGTGGGTTTAGATGACCAGAATAAACCAGCTTAGACGCACGAGTCTAGATAGAAGTCTACATCCTCTTTCACAGATCTTTCCAGGGCACTCGCAGCCGTTTCAGCTTGAGGAACGAGTCGTTTGTGACACCCATCAAACAGACCTGGATTTACTCTTGATTGAACCCGACGGAGAAATTAGCGTTTTGTATGTCGAGATTTCAATAACGTTGATGCCTGGGCGTCATGAATGATGGGAAGCCGGGGGGATGGGGGAACCACCACAGTGTTGAGCTACGCGAATCCGTAGGCTTGTGAGTCTCATCGACTGTTGTTGTGATCCTAAGTTGGTACTCATCGGAGGAATCGAGTGAGAGTACCACTATGGTTGTCTACAATGGGAACGATACCACACGGGGAAGAAGTCCATACCGTACGGCACGTTTCCAATTTCCGCGCAAAATCAAATCCGAGGCGTTCCCAAACATGAGGAGACAAGAGCTGAAGGATTGGAGTGCGAGTTCGGCCGCGGGGGAGACGGAGTAGCATACACGGAGATGAAGTGGACTCCACAGGTTCCAGGAGACAGTTGATATTCAGCCACAAAGAACGAGCCACGCGCCCGGACCATGATAGGGATTTAGTTGCCCGTAAGATTGGGAATGACGTCGTGGGTACGAAATGCACATGTACCAACATGTACACACTCTTCATATTCTTCGTAACTGTAGATGTCGCTCGGCAATTTCTCACTCGCTACATATCACCGAGGAATCTATAAGTAGTTTATTTCATGATCATTGGGGTGGTCTCCCCTTCCCAAGTCGTAATTCGATTTATTCTATTTGCGTGGTATCGACGTGGATCCGGTGGGTGTTATTAAACGTCCGCTGTGAGATCAGACAGTGAGATCACAAAAGAAACAGGTTCAATCGGCTTCAGTGCATCAACTCGGCTTCACGCGATCATTTTTCGTCGAGTCCAAGTTGAAGGCTTTTGCACACAATACAAAGCCAGAGTCTGTTGCAAGACTGGTCAACTGGAACTCAAAACCCATATTCGTTATTTATTTGGGTGTGTGTGATTACTTGCAGTCGCCAAACGTGTCGATAATAGCTGCTTGGTTGTAAGCCTGGATATACACAAACAATCCGTATCCATTTATACCACTTGACCGCGTTTTAACCTAGAAATTTCGAGTCTGACTCCGAGAGAACAAGGTCGTGACTGCGGACCTTGTTTGATTCTCAATGAACATTCGTACAAAGTAAGTAGTATTCTTAGACACAAAGGCTGTAAGTGTATGGGCGATATACTGTGCAAAAATTAGCCTCGGTTTACAGGGTTTTTGATGACAAGTTGCATCTCAATAGATTAGCTTGGGTGGCAACTCACAGGAAGTTCACATCTTCAGTTCAGATGCAACTTCTTCGAATGGCTTACATCTTACCGAGTGGCTGCCATCTCGGCAAATTTGGGATTGATCGCTGAAATGTTGGCATCAGATCCCACTGCCGGCCCGGGATCAATTCGTACTCTGTCGGCCACCTTACCTTTCTACCTTCTCTCAAGTCTCTCGGATGTAATATTCTAGGTACAGCAGCATCATAAGACTTCTTCAGAGCACATACCAACAAATCTGGGGTAAATACTGAAGATAATTTGTCGTAGTTTGACATCGCGGACTAACTATGCAGTGTTGCATTATAATGATAAGGGTTAGTGATTATAAGCCCTTATTTTAATATAAGATAAGCCCTTATAATGAGCCCGGACGTTTATACGGCCTTATTAACCCTTAGATACTTGGAAGCCGATAAAGCCGATAAAGCCGACGCACGCCTCCGGAGCCGCCGAGTCGGCCGGCTGGCGCCTGCGGAGGGTTTTTGGATGTGGTGGAGAGCGAAACAAGTGGCCTTTGGTGCCAAAGAGATCCGGGGACCTGGGTATGATTAATTTGAGGGGATTTGGATGCATTTCTCACGGGAAAATGCGAAATTTCTATGAGAAAATAACCCTTATTTTACCCTTATAATGGGCGCCCTTAATAACCCTTATCTGATTATAAGGCCTTAACTTCCGGTGGAACCCTTAATAACCCCTTACTTTGCAACACTGTAACTATGTGCCCAAAGTTTCAGGGGCATTAGGATTCATCTTATAACTTCTCAAGTAACTATTTCTACCAGAAAAGATACATCTCTCATCGTATGTATGGTTCTCTGTTCTCGGAGGGTTGAAATATCCGTCTTGGGATTCCAGCGGAGCCTTCGGATCACCGTTCCGATCAATTCTATCAGTTCCGCTGCCCCAGTGATGACTTGGAGTCAAAAAATTCAAAGGCACTCGAAGCAGTCAACTGGAGCTGGGTGAATTGTGATCCTCTTACAGAGAACGCAACTAAGTTGAAAGATGTCCCCATTTTGAGAGATGCAACCAAAAACCCTGTTTCCATTTCATAGATGTATCCAAAAACCCTGTTTCCACTCACAAGATGTCCTCTAATAATTTTTGCACAGTATATGTGCCATATAAGTGCAAAGAAGCAAGAATAGTATATAAGTGGACAGTGAGTACTAAGTACGTCTTTAGTTCCTATGAGACAATACCCACTCAACTCGGCATGAATATTCGATTCTTGATAGCTCTAGCGGGATTCAATACCTCTAAATTTACCCTGACCTCACATTGGTCCTCTTCATCGCTCGTTTAGCAAGGCGTTTCAAATTACTAGTAGAATTCGAAAGTGAGATGGTTGTAACGCAAAGTGGCCATGATTTCCTCCTTTATTATCAGCAGATTTTCCAGGAAAAGGATAATCAAGGCAACAGAATTCCACCCACAAGCCTCGGCAGGCCACTGGCTTTGTGAGAATGGGAAGAGAGCCAAACAGATCATTCCGTAGGACGATAAGATAAGATAAGATTTACCCTCAACCAACTCGCAGAGCTTCATGAAACAAAGCGTTGCGAACATTGATTCTCGTACATTACACGACGGGACTTGATTCCATTTGTGTAAAACTTTCAGATTTTTCCAACTACCTGCGCCCAGAAAACGAAGCTCTCGATGTCAAGCCCGAATTCCGTATGTCGTTCAAGGCGACCTTTTTGGCATCTTCGTCCTGGGCCATCTACAGTTTTCAAGTGAGGTAGATACTCCAACTAGGATTTGCATGGTTGACCGGTCAACAACAATTCTGGATCGTTCCGGATGGGAACTTCCCATTGAACTACATATAGCGCAGAGAAGCGGAAAGGGCGGAAATTTTGGATTGATTCTGGGAGCTTGTTCGACGTTTGGCGAACTACAGCTGCGCCAAGATTCTAATGTCACGAAATCACTATCGACCTTGGTTCTCTTCCCGTCTTGCACGTACCCATTCTAGAAAGAGCGAGAAATGGAGAGTAGGGCGTGACATACACGAGGATATGCGCAATTGCACCCCGGAGACCTCGATGAGCTAAATGGGGTCGAAACTGACAAAATAAAAAACGAAAGGACGTCCTAATTACGATCCAGCATCTTCTCCACTGAGTCCAAGACAGCACGCAGATAACCAACATACTGCGGGGAGTCCTCGGTGGGTTGGCCATTAAGGAACGCCACAACCGCCTCGCCATCCCCACGCAGCGTCTCCTCACTGAATGTCCGTGGATCATCGTCGACCCGTTCGAACACCAGCCCGAGGGACGTTGACTGCGATTCTTGGGCACCAGCCTGGGCGCTGGGGATGCCATGGAGCCGCAGCTCGGCAAAATTCAACACAGCGCACAGATGCCGGACGTACGCGAGCTGCGCACGGCCGCCATGCGTTTTGAAGAACTCGAGTAGCGCGTCGGCATCGCCCTCGAGTGTGGCGGGCCCGAAGAGCCGGGCATTCTCAAACTGCTCGAACGTCATCACAAGGGAATGGCCCAGGATGAGCGGAGCACCTGCGGCTGAGTGGACGTTTTGTGCGAAAACTTTGGGGCGGGGAAGGGCGTGAGAGGGGCGGCGAATGGGGTGCGCAGGGCGGTGGCTCTCCTTCTCTCGTTCGCTCCTACGAACTCCATGGGCTGGGCCCAGGGCACGCAGCGTCGTAGAACGCTGTCTCTGGGGGGTCTTGGGTATCGCGACAAGGTCCGCATCGGGGATAGCGATGCCCGTGATGCCCGTGATGTCGGAGCTAGACGGCTCTGGGTGATGAGGACGAGGAAATCTGAGTCCGGTTGCTGCTCCTTCTTCTTGGGAATGGGGAGAATGCAACACCTCCTCCTCTTTATCCTCTTCCTCGCGATGACGTTTGCGCCCTTCGCCTTCGAGCTCGTTGGGGACGATCAATGATGGCTGCTGGATGGAGGACTCTGGAGCTACGGGATGATTATTAAGAGAAGGATCCGACAACTGTAGAAACCGGCTTCCAGACGGAGTCTTGGTATGGACACCCAGACGGTTGTCGACGCGGGGATCGCCCCAGTTTGGGGGAAGCAAGGTCACAAGTGCGCCTGTTAGGGGTTTGCCGACGGGATGGAATGGCTGGTGTTTTCGCCGCAGATCCCAAAGGCTTTTAGCGCAAAGTCCTTCGAACGACGCCTGCGGGGAGCCCTCGGGGAGTTGGAAAGTGGCTCTGTGATGGTCATGGAGATCTTTCATGAGGTTCGCATGAATGAAGGAGGGAAAATCGTGCCAGAGCAAGAAGTAAAGGAAGGCCTCCAGCCGAAGCTGCCAGTGGAAGGGATTGGTTCGCGCTTATTGAACGAAGATAAAACTCCCACCAAAAAATCCAGGTACTGGAGTGAAGCTTCTCGAGTGCCCTGCTGGATGCAGCGGCGCTGTAAAATGGGGAGATCCTTCGCCGCCTTTTCAAGCATCTCGCGCACATCAACGGAGCGACATTGAGTGCCATCTTGATTGGACATCGTTAACACCAATTTGGAGCAGTTACGATGTATGAAAGCCCCAAAGCAGCTTCCCTTGGGGCCGAAGACAAATACTCTCGACCAAATTGGGTCGTCTACCTCGAACAGATAAGAAAGGCCATCTGTACGCGAGGTATCGAGAGCGAGCTGCCACTGTGCTGCGGTTTGAATCATGCGATCGACCATACCGGTCGGTAAGCACAATTTTGAGTGCAGGTGGTTGAGCACTTCGAATGGATTGAAGGAGGAGAGACAGGAAAGCCAACCGCAACTTGGGGAGAATGGAGTATCGACGATAGCCTTGAGTATGGATCAACACGCCACACTAAGCACCCACGTGCACTGCCTGGACCACCCGGACCATCGCTGCCGGACTGCGGACCGGGGTACTACGACAATCCGGTTTCAAGCATCTAGTAAGTAGCACTTAAGTACTTGATCTAAGATATGAATGATGCTTTTCAGACCTCCCAAGTGCCGATAATCATTTGGCAACACGAAGTAAAGCAGGTACTATCCCTCATGGGGAATCCGGACATTTAAGGAAAGATGCTAAATATCTTCTCGACTATGAGTCCTGGGTAAATTAGGAGCACACTATCAGATTCCGATCTGTCTTTTCATTAGGTCTACTATTTTACTTTGCGAAAAACGGTCCACTGGTCCTCGAACGGTGTCGTTCTTTCCGATGTCTGGGTTCCACAATACATAAAAGGTAATGTTCTGATTACCGGCCTCCCACAGGCTCACTCTCGTCGGAGCACCTCAAAAACTCATGAACGGGCCCTGTTGCATCCAATATCCTCCTGTAACTTGCATTAACCTAGGGTGACCCTTGGATGTTGAACACGACAATTTTCTTTCTGGCTTTTAAACTCTTGGGTTTTGGCAGTGGGAGGGGTATATTTAGGTATACAAAAGAAGATACAAGTCACCAACCTGCCTGAAATTTTGAAGGAACACTTTTATGATACGTTCCCATCTCCTGAGTACGTTTCAGTTCTGTGGTAGTCCAACCTTCCGATGGCTAAGGTGGTGTGAAATATAATAGGTAAACACTCGACATTCTATTGTATACACTCAAAACTCTCCTCGTCGCTGAAGCCAGTTCTACGAAAATTTGTGCCAGAATTGTCCGAGGACCAGACCCTTGCAACCCATTGTGATATTGTCACAGGCCCAATCTCTGGCAGGTTCGTTGCAGACATAAAAACGTGATGATGCCGGTAGTCCTAGGCACCACGAATATCTCAAGGGATGAACAGCACTGGGAGTCTCTTAAGGCAAAAAGTTGCCCTCAGGGGAAGGGTGATCTGCGGTGTTTCAGAAAAGGTCGCAATCTAATCTAATCTGGTCTGGCTTCATCGACAGTATCTTATCCACTTATCTTATCGTATCTCATTGATCTTTTAGGCTAGCCACGTGTCTCTTCCCACATAATGGCACATACTGTACTATTTCGACAGGACCCCTGATTATCCCTTTGGAGGCTAGGGCCCGACATCGGCCGATCGGCCCATTTTTGTCCGGACAAATTTCGAGAGATTTGGTCATTTTTTGTCCGGCACGGACCTAGCCGAGGCGTCCAAAAAGGGTAATTTTCTGTTCCCACGGCATAAAAATCTGAAAATTTCGTCCGTAACCCTGTTTGATCGATTTTTTTCGCGTCATATTCGATGCAGGTATGAATTTTGGACGCGGTTCCCAGGAGAAAAAGCCATTTCAAGCTGCTTTCCGGCCGATTTTCTCTGTCAAAACTCGGCCAACCCGCGGATTTTTGTCCGGACAGGACCTGGCCTTTCTGCCCCGGACCCCTCATTTTTGTCCGTCCAGAACCTGGGTTTCAGACCCAAAATCTCAAAATTTTGTCCGGCACGGGGGCTACCCTTTGAGGCTATAATCAGGGGTCCTATTTCGACCGAATGTTCATTATTTTTAGATTTTCGTCGACCGAGGTGACCGATAAATTTTCTTCTGAATTATAGCGATTTTTAAGCACATCAAAAAAATCGAGTGTCACCGTCACCTCGGTCGAAATAGTACAGTATTCTCCTCAGTGACGAACTGCCATGATGCGCCGGATTGGTTCGACTAGCATTTACCCGGCACATCTGCAGACGATAAGCAAGTATCTCATGGTCACTTACGCTAGAGCTAGTGTGTCGCTCGCGACCGATCTACGATTCTACATAGTGATGTTGAGGGCTCGGCCCCGCCAGCCGAGCCGGGCCGGGCTCGGGCTTCTGCCCGACAAGGTTTTGGCGGGCTCAGGGCTCTTACAAGGTATTAGCAAGGAAGAACGAGCCAGCCATCAAATTGAAGACTTGGATTTTTGGAGATTTTCAAGTTGTGTTGAGCTGCAAGTTCAGAGCATGCCTTGTGCAGAGGGCCAAGATAAAGGGAGTAGATAGAAGCATGACACACATAGACTATGTGCAGCAGGCCGGAGGGAGAGGGAGACCGATTGCGCGGGAACCTGCCAGTGTGAGCCAACGGCCGTATCACCGAAATCGGATTTGTTCGGTCATCACGAAATCAAACTCAGTCGGTATCTTGCCGAAGATTCAGAAAAGTCGAATGAAAACTCACCTCTGGATAGTTACCGAATTAAAAAAGATCCAAGGCTTACCTACCTAAACAGAGTCCCCCGAAATATTTTCGAGAATATAGGAGACCATGTGAGAAGCCAATAAACTATCTTCGCTATCGGGTGGCGGTACCCAATGGTCAGGTGCTGATGTCTCGGAAGCTCTCGACAAATAAGGGTATATTTTATTATCTTTATTTCTTTATTTGATTATTTTCACCCACCCACACCGGTATCGAGCCTGAATGCCAGGCCTGCCAGGCCCAGCGAGCCCGGGCCTAGATATATATATATTCATCTTTTCGGCGCGCTTGACGTCTCCTTCTAGCCACGGGACTGAACAGATGCGGCTCACACGGCATTGATCTGCGGCACTTCATCATTGGCGGCACACCCCTGTGTACGGCACGTTTCCACGCATCTCGCATTATCGGCACATCAGCCGTGACTCGGCATCTTCCTGCCACTTTCAACCGAGGAAGTTCATGCTCGTGGGGAGCCCAGTTCGTATATATGTCACATGGCAGACATGCCTCAATAATCAAACCCCCATCTCATGATATTTCTGACTGGTTAAATAAGTTGCCTGCATCGTCGCTACTTGTAATTGCAGAGGACATGTGCAAATGTTCGAAGTTCGGACGTCACTAGATTCATATTGATCTCCCTGTCAGCTCGTCAACCGCATTCTTCAACATTAGTTTGTATGCGTTGAAAAAGTTCAAAGTAATCTAGGTTTAGGACACGACGCGAACATAATTTAAATTCCAACGAAGTTGTGGCAGTTTACAGGCTCGAACAATATTCGATCTAAAGGAAGTAAATTGTACCGGTATGTGGGGATTCACTTTTGCACCCCACACTTAATCCTGATTCAACAGCATCAAGGCTGCAGGACTCTGCTATTTTCAAAGCGATAATGGCGCCTAGACATGGATTGGTGAATTTTAATTTTCAAGTCTCTCGCGTACCATGACATCTGAGCCGAGCCCGACGACAGGGAATGTCCTCTTCTCCTGGCCCGAATGCGACGCCGACTTTAGAGTTGGCAGTCTCCGTGGTCCCCTTCCAGGCGTTGTTAGTGTACGTACTTCTTCCGCCTTACCTTCTACAGTTGCTACAGACACATAATATGTACATGTACAGTTTAGCATAATGGCTTTTTTTTGACTATCAAGCCCGGGCTTGGGCCCGGGGTCAGGGCTTCAGGCCCCGCACCCAGGGCTTGGGCTCGCGCCTGGATAATTTGAAGCCCGAGCCCGGGAATTAGGCCGAGCCGGGCCCTCAACATCACAAGACCGATCGGCGGATGATGTCTGAACTTCAAGTGAAGAGCAGGACCGAGGAGCCTTCGAGCGATCATCGACACGTCGCACGTCTGGCGAAACTCCGAATTTTGAACTCTCTCCGCACTGATACTCGAATCCAGACGAAAAAGGAACCTGTACTTCCAATCGGTCGGCATTCCGATCAGCCTCAGCTCGATGTTCTGCGAGGAAGTCGTGAACACGGCTTGGGCGCAACGAAAAGCTTCCTCGCTTCTCCTAGTTTATTCACCGACGTCGATTTGATCCTTTTTGTTGTAATACATGTACCTCACTTCTCCGATCTCAAAGTGGACGTTTCTCAGGACTCCCACAGGAGCCGTCTCACACGTTGCGCAAATGGATATATTGGAGCGCAGACCACCCGAGGCCAAAGTATCTCCGAGAATCCACCTGCCAGTGGGACATCGGAGAGGGTACGTTGCTGGTGCATGTGGCTTGTGTAGCTGCGACGTCATTTGCGGCCTCGTTGATGCGCGTTATTCATCCGACTCCATCCACATCACGGTTCCTCAACTCTCCGCGTTTTGTTCTCTGTTTGTAGTCTCCCGTAGTCAGACTCTACACAAAAAAGTTTTAATGATAATCGATAAAACTATGTGTAGAACTCTGTTTGTGGCGAACGTCAACTGTATCCCGGAACTTGTTCATTCCCTTTCATCTCCGTGTCTGCGACCCCGTCGCCCTCCTCTGCCGAACTCGTGCTGCATTTCTATCTCAGTTCTTGGCCCCTCATTTCTTGCAACCCTTCGGGTCTCATACAGCGCGCAAATGGGAAGTTCGCGGAGGTGAAGAAGTTGTTCCGTGCGGTCGGAACTCTGCCCCTCGCGATCTAATCGCACGGACACACGGTAGCCTACTTCAATTCGAGAAATGCACACTGACCCGGAATGGTACGAGGCCCCCCTCGAACCTGGAGGAGATTTGCTTGGTTCGACCCTAGATTCTTCGATCATCCATGACGTCTAGGTCCAAGGAGGCAACGTGTTTAATCTTGCCGTTCAAACGACTAATTGTTCCGTCGGTCAAGAACAAATCTAAGGTACATCTGTTTGATTGGTAGTCTGAAACGACTCCGAGTTCCCAAAAGAAATCGGTGAAGGTGAATGGTGATTTTTGTTTGACATCTAGGTTGGAAGATGCATGCATATTTTATCCCTGACATCCACAACCCATAAGTATCTCTCGCCATTAATTCGGTCTCGGTCTCCACGTAGACTCACTCGTCGTCACTGACGTTGTCAATCACCGCTCTTCAAGCGTTGTTTTGGCGTTGCGTTGTTCGACAAGTGTTGACGTGGGAGAACCCCTAACGCTATTGCCGTGATCCATAGTCTGACCTCTCGCTGGCGTACTTTATCTGCTGCGCTGCCTTCGACAGAAGTCTTCCCGCCCCACCGCACCACTCATCGACATCGCTTCTAGTTTTCGACGCCTGGGATGGACAGGTTCAAATTCAATTGATTTCTCATATGTGGCGGCCCTCGCGACCTCAAGGAGCCCCCAACAGCTCCACCACTCCACTATGCTCCTGGTATGCTCTTTCCCCAATTTTGTCCTCCAACGACGTCACAATAGGTTCTGTTTTCAGCCCTCACAGCCGCCCTAGTCTCTTATAAACAGACGCTACAACATAATATACTCGTACCTCGTATGTTGTACAGCCGCCTGCAAACTGTATAAAAGGCACGACAATCCCCCAGGATTCTTCACTCGAACACATTCTACCGTCGTTCAAGCTCTCTATAACATGTTCTCCAAGCTCTCTGTCGTCGTAGCCTCCGTGCTCATTGTACGTGCTTCTCTCAGCATCTGATGTCTGTAGATATTGATTATTTCGCTGCAGACCCTTGCTGCCGCCATCCCCAACACCACTCCCCCGGTGACTCCCCCGACCTCGGACCAATGCTGCAACAGCGTTGTCTCTTCCAGCAGCAGCGCCGCCTCCGCGGTTGCCGCCCTCCTCGGCCTTGACCTCACCGGCCTCGACGTCCCCGTCGGGTTGAGCTGCAGCCCCATCACCGTCGCGGGGAACAACTGGTAGGCAGCTGTATTCACGCTTGTTCCGCTTGGAATGCTAATAATGTGAGACAGCGGAAGCACCAGTGTTACTTGCGACGCGCCCGAGAAGGAGTGGGGTGGTCTCATCGCGATCAACTGCATCCCCATCACTGCCTGAATGCAGTAGTGCCTCCCCAATTGCGAGCAAATCGGACGAGTTGCGTAGTTGATGATGATCCCGATTGTGTCTGTACAAACCTCGAATTGTATGATCTTGTGTGTGTGAAAGAGTTCCAATGAGGTCTCCCATGAGCTTGAATCGTCGTTAGTTCAATGAACTTCAATCCACGTAAATCAGAAAGTACGGTTCCGAACAGAGGCCAAGCCCTTGATTTAAATGTGGGAATTTAAACAGCGATGGATCTTTAGGTTTTCATTGGCCTTAATAAACCAACGCCTCTTCAAGGCCACAACTCACTGCGTTCAGGCGGCCGCGCGGCAGACCTATCGGAGCTACGTCGTCATACGACTGAGCTGTGCCGCGCTCCCTCGGCGCAGTCTGCAATCTGCCGCCATCGCTCGGCACAACTCCGTCGTTTGGTGCCGTAGCTCGGCAGGGCCTTTTTACCTCTGCCGCCGAGCTATCTGAACGCAGGGACTGATCTCGCTTTATGGATATCGTTACTTGACTATTACGTTCAATCAGACAGAAGGGGGAGTCTATGGATTACGAACATAGGTACATATCACCCGGCACCAAGCCCGATGTTGAATTGGTACCGCCGTTCACAAAAAAAAAAAAATTCTAACTTGCAACCATGAAAAGGTCCGGAGCCTTCCTCTGGTTTCAATTAAAATGTGGCGTATCTTCGACCAAATTAAGTAATGCTTGAACTCATTGTTGTTAAAAATCCACAAACCTGTTCGTTTGTAACAACACACCCTGACATACCGCTGGCACCGTTAAATCGGCGCTTTACCGAATTTCTTGCGACGTCACGATCTTCTTTGCCCCGTGTCGATGCATTTCAATTATCGAACTGGTTGAAAATCTCACGTGTAACTGTCTTAATGCTTTACTCAAATTTTGACGGTTTATTTGGCGTTTATAATTCATAGCCACTTCTCCACAGCTTCTCTTTCCGAGCCATCGCAAAGTGGCCTCGGTGGCCTGAAAAATAATACCATCCATGTCCTAGGTAGATGATTAAACCGGTTGAATTCTTATTCCGCAGTTATCCGGCAATTTGAATAACGATCCGGGCTATCCCGTCAGTGCACGTGGTTTTTGGTGCCACGTTCAGTACACACTTTTTCTCTCTCATCCATCCTCCTTTCCCGTTAGTTGTGCTTCGCTCGTGGCTCGCAACCTTCAGTCCCTTTTTAAGGGCTAAACAACAGAATCCTGGATTGTGCCTACCGACCAGTATGGTCGACCGCATGATTGAAAACGCCACACAGTGGCGGCTCGCCGTCGATGCCTCGCCTACAGATGGGTTTCCTTTCATATTCGAGCTTGAGGATCCAACGTGGCCCAGCGTCCTCCTCTTTGGACCTGTGGGAAGCTGTTTTGGGGCTTTCATGGATGTCGAAAAACGTGACCGGTGGCCCGATTTGAAATTGAACATGTCCAACCAGGATGGCACTCAACGTTTTGTTGCCGTTCGCGAGATTCTTCAAAACGCGGCCAAGGATCTCCCTAATTTAAAGCGTCATTTTATCGAGCAGGCGACCCGAGAAGCCTCCCGTCAATATCTGGACTTCCTGGTGCGCATCGATCTCATAATTCGTTCAACACTCCCGAACTAATTCCTCCCAGCTTCGGCTGGAGGCATTCCTGTATTTTCTGCTGTGGAACGGTTTCCCGTCGTTCATTCATTCGAACCTCATGAAAGACCTCCATGACCACCACAGAGCCACTTTCAAACGCCCCGAGGGATCCGCGCAGGCGTCATTCGAGGGACTTTGCGCCAAAAACCTTTGGGACCTCCGGCGCAAGCACCAACCATTTCATCCTGGTGGAAAACCCCTGACAGACGCTCTCCTGACCTTGCTTCCCACAAACTGGGTCGATCCCCGTGAAAAGGTTCAAAGCCATTTTCTACGGTTGTCGGATCCTTCTCTTAAAGATCGCCCCGTGGCCCCAATTTCCTTCACTCAACCATCCGTCTTGCCGCGTGAGATCACACCCAAAAAACTCAAACGTCGTTGGGGGGGAGAGGAGGAAGAGTTGAATTTATCCGATCTACAGCAAGGAGGAGAAGCAGATAGACTGAGGAAGTCTCCTCGTCCTCGTCCTCGTCCTCGTCTTCGCGCAGAGCCGTCTAGCTCTAACATCACAATCATTTCTCTGCCGGAACGTGACGTTGTCGCGATACGCAAGACTCCCTACAATCAGCGTACGACACCGGCGGGGCGGACCCCAGCTCCGGCCCAACGCCTCCGTAAGAGCGAAAGAGAGAAGGTGCGCCCAGGTGCGCGCGTCTCAACCCAATCCATCCGCCGCCCCGACCAGGCCCTGCCTCCCCCCAAAGTCTTCGCACGAAACGTCCATTCAGCCGCAGGTGCTCCGCTCATCCTGGGTCATTCCCTCGTGATGACGTTCGAGAAGTCAGAGAGAACACGGTTTTTCGGGCCTACCACGCTCCAGGGTGATGCCGACGCGTTGCTAGAGTTCTTCAGACTGCATGGCGGCAGCACGCAGCTCGACTACGTGCGGTATCTGTGCGCTGTGTTGAGTTTCGCGGAGCACGACATCCCCAGCACCCAGCCTGGTGCCCACCGCCAGGGCCCGCAGTCAACATCCCTCGGCTTGGTGTTGGAAAGGGTCGACAACGAACCACGGGCCTTTGGTGACAACACGCTACAAGCGGATAGCGAGGCGCTCTTAGCGTTCCTAAACCGCCGGCCCAACGCGGTTTCCCATCAATATATTGGCTATTTGCGCGCTGTCTTAGACTCGGTAGAGGCGGCGCTGCAGCGTGGTTAGAATCAACTTACGTCTCTTCTTCTGTTTCCGTTTCTTGAGTCCTACATTATATACCCTCCTTCGGTCCTAGCGCTCTCCTCCACCGTTATGTTGAATTCACTTTCTGTCCGGTTCCTTTAAGTTGTTCCTCTTCGTCGTCCAGCCTTACTCCTGTGGGCGGGTTTTCTGGGTCCCACTGCCACGAACGCGACTCCACGATGATCATCAATCGACCAAATTCACCTTCAAAGATTTGGTCTACAGTGATAATAAGTTTTGATTCTGAGAGTACATAGGACGGTTTTCCGCTCTCTCCGCCTCTTACTATAGTTATGTAGAACGAATCAGATAGCATACGAGGGAAATAGTCGTCTGCCCCATACATTGCCACAGTTATCATGGATTGCAAATTTGCCGTTGTAGTGAATTGAACATTCCACCCCGAAATTTACTTTCTCAAACTGACCGCTTCTTCAAGCTCAACTTACTTTACAGTAGCACCGACATGTCAAATAACCTTCCAAGTATATTTGTCTACTTCCTGGCGACCCCAACGCCTAGATCCAATGCCACTACATCGGAACCTTGTAATGCGAGACCAAGTCGCATTTGAAGTCTATGCTGGATTAGATCAATGGGTTCGAGTTGATTACATTTTACACAAATGAAACAGAGGCAAAGGCTGCAATGGTAGCATGCTACAGGGGTCGGTCAGATCTACGAAGTTGTACATTTCATTTTTTTTGTTACATATCCACGCAAGGCCACAATATGTTGTCCGGGTAATGTGTTTCCTCACGACACGCCGAGCGCGTCCCATTTCCGTCTACACGAGTCTGGACTATAATCTATGCGCAACACAATGAATGAGCCGTTCGAGTTCAGCACCTTGCCCGGTACCGCCAATTGAAGCCGATGACGCACCAAAGCTATCCTGACTAGAACACATACACCGCCCCGCCTCCCATACGTCCAGGGCTCTCGGACAGTGGCTCCAGTCGTCGTGCTGGTACCCTATTTCCTCGAACAAGTGTATTCGCGACTTGGGAAGTAAGAGCGCAGCCGCGATGGAGTGGACGGGCGCGTCGCCCCACCGCTGTGTAGATCGACGTTACTTCGCTGGAATAAAGCGAAGAGGACCCGGGAAACACACCTCGTAGTAGAAGCCGCCGGTAGCGTCCAGATATTCGAAGAACGCGGTGTACGCCTCACTGCGCCAGAAATCGAGGGAAGCGATTTCAAAGTTACTCCAAACTATGGGCAGATAAGACGAGGGCAGGTGAACAGAAAGCCTGCTCGGATGAGGGAGCTCGACTTACAATGACACCTATTATAGCTTCGCCCGCCGTCATTCGAGATGAACTCGAGCGCGTTATCCTCTTCGTGGATGTACTCCGGATGTCGCGCCATGAACTCTGTACGCAGAATATCCGCAGTAAGGCCGGATAATATCAGCGACAACTACATGTACATACCTTTGACACTGCTCCAAAGCGTCCGAATCGTCGCCGGAATTTCATACACAGAAAGCGTGAATCCTAAGCAGTTCGTAAGCCCGATTGAATGGGTCCGGTCCGAGGCGTACCGTATGTCTTATTATTTTCAGCCATAAACATGAATGGATCGCGATTGATGTCGCAATGGAACTTAATATTTGGTCTATAAATTAGGGATAATCAGGATTCAGA
This sequence comes from Mycena galericulata, assembly GCA_029289565.1. Lineage (NCBI taxonomy): Eukaryota > Fungi > Basidiomycota > Agaricomycetes > Agaricales > Mycenaceae > Mycena > Mycena galericulata. Next base: position 227,584 of record JARKIA010000147.1, read on the forward strand.
ACCGCTGTGTAGAAGTAAAACGAACTCGACACGCCAGTACCATTGGTACTTGAGCACCAACGGGTGCCTGAAGAAGAAACCTGAGTTAAAGCGACACATGTTGTGATATCTGGAATAAAGGCGGAGTCGTCATTCGACAGCTCCAAGGACAATGAACGGGGAGAGCTAACGCAAGGTTTCCTGTCTCCACTAAGCTTCAAGAACCAAACAACATCGCATTGTGACCCACCTCCGTATTTCACATTCATTCGATCCATTTGATCCATGGCCGCCTGCGCCTTTTCGTTGTCTATCCAGTCGGGTTGGTACCAGTGGTCGGCGGAGATGATGCCAAACTCAACACGCGAGGGTGTGAGATTGCGTATACGGCTAATCACCCAACGAAACATGAGATCAGACTTGTCCATCAACCTGAGAGCATACCGCTTGAAATCCTCTGTGAACTCTTCCTCGTTGAGGAATACGTATGGGTAGTTGTACCGTCGGTTGAAGCGGTCCTCGAGCTGCCGTACACTCAGGAGCGCACCTTTGAGGTCAGAATTCCTCGCGAGGATTATAAACGTCGCGTTGGCCCGCGCTTGCGAACCCGTGGCGTCGATCGCTATCGGCGGAGGAGCAGTCTTCACCGACGGCTCTTCAACCATGTCGGCGACTTGAACCGTTCCCGGAAAAGCCTCGGGCCATGATTCATTGACGAGAATTGGTGAGTATTTTCGATGTAGACCGACGAGGGCTAGCTAGTGAGGCGGTTTAGGACGGGACACCAAGTTGTTTGAGAAAATGCCAAATACCAGGATTATGCAGGCCAAAGTAGCATATCGAGCTCGCCGGGACATCAGTGAGAACGATGCAACCCCCAGTAGAGGCTATGGTCGATGTGTCGAATCAATCCGGGTGATATTGTCAGGTAAGAATGCCACGTTTCCAGTCCCAATTCTGAGCCCGGTACCCGAAGTAAGATGAAGCCAGTGTGTAGCCAGCCAATGAAAAGACTTGCGATTGCAGCGAATTACACAAGGAAACCCAGGGCAAGTCCTAAGTCGCGCCACGAGGTGGAAGAGCGGGAAGGTGTCCTGCCAAGGGCTGTGCTGATAATTTTAGTTCAACGTGATGTCACACATATGGCTGTAATAGTGTGCCATAATTTTTTGGTGCGCTGGCGGTTGTTTATTAGTTCACCATCGTATTCTTACCAAAAATTTCACCGCTGGCACCCGGTTCATTGAATTTTTCACGACCTCCATGATCGGGCAGAAAAATACACACTCCTTGAAATCAAATTCGCACCACTATAACTATCTCAAGAAATAATTCACAGCCTATAGAGTTGAAAAAAAGGTCCCCTTAGCCTGACTTCTTCCCCGTATAGTACTCGCAATAATTCCGATGATGATACATCCGGGTCCCGGCATTCAAGCCGTCAGCGGAGTTTGTAATTATCATAAGCCCAGCTCCACGGTACTTATATCCGGAATCAAACTGTAGGGCTGATTATTAGATTATTGGACTTGGTTACCACAATCATAAATAGTTCTGCTTGCGCCTCTGCGAAACACCATGGCGGCCGAACCTCTCTGCCGACCGGCCCGAAAATCTGCTTTATCGCTAACTTGTTTTCGAGGCTGGATCACACACGGAGGTGCTTCCCGACTCTTTATTTTGCACTGTACTGGACTGTGTCCTTTTATTGAAGAACACTTGATGCATAAATCTGTGCAAAAAGTATTTTCCTGTGTTGATGGAAGGTGTGTATTTTCTTACTGTAGGCTGGAGAGTGTGGTACCGTGGTTCCCTGGTACTGTAGCACTAAGTATGATCGTGTCAAAGACTCAAAGTGCATTTGGAATCCACTATATACATGCACTTCGGATTGAATACTAGTCATAGGTTGATCTTCAACACTACTCCTCGGACTGAGAGACAAAATAACTACTCCCGGCTATCAAGTCACAGCAAAAGAACGTTTTGTATAGCCTACCAACTTGAAGTAGAAGTATGCCTGAAAAAAGCGAACAAACGAAACCTTCAGCCTGGAAAGACTCCCATGCAAGAAATATTACAAATGAAGACGGAATCCGATCGAGTATACACTACAAAGCGGACACATCAGCAACCCGGCCCGCATTCAAAGACTGGTCGATGCGCGCACTAGTGAAATGTGCGGGGTGTAGTTAAGTACACTACATCGCATGAGTAAGGACACATGTATGTGAATTCACCCAATGAGTCACTACTCGGAATCCGAGTCACCCAGATGGCCCGCGCTCCACTTCCGGCGGAACTCCTCTATCTCTCGCCGCCGTGCGGGAGGATCGTAGTCCTCCCCATTCCGAATAAATTTCCCCACCTGTTCAAAGAGCGCCTCCCATTCCTCCTCGCGCATCCCAAGCGAATCCACCTGCTCGTCGATCTCCAGGACGGGGAGGGGCGTCCCGCGCCTGTGGCGGACGGCAAGCAGGCGGCGCAGTGCCGCGAGCACGGGCGCAACAACGTCCGCATCGGCCCCACCGTCGTCGGAACGCCGCCACACGTACGCGTACAGGTGCACATGCCGCAGCGGCGGGAACACCCCGCCACGGGGGTTCTCCGTCAGCTCGACGAGGGCGGTGAACAGGCGCGTCGCGGCGCTATTGACGAAGGTATACATCATCTCGAGCGCAGGGAGAAGCGCGAGCGCGGCCTTCCACGACGCGACGGTGAGGTGCGGCGCGGCGCGCGCGTCGAGGTGTGTTATGCCGCTGCAGGGTAGCGCCTTTAGCACTTTGGTCATGATCGTGCGCAGCGCATGCTCCGTCGCGGGGTGTGTGTTTACCAGGAAAGTCGCCTTGTCGTACTCCAGCGCGTTCGGCGCGGTTGTTGCGGTGAAAGTACTGAGCATGAAGTTCGTGCGCCCGCGCGAGTCGGTCGCGTCGAGTTGCAGACAACGCAGGGTCGGCGCATCACGGGCACGCACATGCTTGCGGACCGGGACGAGAAGAGGTGCGATGTCGGCCCCGGCGCGGATGCCGAATCCGTAGACGGATATGCGCGCCGTCGAGGGCATTGCGATGTGGCGCAGGAGCTCGTTGCAGAGAGCGACGTCGTCCTGGATCCATATGAACTCGAGACGTGGGAGCGACACGACAGGATAAGACTGGAGGGGGAAATGAGAGCCAATGACTCGACCGAGCTTCAGGTACGTCAAATTCGGGGATGCTCTCAAGGCGGACAGAACTTTGGCGAAGGTAGCGGGTTCGCCGGTCGCGTCGTTCGTCAGCGTGAGCAAGAGGCGATCAAATCCTTGGAGGAGGCTCCAGTTAATGCGGATGTGGGACAAATCTAATGCCGTCAGGCACGGCGCACGCCCGTCGAAGAGGACATCCGGCCATGCGGTCGGCACATCTTCCGGGACTTCCTCCCATTTATAGCTCGGGTCGAGTTTGACTGAGCGCAAGAGCGGGAACCTGTGGTCGGGAAGGGAGTTCATGAAGTCGAGGACACGCGGTGCCGGACCGCAGAGATGCAGCTGGTAGAGACGTTCTGCATGCTCCAACAAGATCACCGCATACAGTCCCGAGTCCAGCGACATGATCTTGACCGTCACTGGGGCGGCACCGGAGCGGTCGAGTTGCATTTGGACGCGCCTGATATTGCGCGAGTACGATACTTCAATAAAACCCCACAATGATTGTTCGCTCAGCGCGATGGCGTGCCAGCGACGGCACACGAGCATCACCTTTGTCCACTTCAGATCATAGGGGGGACCATCAATGAATGCATATATGCCAAAGATCTTGGAAATGAGCTCGTTGGGAAGCGTAGAGATTGGGTTCAGCGCGTTTGCTTGCGCCTTCAAGATTGCTATCTGGGTGTAGTGCCATGCGATTGCTTGGTTGATTGAGGCTAATTGACTGGCAACTGTAGGACTGATCTTGCTCAGGAAAGAATTATTCGTAAAGGAGAAACACACGCACGGTTGAGAGTCCGTTGGCAGCGTGGACATGGCCGAAGGAGAGATAGTGTGACCGTGACCGTGATGACTTCCGGAAACAGGACCGGTGATTATGCCTTTCGAGGTAGGATACTGAAAATCGCCTGTTTGGAGCTTTTGTCCGGACTAATTTTATTTTCCCACGCTTTCTGAGACTGCAGAAATCAATTTTTCGGTGAAGCGGTCACTTTTGTGTTTTTTTGGTCGAGAATTTTCCGAAATCTTGTCCGGATTCCAGTATCCTACCTCGAAAGGCATAATCACCGGTCCTCCGGAAACTCTGCTCAAAGCCGGAAACCGGGAAAGAAAAATATTGAACCACTTTCTCCATGGCTCAAGGTCATGGCCGTGACATGGGACAATCTGTGTGCTCGAGCTCGGGGGTTCAAAAAGAAGCGGAATCAATGTCTTCGCTTAAGGAGTGAGAAAAAGACAAAAAGAGAAACTGCCGTGGTTCGAACACGGGACATTACGATGACTTGCATCAAATTGCAATCGTACGCTCTACCACTGAGCTACAGCTTCCTGCGACATGGGTCACTGTTGATTGATATAACAGTACTGACCCAACGGATGAGTTGGAAGCGCTTGCATTGGAATTCTATTTTTCTGTCGCCGCTGTTTGCGCCACAATATGAAGGGAATTTGTGTTGCCTTCATGTGCTTAACCAACTAAATCATTTCAATGCATTGGTATATTGTCTCTCCTCCTGTGACCCGTGCTTCAAACTTCACAGTCTTTGCACATCCTTATCATCATCTCTACACTATAGTTGGTTGAAAGAGGATGTTGTGAACCACGTCAGATAAATAGATCCCCGCTCCTCCCCTTTCAGAGTCGAAGAAAATGGACCGAAGAGAAAAGACAACGAGAAGTGAACTGCCGGGACATTTTCTCCGATGCCGCGACTGATTTCGGGTCTTTCGCCACGTGTCGTGTGCGCACCTCCTCTGTACCTAAATACTCACTCTCCTTCCGCTGCGGGAACCTGTGGTGCTTCATACGCCCTAATTCCACTTGGACTCTTACCCTCGACATCTGGGAACCATGGGGACAATATCACGACCAATTTTATGAGAGCTAACTTATGCGATGAAAAAAACCCACGTCGTCAGGAACTCGGGGGCTCGTAATTTCAGTGGCACTAGCCTCCAAAGGAACGGAGTCGGGCTTTTCTAATTGGCCGAGAGACGGACAAACGAGAAATGAAAGCACTTCAGCTGCACGAAAAAAACTCTGGCTTGGCTCCCCTTGCTATTGCTGTGAGGAAGGCCGCAACAACGAGTCTTGGTCCCACAAATGCCTCCGCCTTATGCCAAATTTACGCATTGACCCCGGTTTAATTCACCACGCGCTCCTTCAGTGCCCTGATCTCAAAGCGGGTGTTGTTTCTCAGGACTCCCCCAAACTCCCGCACCATTTGCCCCATACGGTGGAAGTGCAAAAATTCACAGCTCAATCCCGGAGGGGAAGACCACGTGAACTGAACTACACTCATTAATGGGTGGTTAGCAGCCCGAGAAAGCCCATCGAGGGACACCGAGCAGGGCTGTAGTGCACAAAACCACTGCTGGTGTATATGGCTCTCGTACCTGCGACGTCATTTCGAATCCGGTTTCTTCCTCCGACTAAATCTCGCATCACGCGTCGATATTCAATGTGTTTCGATGTTTGTGGCTGAACGTCAACTGTCCCCTGCAACTTGTTATTCCCATCTCATCTCCGCATCTACTCACTACTTGATCTCTGCTCCGAGGACAAGACCACGGGGACTCGAGGACTATCTAAATACATGTCGCCTCATGTCTTGGAACCCCTCGGGGTGTGAGCCGACCGCGAAAATATCGTTATGCCGCACGGCGGAAATTGTGCCGTGCGGTCTGGACTCCGTTGCTCCCGTGGTCTCAACGCCGAAAACCAGATATCGAGGGAGGATAGAAACCCCTAGGCTCGCTCAAATATAACGATGCGCACCGACTCGGGATCTACTTTGCCCGTTTCAATCGTGGAACAGACGCTCAGGCTCAAGAAACGGGTCTAACCCTCGTTGGCTTTTGTCGAATTCTTAGAAATTCCACGATGTCTTGATTCAACGAGGCAGTGTGTTTAATTTCGGCTTTCAACTCAATCTTTCTCCGTTGGGGAACCGAGAACATAATTCAGGGCACATCTGCCAGATCGGCACTCAAGGGATGACTTGGCTCATCAGGTTTCCCCCGCATAGGAGTGCCCGAGAAAAAATATGTGAAGGACAATGACTTTCAGTCGACTTCTTTAGGCTTGCATTATGCTTGCGGATTTTTATCCCTGGCGCTCAAAAAAAATTAGACTTCCTGCTGTTTCGTCTGCTTCCAGAGACAAGGGTCGTCGTCAATGACGTCGCAATCACCGCTCTCCGAACGTTTTGTTGCCGTTGTTGTTCGACAATCGTTGACGTGGGAGGAGCCCTTCCAGCTATTACTATAGCCTGACTTCCTGCTGGGGCATGTTTTCCTTCCCTGCCTTCGACAGAACTTTCTCGGCTCCACCGCTCCACTCGTCGACATTCCTTCTCCTGTTTCCGATGCTCGACGTCGAGGACAAACGGTTTCGGATTGAGTTATTTGTCATATCTGGGTCACCCATCGTCTCTCCCGACCTCAGGGCATCCCCAGCAGCTCCACCGCTCCACTTTTCTGCTGGAATCCTCTTTCCCCAACGCTGATATCGAGTCAGCTCGGAATATGTTCCATTTTCAGCACCATGCGGCCGCGAACAGTATAAAAGTCACGACAATCACCCTCCAAGTCTTCACTCGAACACACAGCAGCGTCGTTCAAGCTCTCTAACAAGCTCATAACATGTTCTCCAAGCTTTCCGTCGTCGTAACATATGTGCTTATCGTAAGTGCTCTCCTCTGCATCCTCGACGTGTTCAAAAATTAATCGATATTGGCATCGGCAGACCCTTGCGGCCGCCACCCCCAACACCACTCCCCCCGTCACGCCCCCGACGTCGAACCAATGCTGCAACAGCGTCGTCTCGTCCTCCAGCACCGCCGCGTCTGCGGTCGCCGCCCTGCTCGGCCTTGACCTCACCGGCCTGGATGTCCCCGTCGGGTTGAGCTGCAGCCCCATCACCGTCGTGGGGAACAACTGGTAGGCTGCCGCATTCACAATTGCGTCTGTTGGATTGCTGATCGCGGGATCCAGCGGAAGCACCAGCGTCACCTGCGACGCTCCCGAGCAGGAGTGGGGTGGTCTCATCGCGATTAACTGCATTCCCATCACCGCTTGAATGCTGTCATGGTGCCTAACAAATTGCGAGTGAAGCGAATGTTTTATGTCGTTGACGATGTTCTCCATTGTATTTGCGCGAATTGTATGATCTTATGTGCCTGGAAGAGTTCTGACGAGAAGTGTTAAGGTCTCTTGCAGAGGGTAGTTTTGCATTGTCGCAAGTCCGACTTCGTGGTCACAGGTCGCTCTTACGTTGGGTCAAGCGACCAAGTGTATTTTCTGGTAGCGTCTGTTTATAAGAGGGCAAGTCGCTCAAAAGAAATCCGACAATTTGCGTGGACGCGGATCTATAAAGAACAGGCTAAAAATTATCTTACTTCAAAAACTCATTCGACGTTGGTCTATGTACCGTACTAGCCAAATGTCGTAGTACGTCAGATATTGGTTGAATTTTTGTTCTATTTTCGCATTCCGTTCGGAAGTGAAAGATACACATAAAAATTCCCCTGATACAACCATGCTACTCCTCTCGTTGTTTCTAATCGCTCGTATCATCATATCTCTGAAACTTGTGTAGAAAATTGGTAGAAAAAGCGTTTACTAGCGGTCCGGCGGACCGATCACCATTTGATCTTCACTGCCACCGCCTTGCAGCCTGCCACCTCGTGCTCGGACTAGGATACTGTACGCTGTCATGGAGGCTCATGGAGGCCCGCCTTCAACTGAAAACCGAGTACGGGATCTCTGGTTCTCTGACGGTAGCCTCGTCGTCCGAGCAGAGGAGAAGCTGTTCCGCGTGTCAGGTGCAGTGCTCGCTGCACGATCCTCCGTCTTCCAAGATATGCTTTCGTTTCCGCAGCCTGGTCCTGAGATGTCTCCAACTGAAAGAGTGGAAGATTTTCCCACCGTCGAGCTCCATGATAAGGCAGTGGAAGTGGAACCATTTCTCAGAGCAATCTTCGACTCGAGGTGGGCATCAATGCGGGAGTAAGTATACAAAAACTAACACAAAGTCTGCGAAGTTTCTTCATGCCTCCACCGTTAACCGTCGAATTATCGGATACCTTGGCGATTCTTCGCCTGAGCCACAAATACGACATCCAATATCTGCATCGACGCGCACTGGACCACCTCGTGCGCGTCTACCCGACCCAGCTGCCTACATTTCTTGCCGAGCTAAACACTCTGCCCGACGGCTTTACCCAGCTCCGTTCCTCCGCAAGCGCAAACCTGGACGCCCTCTGCGTCCTTCATGAAGTCAACGCGCTCTGGCTCCTCCCCGCCGCCTACATCCGCGCCGCTCGGCTCAGCCCCCCGCGTTTCCACGCCGAACCCGCGTGGACGCGCGTCCCCGCACCCATCCGTAACACCCTCCACCTCGCGCACGCGCACCAAGCGCGCCACGTCATGGCAATCGTGCACTCCGCCGGACGCGAGGACCCTGACCATGACTGTCAGACGCCGCATGCATGCGCACCGCTCATTCTCGCCGTACTCGGCGTGCTGCTCGAGTACATCTCCGAGCCGAATGTGGAGTTTAACGTGTTTGACGTGAAGGATCTGTTCCGGCCGGGCGTGTGGGACGCGTCGTTCGAGGCGACGTTATGCGAGGTGTGCAGTACGCGTACGGCGGAGCAGATTGAGGTGGGTACGCAGAACGTGTGGGACGCGCTTCCGGTGAGTCTGATGCTCCCTCCATGGGAGGATCTCAGGTCGATGATGGTCGCGGTGATGGGATAATCGAAGCTTGCTACTGTGTTTCTTGGTTATCTGTATGATATTTGCTGTGCAAAGACGCGACAAAAGTTATTAGACTGGTTAGAAGGAGCCTCGGCGAAAGTCATTCAATTGCGCAAGGCACATTTTCCTGGCTGCAGAACAAGGAAGAAATAATCCGACTCCAAAGCAGTATATTTGTCAGAGCCTCGACTCCCATGTCAATTGCCCCAGCTGGATAAGCCATGTACGGCCACGGAAGAGTCGACGTCGGAATCTGGAAGAAGGTTCAGAAACTTCAGATGCACGGAAAAGTTCAGCAGATCAATGAAAAATAAAGGAGAATTCAGATATGTATTACTTCGCTCGCAAAAAATGTGACCCAGCGACATCTGAAGTGAACATGTACTATACACGAAGCTCAAAGCTTGAAGGTTAGACAACCTCGGAGACTAATTGAGCCCTGCAGAAAAGCATTAGTCGGATTCAGCAGATTTTTGATCAAGGTTGGATCAAGGTGTAATTTCTGGCCGAGGTAGGTAAATACCGATCTGGTCTCGGCGACTTCCCTGTAGCCTCCATTCTGCCTTGAAAATTATCTGCATCACATTTTGGGATGCCAAAGATAGTATAACTCAATTCCGAATCCATTACAGCTAACGTCAGTACCGAAGGCGCGGAAGGAAATTTCTTGTTTTGGGATGTTTTCAGAGAATTGTCAGTAACTCAACCAGTTCTGCACCGATTTGCATGAAACCTAGGTAGATCTGTCAGGCTAGTTCAAGCGCAATTAGTGATAGAAACGAATTTGTGAAAATATTATTTATTGGGTAATCTGTGGTTTTGGGCTGTTTTCGGACTGAATGCTTTCTAGCATGCCCAGAACATGTCCCAGTGACCTAATATTTTGGAAAGGACAAAATATATGCCTGGAGGAACCTGTCATAAGGCCAGAATGATATAAAAACAATAGATCAATGCAATCCGTACAATATTTCTGAATGCCAAAGCTGCCAAATTCCTCCAATGCAGCTACAGGAGTAAAACCAAATTATCTATACTTCTGGTTCTATGACATATTGGTCCAGGTATACATGTTGTATGTCTCAAAATATTAGGTCATTGGGACATGTTCTGGGCATGCTAGAAAGCATTCAGCCCGAAAACAGCCCAAAACCACAGATTACCCAATAAATAATATTTTCACAAATTCGTTTCTATCACTAATTGCGCTTGAATTAGCCCGACAGATCTATCTAGGTTTCATGCAAATCGGTGCAGAACTGGTTGAGTTACTGACAATTCTCTGAAAACATCCCAAAACAAGAAATTTCCTTCCGCGCCTTCGGTTGACGTTAGCTGTAAGCGAGATCTGCAGACGCAGAAACGCCTGATCTTCAAAAGGAGGCGATAATATAAGACCTCAAAGAAATGCCCAGCCATATACACAGGGACAGACTCTGACGCCGGGGCCGCGCTTCTTCCCTCGTCTCGGCTACAAACAAACTCTCACCTGTCTTCTCCTCAGGTCCGAAATGAATTCGCATTTGCTTCTGTGCGGTTTTCCTGCCAATCCTGCTGACATTCTGCACCATCGGAAACCACGGACGCGCCGTTTGAGTCGAGCTAAATGAGTATCCTTGATATCGCTGCTTTCAATCTGGCACATAACTATCTCTTGTACTAAGGTAGCGGACAGGCAAATACGGTTACCCCACGTGACGCACCTTTTCGGGCGATTATCTGCAATTCAAGTGTTTACAAAGTGAGAATGGGAAATCCGGCTCAACAGACTTGTGTGAATGTACTCCAAGACCTCTCACAAATATTTCGAGGAGTTTTAGCAAAGAAATGGGGGACTAGTTCCCATATTTATGTCAGCTGGTTGATGTCGGAACTAGTCCTTCATTTCTCATCTAAAACTCATCAAGATATTTGTGAATCCTCCAACGCCACACTTGAACAGAACTGTTGAGGCAGAATTTCTATTTACCTCCGAGAAAAAGAGGTTTTGTGAAAAGACTCTCGAAATTTCCCAAAAAGGTGCGTCACGTGGGGTAACCGTATTTGCCTGTCCGCTACCTTATAAGTATCGGCTCAGAGGCTCGCATCATGGAAATGGCTCTATCTGTAGTTCAATCGTCTCATCTCGAATGTGTTGCGAGAGTTGCGATTGCGACGGCTTGCACAACATATCGTCCCACAGCAACAGAACAGAAGAACCGCTACAAAAACCCCGAAGCCAATACCGACTTGAGCACTTAGGGAGAGTGTTCCCTGAACCGCCGGAGGAGGCTCCACGAGTAAGATGTAATTACGTATGGTCGAGTTCAAACAATCCATGAGTGTGCCATCGATATTCCCGGGCAGCGTGGCCTCTGCCGCATCATCGTCCACCGCGAACACAGAAGTGTTGTTGTACCCATCCAGGCTGAGTGCCGCCGAGCTCCCGCGATAATATGCAATGACCTGCTCGGGTTTCGGGGCAGCCAGTCCAGGATCAAATGCAACGCCGGTGATGTTGGTCCTTGCAAGGTTCTTAGACGCACAACCTGAGGTAGAATTGATGCTATGGATGAGAGCGGTGAGGGTGTTGTCGGTGAGTACACGGAAGACCGTTCCAACCGAGCTGTTGGATTTGAACATCGTGCTGAATAGTTGTCCTCCTGGACGGGTTGTGTCATTTGGTGCGCCATACTACACAATAAGCTGCAAGGGTAGACAATGCCCGAGATTCAACCAGTTCACGTACCTCGCTGGTATTGTACAAGTAGAAATCCGAGGTATTACCGCTGCTCCAAACCACTGGCCAATAATAGAAGGAAAGGTTGCCGCCAGCGACGCCGTGGGGGTACCCATTCCCATATTTCCTGGAAGCTTTTTCAGGCCACCCTGGACGAGTTGAATTGTCGCGATTCAACTTACTGGCCGCCGAACACCTCCGCTCTCGTTCCGCCGCCTACATAAACGTCACTTTACTCGCAAGGTTAGAAGATAGAGGCGGAGCTACCTTCTGTCCTCCCAGCGAATGACCCGGTCGTGATAGTAATTTCCGGCCCCCCACCCACGCTATCGCTCGAGGCCGTCAAGTCGCCGCTAGCTGTGGTAACGGTTGAAGACGAGACTATCTCCCCGCCCCCTACCTCTACACCACTGTCGTCCGAGCTCGAGCCATTGCCTTCGCTCGCTGCGCCGTCACCTGCCTCAGCGCCAGCCCCGTCGCCGGCACTGGCATCGGCGCCTCTTCTAGGCAACAATTCGAGTCCCGAAAATCGCTGGCTTTGCGGATTGTTGAGAAACGTGAGGTTCGACATATTGAATGGAAGGAGGGAGAGAACAAATGGAGTGTGGCCACACGCCCACTGTTTAGCTTTATATATGTTTTGAGCTAGAATGATGTGGCGCATTGATTCGCCAATTCAACAACCATAAATCAAGAGTAAGTGTGGCTAGACTCGCCATGCAATCGTGATGCGCGGTGTTCTTCCAGTCATTTGCCATATTCGATGCTGAGCTGTACCGCCGATCGACGCTCGGTTCGGTGGTGGACCAAGCGTCCTCATTGCTATGCTCGTCGAACACTGGGCTCGGGAGTTCCAGCACAAGTGGGAGGGAGCCACGGCCCGCCCCAATTATTCGAGCCCGTATCTTCACCTACCTGTACTATGGGCTCCAACGGTTCAAGGTGCATGCGGTGGTGGAGGCCAAGACCGCCCGTAATAACACCGTGCAGACGGCTACCATCTTAACAGAGTTTTTGCCCCAGAGGCCCGGAGTGCGCGCAGCGTACCAGGTCCGCTTCGCGCGTAGCTGAAACGCCATGTTCAAGAACAGATAGGCAGCCCACATCAATATCGCCGCCTGACGGACTGCTTGAGGCCCTCACGTGTGGGCGGATGCTCGGGCGGGACGAACAATCCGCCGGCGATGCGGATAATGGTCACTGGCAACATACTTGAGCGGCCTTTGCCACAGTCATCGAAACGAGGCTGCGCATGATGCAAAAGACGATAGAGGTAGCCACTGCGCATGGCTCTGGATATCATGTAAAGATTGGCGGAGGGTACGAGGATTCGAGGCAGTTTCTCAATGTCTATTCAAGGTCTATCGCACAATTGTTCGTTCAGTATTTACTTCTTTCTGTCTGATCCATGAGATAATGTGGTGTTCAATGACCAGAAACCCACCTTCACTTTAGTAGCATGCACCGCGTTATATGCACCTATGATCCCGGACGCTTCTACTTGCGCACGAGCAGCGAGCGGCCGGTCATTTCTGCATGGATTCGTTCAGCAAAAGGACGACAACGGGGAACCAAACCAGACGCACCCTCAGGCTGCGGCAGCCCCATGATATCCAACACCGTCGGCGCCACGTCGCAAAGCGCCCCCTCCTCCTCATCCTCCTTGTTGTCCTTATCATCAGTCAGTCCGTACTTCCCATTCGAGTCGGGCGGCGGTGCAAGGATGAACGGCACGGGGTTGCAGGTGTGCGCGGTGTGCGGCGCACCAGTTTCGGCGTTGCGCATCTGCTCCGCATTACCGTGGTCGGCGGTGATGAGCAGGACGTACCCCGCGCGTTGGCACGCGGCGTACACGGTCCCAACTGCGGCGTCGGTCGCGGTAATGGCTTTGACGGCGGCATCGAAGACGCCGGTGTGCCCAACCTAAGGATAAAAAAGATGTCAGATTTACGGGGTATGATGATGCCGATTGGTGGATGCACCATGTCCGGCGGCGCGAAGTTGCACATCACGAAGTCGTGTTTCTTGCTCTCGACGACCCTGGCAACCGTGTCCGCGACGGCTTGGACGCTCATCTCCGGTTGCAGGTCGTACGTCGCGACCTGGAAAACGCTCAGTATTGGACGTCCAAACGAGTAAAAGTAAGTGAACCTTGGGCGAGGGCACCATGTGCCGCTCCTCGTCCTTGAACTGCGCCTCGACGCCGCCGTTGAAGAAGAACGTGACGTGCGCGTACTTTTCGGTCTCTGTCGCAAAGCATAAACCATAGAATCCTCATACGGAGGGAAAAGCGCAGACTCACCGGCGATGTGCGCCTGTGTCGCGCCCTTCTCGGCGAGCCACTCTGCAAGTACATTCGTCATCGCCTGCGGCGGGAACGCAATCGCAAAGGGGAACTCGGTGTTGTACCGCGACATGGTTGTGATGTGCAGACCCGTCGGGACATTGACTTCCATCGGCTTGTCGGGGAGGCCAAACACGCTGACGATCTCGCGCATGCGGTCCGAGCGGTAGTTGAAGAAGAACAGTGTGTCGTCGTCTGAGCGAGGATCTGAGCGACACGTGTGATGACAAAGGTAATGACGCACTCTTAATGCGCCCTTCGTCTCCATTGACGATGATGGGCTTCAAAAATTCGTCCGTCACGTCCTTCTCGTAGTCCTTCTTGATCGCCGCTACCGCGTCAGCGCCCTCCTCGCCCACGCCGCCCACGAGACCGTCGACCGCGATCTTGACGCGCTCCCAGCGCTTGTCACGGTCCATCGCGTAGTAGCGCCCCACGACAGTCGCGAGCTCGCCGTACTCCTCCTTCTTCATGAAGTCGAGGAGATCCTGCAAGTAGCCCGCGGCGGAGCGCGGCGCGGTGTCACGCCCGTCGCCAATGAAGTGCACATACGTATGCGGGATGCCTTGCTCTTTCGCGGCCTCAAGAAGCGCGTAAAGGTGCGTGATGTGCGAGTGCACGCCGCCATCCGAGACCTGCCGAAAACATTTCGATATGTTTCTAGGGAAATAACAGCGGAACGGGCATACCAATCCGAGAAGATGCAGCCGCCCGTTGCCCTCCTTTGCGTGCTTGAAACTCTCAAGGATGTTCTTGTTCTTGTGGAACTCGCGCTTTTTTATGGACACGTCGATCCGGACGATATCCTGCCAGACGATTCGGCCCGCACCGATATTGAGATGCCTTGCGATGCCACGTCAATTCAGCAGATAACTCGGGATCATTATTTTGGCGTCAAAAAGTACACACCCGACTTCGGAATTGCCCATGAGGCCATCACTGAGGCCCACAGCAGTCCCATGAGCCGCTAACCGGCGCTGAGCGTTCTCCGCGCCGATTTTGTCCATGTTTTCTGTGGTCCCTGCCTCGATGGCGTTACCTTCGAGGCCTGGCTCCGTGGCAATCCCCCAGCCATCGTGGACGATCAGACAGACTTTCTCCTTGGTTTCGGGCATTTACAAGGTTGTATCAGGCGCCGAGTGTGCCCCAGATGTTTCAAAGGGTATAGGAAAGCAAAGAAAGCAAACGTAGGAAGCGGAAAGATAAGCGGAGAGTGGCTGTGCGTTAGCTTTTGGAATCAACACGCGTAAACTCGCGATCCTTCTTTGTGCTTTCTTTGATAGAAAGTTTCTCCCCTTGCGATTTGTGTCTTAACGACCGGTGTTCTCAGCCGCAGGTTCATCCCTCTACTTTTTTCTTCTCGTTACACAAAAATCATCGCTGATTCCCTCTCGAGATTTTACCCCGAGTTCAAACTTGGTTCATTCAACTTCAAACTTCAAACAGACTCGGATAAATATGGAAGAAGGAACTCGCGTGGCCACTCTGTGGTTCTCCGACGGTAACCTGGTTCTTAGGGCACAAAACAAGTTATTTCGCGTCCCAAGATCCATTCTGGCTGCACGATCCCCCGTCTTGCGGGAAATGGTCGTGTTCCCGCAGCCGAAGGATGCCAATGGCGAGACAGAGATAATCGACGGCAGCCCTGTTGTCCGCCTTCCCGATACGGCGGCAAACGTCGAGGTGTTCCTACAAGCGATATTCGACTCAAGGTTTGTTTCCATCCGTATTTGAGCTGTTCCGTATCTAACGGCCTCAAAAGCTATTTCATGCCGCCGCCAGCACCTGTGGAACTGGATGCTGTCCTCGGTATTCTTCTCCTGGCGCACAAATATAATATCCGATATCTCTACCTTCGAGCGCTCCAACACCTCTCCGTTCGATATGCCCCAGAATCCGTGGCTGACTACCTTCGTCACCCCAAGGATTCCATCATTTGTGATGGCCTCACCCCCGGAAGCAACCCTCATCCTTTGCAAGGACTAACTATGATTCAGGTAGTAACCGAAGTCGGAGCGCTTTGGCTACTTCCCGTTTTATACCAAGATGTGTCTTACACAGGTCTATATCTCCAAGAGCTCATCGCACACGGGGCGGACGAGTCTATCATCCGAAAGTGTTTGGCGGGCAGTCTCCAACTAAGTCGGGCCACGACCATTATGTATGGCCTTCTCATGAAGCAACCGCTAACGTGTATCGACACCCAGCGATGCAATGCCTTCCGCCTGAGGCACCTCTCTCGTTTCATTCTCTGCGTTCGCCAAGAGGTGGATCTGGCCCCTCTCGGCCACTTTGCGGACTTCAACGAGTGGGGCGGGATTATGGCGAATTTATGCGGACAGTGTTGCGCACATGCAGAAAATGATCGGGCCCGTTTCCGTCAAGAGCTCTGGGAGTCTCTTCCCGGCATCTTCGGTCTTCCTCCATGGCCAGAGCTACAGGTGTTGCGAAATGCGGCGATGGGCAGTTCTGATAGAGGTTAAGCGAGTATTTTGTTACTTAGAGACCCATCCCGCTAATGAACAAGTTGTACGAATATTCAGGCCGGCCCACCAGATATTTACTGTACACGTTGCGCCACCAGAAAGTTCATGTCCAATCCAGCGAAGGGAATGATTGAAGTTGGAAATTCAATATTTAGGGTCCAAGGAGAGATAAGATGCTGGCAGTAGGAATCATGCCCCATACACTGCTTTCAGGCGGCTCCGCGGCAGACCCCGTCGGAGTTACGTCGCCATACAGCGGAGGTGTGCCGAGTGCCACGGCACTGTCGGCTGCCATCACTCGGCATAGCTCCTTCGCCTCGCGACGTAGCTCGGCATACCTCTGCCGCCGGGCCGTCTGAACGCAGATATCCTATCCTATCTTATCTCACACTATCTTATCTTATCCGCTGAGTGTGTCGGATTTGCAACACAACGCTTGCAGGGCCAGGATAAACTTGATCCAAGCAGGGTTCAGAAATTCCAGATACATGTTTCTCGTAGAACAAGAGATTTTACATAATAGACGAAAAGAAGTTGTAGCGAAAACTAGAATAGAGACGGATAACTTAGCAGGAATGAAATCGAAGTTCAATCACAACGGCTCGTAGTACGTGTTGTGGTCGGCAGGACGAGTGACTGAGGGCAGGAAGCAGTAGGTTGGGAATAAACATGGGTCTTGTATTTTCCACACACAACAGCCCACCAACTCCAACCCACAAGTTGGTACTGCAAGTTATATGGGGGGTTATTATTGAGGTCTTGGAGAAATACGACCGGTAGGTAGGTAGGTATATTCCGTCGGCACGGCCAGCGACTATTGGATAAAACATCCCAGATCATCACACAGCGCCTGTTTCCACCTCTCCTCCCTTCTCTGCGTCTCCGTTTTCCTTTGCGGGGGCCACGTCCGCCGGCACCGTCTTCTCAATCTTTATATTCTGGATCACCATCGACGCCAGAAGCGCGAGCCCCGCGACGGGGACGCCGAGGAGGAAAACGACTCTGAGACTCTGCATGTACGCCTGCACGACGCCGGGGATCATGGCCGCCGGAAGCTCGCTGTAGATCGCGGTGGGCGACTCCCTGACGATTTCGGCGGGCGCCTCAGGGGCGTAGCGGAGGAGGTACTTCCCCAGCTCGGACGAGAAGACGGGCTCCGCGACACCGAGGCCGATGGTGCCGCCCAGGAACTGCGCGAAGGACGCGACGCTCGTCGCTTGTGCGAGGAGCTTTGGCTTATCTTTGAACTCGACTCTGATGAAACGACGGGTGGCGCGGTGAGCATCGGGAGAGAAAGAAAGGATGGACAGCGCACGCACTGGATGGCTAGGATCGCATTTTGCATCCCCATTCCGGTCCCCATCCCCACGAGGATCTGGAACCCGACGATTTTGGCGGACGAGGTCGACGTGCTCAGCGTGTAGAGCAGTCCGGAGCCGACGGCTAGGAAGATGGGGGCGCAGACCAGGAAGTGCCAGCTGTGGACGACAGCCAGTATCATTAGTAATAGTAGGGTTGAGCATGCAACCGTCGGGGACGCACTAGTATCCAACCTTGCCTACGATAATTCCCGATGATATGACGGTGCTGATGACGCCGAGCAAGAAGGGGAGGAGGTCGACCCCGGATTTTGTGGCGCTGTGGTGTCGAACTGCCTGATAGAAAATCGGGATGTACTGCGGTATATACTGTTAAAACCCAGGTTCCTGTCCTAGGGACGGAATATATATGAGATCAATTTTCGGTAATTAATCTGATTTCTAGTCCCAACTGCATAGAAATAGGCTAGTCTCTGGCTCATGGTCTGAACTTCCCCTGTAGTCAATAGTTCGTATTTCGCACTTTCCGGCAAGTGCCAGGTTCGAACTCTGTGGGTCCGGTATCCGGTCACACGTTACATATCCCAAAGCGGTAAGTGACGTCGGAAGTCTGCAGTCTCAAAAGGGAATGTCAGAACCATCATTCATAGGAACACATTATGTACTGCACATTCTCAACTGTGAATTAAGACATGGGTGGACTGTGGGGAGGTGTGGGGAACCATGGCATTGACCATGGTTGATGGGTGATTGTCCAATCACGATTAAATAAATTCATTGCTGGTGTGAGCCCATCGGAAATCACCTGCAGTGAGGTTTTTATGGAGTCGAGAAAATTTGAAAATAATCTCAACACTAGTGCCTTCTTAAAGCTGCGGCTTCAGCTGAGGTTCCAGAAAGTCTTTCAGATTTTACAAAAATTGAGAGGAAAATCCGAGTCAGTACGTATAAGTCGGAAGAGCTGACCGATGTTTTTTTGTGCATTTTGTTACGAAAATCAGCATTGATTCAAACCACTGAAGAACACAATTGAGTGTAATTAGAACAAATCAGGCTGAATCTGTCTAGCAAGAATCAGTGCCTCTGTCCACAGATGTGCGACTGCGACATCATCAACTGCTCCCGCCAGGTGGCCGAGGGTGGTGTTCAAAATTTCGATCTCTGCGGCAGAAAAGGGTCCTACAGGCGGTTCCACAGGGACCTCATTAAGTGTCTGTGGAGGTCCAGTCCGACCGATCCACGAAGTCGAACCTTCATCTTGGGGATTGTTCTCCTGACGAGATTCCAACAGCGAGTCATCATGGAGTGCCTCCCAGTCCACGCCATATACCTCCATCTCTGCCTCTGACATCGGATTAGGGTCAGTTCCACGGACACCACGAACGAGCATGTCGAAGCCAAACATATCAGCCGGGCTGCGGCTTGGGCCATCCCGAATGCGAATCTGGTGCTGGTTCCAGGCCTCCATGAAAAACCGCAACTGGTCATTGATCTGCTTCAAGAACAGATAATGCAAGAGCCAGATGTGGGAGGCATTGTTGATATTAAGACCATGGCGGACTTCCAGAAGAATGAAGATATCTGCCCAAGTTGCACCAATTTGGGCTGTCACGTCAGCCCATAAACGTTCAATTCGCACATTATGCACACTCCTGTGATTTGTCAGTATACAAGATGTTCAAGGTCCATTGAACAATTCTACCTTCCCCATAGATATGATCCCCGACTCTCGCCATGGTAAGCCTCCATCCAGGCCGCCACCAGAATATTTTCGACTCCATGATCGCCCCTCAAGCGGGATGGCACCTGATATATTGCAGCTGCGGCCAGGAACAAATCAAGAACTGTTTGACCCCGATTGTTGTTGCTAGCGAGGAGTCCAGTAATGAGCCTCGAGTACCCATCTATGAATCCATGGATCACAATTCCCCAACAGATGAGCCCTGATATATATAAAAAATTAGTCTGGGCCACAGCAATCATACAGACCATGCTGCCCGTCGTGATGCCACAGTGAGTTCGGACCTGGCACATGGTATGTGCGTCGGCGGATCGTGATTCTCTGGAAGACTCTCTGGACAGGGTCCACCCTAAGCAGCGCCCCGCGAATCCTCGCTCGAGGCACATGGTGGCCCAAACGGCGGAGCATGCCATCAAACATGGTGATACCTGCGCGCCGATAGTGGCGGCGGAGACTGATCACGAGGTTGTCCAGTTCGTCATCAGATATGGTGGAGAGAGGACCCGTGTAGGATGTTACATCAGGTGTTGGAGCGGTGCTTGGCTCATCCGGATCCACCAGGTAATCCTCCATATTATTGTCACTGGCATCCTCAGCTGCAGATGGAACCACCTGCTCATCGGCAACATTGTAATGTGCTGCCAAATTTGCTGGCTGCTGGCGAGGGACCGCAATATTGTGAGCCAGTAGTGCAGTTCGAACAACAGACCGGCTAACGCCGAGGAATCGGGCAATACTAGAGGTGGACCGCAGAGAATAAGCCCAACGTAGAAAGTCAGGGTCAATCTCAATTGCTGGTCGGCCACGAGAGCCTGTATGAATCGTTTGAACCACAGTTGGATGGCCTTGGTGAGACTCGTCTACGGTCTGCTGGTACTCCAAACGTATGTCGTTCTGCATGGCTCCAACATTGTGTAAAATAAGACCAAGTTCGGTGGCTTCAAATATTGCGGAGTGCTGAATATCTTTGGTCAGCATCACAAGAGAAATTAAGCAGACACCTTGCCTCATTAAGGAGACCCAGATACTGACTCAAATCGTCGCCTAGCCTCCAAAGGACGACAGCATCGGTAGGATTCGACATAGCATCGCGGACGGCATTCTCATACTGATGATAGTGTACTCGGAATGCATCTAGCAGCTCCTGCAATGCAGGGCCAGAGACGGACACGAGGGAAGATGGGGAGATAAATCTGTGCTTGTGCCTTCTGACTTCGTACAAGCACATAGGCCCGACAACATCCCGGCGGCCCGAGTGTAGGTGACTGCCGGAGACAGGTGACCAGCAAACAGGAGTACACAAGAAGTTTTCAACCTTCCTTTCAACCCTCCGCGTCGGATATGGAGGCAGTGGATATGGCCTCAATGAGTGCCATTGAAGCTGTTTCCTGCACAGTGGTTGCTATTCCTCCGCTGAATGGCTTGTCCGGGCTCCAAACACACGACTTTTTTGAGCTTCCTGTGCCATTGGCATTAATTACAACACATCCCACAAATGGGGTGTCAATTGACCTTTCTACACTCTTATTTGCCATCTACCTTCATATACAAACCAACTATAATTCAACCGGAGATATTCATCGGTCACTATCGTCTCTCCTGACCGACTACAGTTCATATCCCACCCTACGTGTATCAACCACTCGCCTTCCAATTTTCGATAGCAGAATGCAGAATCCCGCATATGGCTACCGTAGCCTTGGTTTTTTTGCTATATGTGCCTCACCTGCTACCATGCCTCAGTCAATCCGTGCGATCGACTCGCATTCAATGTGGAACCTACCGGAGGTCATGTCCTGGAAACCTCACCTTCAATCGCTTGGTGCCAGACTCGAGCATCATTTCATAATAATCCTATCTGACTATGGGGACTTCAACTCGGCCCCTCCTACTCCTCCTCTCTCGCCTCCGAGTGCCACTGGATCACCACAATCGTCTCGCCAGGGGTCTACTCCTCACGATTCTTATGCTACTCGCACCGTATCCCCAATCTTTCCATCTGTAGAATTCAATGATCCCAGCTCTTACCGCCTGTTAGAACATTCTTCCTGTAAGTTTTGGCACGCTGCCAAGACTTTGCTTCGAAATATTGACATTTATTTTCAGTTGGCTCTCACATGGGTATCACACCCTCAACCACGCTACTATCAATTACCGGTCCCTCAGATTCCACTCATAATACCAATTTCGATCCCTCCTGGTTTTCTGGCATCAGCACTACCTGCGCACCAAATCTGATTGCTGAAAATCCTCCTACTGTCATCGACTGGTCGCACTTTGTGCCCGGTCTCTCAATTGATGGGGTATTCAGTCTAGCAGGTATAACTGCTGAAGAGGAGATCATGTCACGCTACAATCCAGGGAACCAAAGCTTGTGGGAAATGATTCAGAATCACCGCAGCGCATCCGGGATCCTGGACCGGTTTGGTCTTTCAAACGAGAAGCCCACGAGTCGAGTTCAATTCCAGGGAGGCTTGATTCTTACCACCGAGCAGGTGGTACAACATTTGCGCTGGTCTCCGCGCACCTTCACTCGAAAATCTGCTTCTTACCGACTTGCACGCAAGGTTGCTACCTACTCATGGCAAGGCCTCCCACCTACAGTCATTCCGTCCATATCCGAGAGCAAAGAAACCAAGGCCACTCGGAAATTTTATCTCCTCCATCTCGGTGTGGTTGCAATGTTCCGCACTGGTGGATTTGCTGACCAGTCTTTGGCCCCTTCTCGGCGGGATGCTCTTCTGGCCAATCCAGAACGGCGCGCAGCATTGCTAACACAGAACAATCTCTATGAAAATTTGAACCGACTTTCCTCCGACTTTCTAGAAGTCCCCACTTGACTGCTTGCACGCGCCTCCTTGCTATACTGCTATCCATTATTTCCAGGTTTGTTCAGGTCAGGTCTACTTGCTATCTGTGTAAAGTTCATTGTACATCAACATCACTCGCTCACTGTACATTAACATCGCTCTGCCCCCACAAAATTTATCCTATTCAGCACTATACATACAACTGTACAACTTATATTTCAGACACCACCGTCCTATTACCTATGCACCCTTCTGCCTTCCTTCCCTTGTACTACTTGAATTAATCCCTGCGGTTGTTCCGCCCTTTGCAACAGCTGTGTGTGTTGCTCAACTCAACTACGCTTTCCGTGGCCTCCAGCTCATTGGAATTTTGACCAACTGGTCTATGGTGGGCCTTGATGGCCTTGATTTTCTTTCGAGGCTTGTTTGCCATTAGAAATGTGTCCTCGTAACTTTCGACGCCAACGAAGTCACATGCCACTCACCTGCCAGAATCTCATCTAGGTTTTATCGGACGTTCTTTCGATGTCCCTGGTTGTCCTGGTTTTTTTTAATGGTATATTTACCAATAGAAATTGGTCCCCATAACTCTTGCAAGATTTGTGATGCACATGGTGTTTGGCCAATCCGACTTGTTGCGTATGCTGCATTATCCATACACGTTGGAAACTTTAATCGGAAGAGTCTCCAACATTCTGGTTTCTTTCTAGGTAGTATACATTCAAATATCTGAATCTATTGTGCAACTGGCATTAAAAAACTTTCAATATTGACCACGGCGGTGTAGGCCCGTGCTGGCTTGGTGCAGTGTCGCGGCATGCATGCTGTCCCTCGGGGCGCGGGCAGTGGCTGTGGCGAGATCGCCCGCGAGTCGGACGGGTTGCGTGGGTGTGGGTGCGCTTACATTGCGAGCGGGATGTGTGCGTTGGTCACGTGTGGTCCGGTGCCGCCGGTGCTGTAGCCTGTGTACTGCACTTGCAGATGCAGCCTCTCTGACATACGGGGGGATGCCACCGGGCGCAGAGCACGAGCAGGTCATGTCATGCCATTGATTTGTGCATCATGTCCATGCCCATGCGCTGAGCCGCTCGCGAGCGTAGGCGCATCCTGGCGCTGAAATGTTACGTGCCCATGGCTGCGCAACACTGCATGTCGTCCGTTAGCATAAAGTAGCATGCAGAAACAAAAAAGAAAAGACGGGAAATAGCGTGGTGTCAGCCCGGGTGGAGCATGCGTTGGTTACGTGGCTACACCGAGCAGAGAGGAGAAAGATGGCGCATGAATCATCCTGGCGTAACAACCCCACAAAAACCGCGTGCAATGCCACCATAGGGCCTATGGTAAGACCCAGCGCACGGCTCTGCTTGCGGTTTTCAGATGGTTGGCGCGTCAGGAATGTGTGCGACGAGCTCACGTTGGCACAAATACCAGGGCGGAATGAAATGAAATGAACGGCAGGAGACACATAAAGACCTTACATAGTTGAAGGTTTGTGCGCGAACGGCGGTTATGGCGGACGAAGGCAAGAATTCGCTTCCCGAGCATGTCTAGCCGAGATTTGAGGTAGGGAGGGTAATAAGAAAGAGATGGGAACCTTTGTGGCCAATAGCAGCCAGAGTATCGCGAAATCTGCAGGAAAAAACGCGTCAGAGAGGTCGAGTGGCACAAGGCTGTTCTGCTGCCTCCAGCTCTCTACGGGGTCCCTGGTTTGAGTCCAAACCGAGAGAGCCAGGTACATGAGAACAGCCAAAATCATAGCACTTACAGAGAGAAACCCCTGGATGGGCAACGGAAGAAGGAGGCAGAGAGGTGTATGTACACACGTGACTACTACGCGTGTGTCACATAGCGACATACACCATTCCTCAGTCCTGGCGTGTTTGTTCTTTTGGTGTAATGATATCTACCTACCTACCTACCAAGGGCCCCTCTCAGAGTCTCAGTGCCTCATCTCGACCGCCGTCCCGCCATTTGCGCATCGTCACCATCACAATTCGATCAAAGCTGTGACGTGAATTAGATTCTTGTAAAAGTAAGCATATTTCTGTGAGCTCTCGACCGAATCCCTTGATCTAAAGGACCTCCTGTTCTCCCAGAACCTCATCTCGAAGTCTCCGAGCCCTCTGCCGCCATCCCGCCATCCCGCGTCTTCCCCATGGCCGATTCAATCAAAGCTGTGCCTTGGGGTAGAGTGCTGGAGAAGTCAGCATATCTCACTGAGTCCTGGACCAAATCCCTTGATCTAAAGGACCTCCTGCCCTCCCAGAACCTCATCTCGAAGTCTCCGAGCCCTCCGCCGCTATTCCGCCCTTCCAGCGTCGTCCCCATCGCAGATGAAATCGAAGCTGTGACAGGCTGGGTTAGAGTCCCGGAAAAGTAAGTATATCTCACCGATTTTTTGACCGAATCCCTTGATTTAAAGGACCTTCTGCCCTCACAGTAACTCATCTTGAGGCCTCCGACCTTGACGGAGCCGTCCGACGCGAAACGCGTCGTCCCCATCGCCGATTCAATTCAAAGCTGTGACTCAAATCAGAGTCCTGGAAAAGTGACTATATCTCACCGAGCTTTTGACCAAATCCCTTGATCTAAAGGACCTTCTGCCCTCACAGTAACCCATCTCGAGGCCTCCGACCTCGACGAAGCCGTCC
Organism: Mycena galericulata; assembly: GCA_029289565.1. NCBI lineage: Eukaryota > Fungi > Basidiomycota > Agaricomycetes > Agaricales > Mycenaceae > Mycena > Mycena galericulata. The sequence continues at coordinate 252,583 of JARKIA010000147.1, forward strand.
GACACGTTTAGCGTCGTCCGCATCGCCGATTCGATCAGAGCTATGACTCAAATCAGAGTCCTGGAAAAGTAACCATATCTCACCGAGTTTTTGACCAAATCCATTGTTCTAAATGACCTTCTGCCCCACCAGTAACTCATCTCGAGGCCCCCGACCTCGACGAAGCCGTCCGACGCGTTTCGGGTCGTCCGCATCTGATCAGAGCTGTGAATCCAATCAGAGTCCTGGAAAAGTAACCATATCTCACCGAGTTTTTGACCAAATCCCTTGATTTAAAGGACCTTCTGCCCCACCAGTGACTCATCTCGAGGCGCCCGATCTTGACGAAGCCGTCCGACGCGTTTCGGGTCGTCCGCATCGCCGGTTCGATCAGAGCTGTGACTCAATCAGAGTCTTGGAAAAGTAAGCCTATCTCACCGAGTTTATGACCAAATCCCTTGATCTAAAGGACCTTCTGCCTTCCCAGTAACTCATATCGAGGCCCCCAACCTCGACGAAGCCGCCCGACGCGTTGCGGGTCGTCGCCGCTAGATTACGATCAGGGCACCCTTCGAGTAGATACGCAAGTTCCATTATCATATCTATCGCAAGTGTGTATGTATATAATCAACCAAATGAATTGACAACTCATCTAGAATCTAATCTGGATTACCGTCATTGAGTCATTCGTGCAGCCTCTAAAACTGCTATACTAATGATTGAGATTGGAGTAAGAATTGTTTTCAGGCATACAGGTCGTCCGCAGTGTACTCCGTGAACCCAGCGGAGCTTGTCCTGGCTGGTACCCTCGTCTACTTGAAGCCGTAGGGTACGCATTCGTCCCCTTACCCCTTTGGACTGCTGCTTACTCCAATGGCCAGTGTACCTACCCGTCCGCAAGGGCGACACCTTCTGCGCGGAGGCATGCGGACAGTCGAATTCAAAGTGATCGAAACCGCCCCTGTGAATGCCGTCGCCTCCTCGCGCCGTTCGTTACCTCCCCCGCTCCCTGCGTCGCCTGCGTCTCCCCCATGCCCCCTTGACCGAACTCGTCCCCGCAGACTTGTTCTACTCAGAGCGCTGAGTTACTCGCACACGCGCCGGATGACGAACCCGGACTTTGCGATGGGCGTGCACGCGCTGCGCTGCGAGACGGCGGCTGACCTCCCCATGCAGATGGCCGAGTTCCTCGCGTACGACAACAACAAGTGACGATGACTTTATATACATACATGTCCGTAAATTAGCTCCTGCACTCAAACTATTAAGCACATGTTGGACCCAAGAAATTTTTTGATATTTGCGAACCCATCTGTAGTACAGCACATCACATCCAGTCTACACGCAATCAGCCATACTTTCCGAGGTTCTTCAATCGACGCGACGGGTATTATATTCAAACTGGCTCATGAACAGGAAGTCATGGAATGGAAAAGGTGCGGCTGAGAGAGATCTTAAGTGGGGTCTCTAGTGAGGTCTTGAGTGGGGTGTCCAGACTCTGCCGGCCTAGGGCAATTAAACGAAATGTATTATAGACTGAGCATTTGTGACATATGTGACATCTCGCGTTTCTCTCTCTGCTCGACGCGACGTTGCCACTGGGAGCGCGTCGCCTCTGGGCCCCTTGCTCATAGGAAAATGCCTGAATCTCAGGTATCCAATGCAAAGGCACATCAAATCCAGAATGAGTTAAAAGCGGAGCTCAAAAAACACAAGCAGTATCCCGAAGGTACGCAATATTCCTGTTCTGTACCGTCTCAATATGACCTCCATTGGAAGGACGGATCGTAGTTTTTCCACGCACCTTTGCTGTTGGCACAGTCAACAAACCATACGCCACTCTGAGCGTGGATATTGGAGATTACCAGCCCTCCCAAGAGCTGCTCACCCGTGAACTCAATCCGTGGGACAAGGCCCGAATCCCTCATAGTGCAGACTGGGCTTATGTCGCCGAGAAGGACCTGGAATGTGGGCCCGTTCATGTTGCCGTACGTGGCAAATGCTTGGTATTTACTGCAGGCTACGTGCGTTATGCGTGCTTCTGTCTTTTGTTGTCGCATTAATCTTTTTGGCAGCATGCTCTCGTCTGCCATTTAGGTCTTGAGGGAAACATCACGCCAATGGACTTGGACGACTTCAACCTCCTGGTATCGCAATGTGTGCCAGGTCCCAACGATGACCCCGAGAAAGCGGAGCAAATGCGCTGCTTCGTGTTACCCGCCAAATTTCGGGAGCCTACCGCTCGGGCTCAGGAGGAGTCCACCGTCACAGTTCTTGCCGCCATTGTCACTGCCCACAAAGCCTTTGTTATTTCTGATTTCAATCGAATAACCCGCCTCCATGTTGTTAGCTCATCCAGAAAATTCACGGAACAAGATATACGCCCCAAATCAGTTGTGAGTATTTTTGTGTTTGTTTCATATCTAGGGTTTCTCAGCTCTGACTAGATGTGGAGTGAGCGCCTGTGGAAGATGTTTCCGGGCAGCCCTGACTGGGTCTACGAACTCGATGATGCTCTGGCCAATCTGGACAACTGGCGTCAGAAAGTTTTGGCAAAACAGAAGAAGCAATGCATCGTCGATGCGCTCGCCGATAATAAAGGCCCCGGTGGAGGCATCGGAAAACACCTTGCCTGTGATTTCCTGCATGAGGTAGCCATCCACTCGGATACTCCCTGCTTTGTTATCTGCCACGATGACGAGCTGTACTACCGAGTTCGAACTCACCTTCCTGTATTCATGTCAACATGGGTCTCCCCAAAATTCCTGAAGGCATGCGCTGGACGCGCCAACTCGCTCAACCCTTTCGCGTTCAATACCACCTCAAATCGCAATTTTCTTGAATCGTATGTAAGCACGTACCGCCGCACTAGAGTTCGCGTCCCCCAAGCTCTATATAACCTTCATCAATCTCTGGGACATTTTGACAAAGACCACGTACTCGGTAACGCGCTAGCTTCTTTTGTCAATGAGATTTTGATGCATATTTCTTCAGGTACACCGTACCTGAAACCATTCGAGCCGCTGACCGTAGCTTGGAAGGACGTCTCAGTCCGGTGCTTTGATGCTCACGATTCCAAGCGCTATCACATCATATTAGCACAAGTTCCGAAAGGATGGAAGGTTCACCCAGAGGTGAGTTCTACATGACTCTTTTCTAGTTTGTATGAAGCGCTGAAATTGTATGGATAGATTCCGAACTTCACAGATATCACAAATGCGGGATTTTCCACAACTCTGGGAGTAGCTTCATTCAAAGAGCCCATGGGCAACAAGTTGGATCTCGACGTTGCCAAGTCTCTTGTACGACGTGGAAGGCCTTTCAAGGTGAGTGGGTCTTGATGTTGGCAATGTTATTATTGTTGCTCATATGGACCAGATCCAGACTCGCTTGCCTGGTCGCCCCAGGAAGCCCCTTACTTTGACCAAGCTTGACATCATACAGCGAGAGCCAAGATCGATTTCCATGCCACAGAGGAAACCAAACAAAGAGAATGTCGAAGGTCCACTTGGAGGTGATATTCCGGAGGATGGGCCACGCCGTAGCAAGAGAGTGAGGCGAGAGTAGATTGGTGTCCGTGTTTTACAAGTTTCCTTCTTCTTTGTGATATGTGAGATTGCGAGATAAAACCTTGAGCCCTTCTGTCCAGTGTGTGAGCAGGACAACTTTGTTGTCGAATAATCGGATCGCCCAAACATGTGCACACCGAAAGTTCCAAGAGTTACGGGGACCCATTTCTCAAGGTAAACCACTCCTCAAAAAGATTGAGGACGTCGAGGATCATTGAAAGAACACTCAATAAAACATTCATAAGAATCTGGTGCGGGTGTGGCATGTAATGACGGTTCGCGTCAAACGCCAAAATACGTGCACACCGAACTTTCCAGGAGTTATGGGGACCCAATTCTAAAGGTAAACTGACCCTAAGAAAATTTGAGGAAGTTAATAAGCACCGAAAGAATGTCCAATAAATCCTTCGCAAGAATCTGGTGGGGGTGTGGCATGTAATGACGGTTCGCGTCGAACGCCCAAACATGTGCACACCAAACCTTCCAGGAGTTATGGGGACCCAATTATAAAGGTAAACTGACCCTAAGAAAATTTGAGGAAGTTAATAAGCATTGAAAGAACGTCCAATAAAACCTTCATAAGAATCTGGTGTGGGAGTGGCATGTAATGACGGTCCGCATCGAACGTCAAAACACGCACCCACCAAACCTTCCAGGAGTTATGGGGACCCAATTATAAAGGTAAACCGACCCTAGAAAAATTTGAGAACGTCAAGAAGCACCGAAAGAATGTCCAATAAAACCTTCATAGGGATCTGGTGGGGGTGTGGCATGTAATGACGGTTTGCGTCGAACGCCCAAATACGTGCACACCAAACCTTCCAGGAGTCATGGGGACCCAATTATAAAGGTAAACCGACCCTAGAAAAATTTGAGAACGTCAAGAAGCACCGAAAGAATGTCCAATAAAACCTTCATAGGGATCTGGTGGGGGTGTGGCATGTAATGACAGTTTGCGTCGAACGCCCAAACACGTGTACACCAAACCTTCCAGGAGTTATGGGGACCCAATTATAAAGGTAAACCGACCCTAGAAAAATTTGAGAACGTCAAGAAGCACCGAAAGAATGTCCAATAAAACCTTCATAGGGATCTGGTGGGGGTGTGGCATGTAATGACAGTTTGCGTCGAACGCCCAAACACGTGTACACCAAACCTTCCAGGAGTTATGGGGACCCAGTTATAAAGGTAAACCGACCCTAGAAAAATTTGAGAACGTCAAGAAGCACCGAAAGAATGTCCAATAAAACCTTCATAGGGATCTGGTGGGGGTGTGGCATGTAATGACAGTTTGCATCGAACGCCCAAACACGTGCACACCAAACCTTCCAGGAGTTATGGGGACCCATTTTAAAAGGTGAACCGACCCTCAGAAAATTTCAGAACGTTGAGGAGCATCGAAAGAACGTCCAATAAAACCTGCATAAGAATCTGGTGGGGAAGCGACAATATATCTGACTTTCTGCGATCCAGTCAAGTTGCACAATGAAAAAAAGATCGCAACAACAATTCATCGATTTGAGGTACAGTAGGTCAGACATCATTCAAGTACAGGTTCGCATGTTCTGGTATGTACAGTACATTACATGGTAAGTGAGCGGATACAGAAGCACAAATTAAAGCATATTATACCGTCCGATGGCTAGCAGGCACTGGCGGAGGAACCAATAGTCAAAAGCCTCTTGGAAATCGTGCGGCTCAGACTCGGGACTGTACTGAGCTTCGGCAAGGTGAAGGACATAGTCGACCGGATAGCGAGCCGTGCGGAAACAGGTACGAAAAAGGATCGTCCCATTATTCGCAAGCAACTCTCGGCCGCCTGGCAGTGCATAAGTCTCATCGTGAGTTTCGATAGGACCAATCTGCAGTACGAAGTTAAACGACGGTTTAAGGCCATGACTCTGACGCACCTTGATTTTGACACCTCTGATGTCGATAAAAGGCGAACCCGTAGCAGCCCAGACAAACGATTGAGAACGAAAACCGGGAGTGTCGATCCTGGAGAGATCAACGATGCGGTGGAAGGCACCTCTCGAGGCCTCGAACTGCGCAGGGCAGGGGACACCATTGCCTCGCAGGAATCTCTCAACCAACACTTGAAAATTGAGATCAATGTCCCCGGTGTGTGCGCATAGTGCACTTAGATACGTTCCAGAGTGCTCCGCCGTGTTAACCCAATCAAGGTGGGGAATGAGAGAGTCTGCTGACGAGATGTAGGACGTGGCGATGAGGCTGAGACACGCCTCGGAGCCCCCTTCGAAATTGCGAAATGCCTGTGAATGAAACGAACATGCACATCAGAGATGGATATGAAAAGTCTCCAGTGAACGCACATAGGGGAGTTCAAAACCATTGCGGCACCGCAGCTTGAAGCCGGTATTAAAACTCTGGATCTCCGGACAGTCGAAGGATGTCGGCCCCAGAGCTGCTCTGAACAGCATGATGACTGAAAGGGCGAGATGGGTGTTGAGGTCTCGGCCCCTAAACGCGGTAATCTGCGAGTATGTGGTGAGTAAAGATGGAAGCGTAAAAGAAAGAAAGGAATATTTGCCTCGATGTTGTGAAAGGTTGCAAAATGAGCGGAAAAAGGCGTCAGACTTCCGTTGGGTCCCGTATCGAGAAAATTGAGGAGGAGGGCGCGGAGCTCTGGGAACCACTCTCCGAGAAAAGCAGGATGGAGCGCATGAAGGTTACCACCGTGGATGAGGTACTGGAATATGGCAGGGCTGATTGGGGCGGGAGACTGTCCGAAGACCATCAGAAGGCCACAGACAGCACCAAGCCGCTTGAAGTCGACAAGACGGCCTGGAGGGACAGGCATAGAAAGCGAGGACAATGTACGTAGAGCAAGGTACGGCTCTTCTACACGCTGGAACCACTCCGCCTCGTGGATGAAGAAACGCTGGAGAAGCATGAACAGGACCTCACGCTCTGGGCCCTGCCCAAGGGCATTTTCAACGGTGCTGAAGGAGGTCAGTCAAAACGAGAAAGAGACTAAATGATGAACTCACAAGCCAAAGCCGCGGTCTGCGACCAAGATGTTGGTGTAGTCATCTCGGCGACCAGCATCGTCAATGAGCTCCGCGTAGTGATTCGCAGCAGCAGCTGTGTCCGTGCCGCGCACTCGCAACGGCCGAACGGCGCCGCTGCCGCGAGTCGCGGCCTCGAAGATAGCGGCCTTGAACCCATCGAGAAGGAACTCGCCACTGGAGTTAGGGTTGAACTCCGAGTTTTGATCCCAGATCGAGGGAGGCAGTTCGAAGGCCGCGGTGACCGGGCTGACGGGTCGAGTTGGCACCAGCGGAGGAGACGAAGTCGCAGGGGCCGGGATGCGTGCATGAGGGATGCTACGAAGCACCATACGCTGTGGTATCGGCGAGGCACTGGGTCCAGCAATGGGGCCGGTACGGCGTGCAATGGGACGTGCAATGTTGCGAGTGGAGGTGGAGGCAATTGGCTGCACAGAAGTGAGAAAAACAACAGCATTTAGGATGAAGTGCTCACCCAGAGCTGACGTGCAACCTCGTCCTCGCCCTCGTCAGTGGACTCGCCACCGGAGCTGTTGTTGTAGGAGGGTCCCATGGTATTAGAGTCGCACGGAAAAAGCGAGTATATGTGGCTGGAAACGCAGCTGTGACGGCGCCCGTTGCAGATACCGAGGAGAGGAAATCCCATCACAGCTGTGGTGCAAGTGGAGGATCAATGGTAAGGCAAGTAATATAATAAGGGGGAACTCACCAACGCGAATCACAAACTCCTTGTTGTGAATAGAAACCTCCGCTGAATAGCGGTGGTTGTCGGCGGCAAGGTCGCTAATGGCAGTTTCGACGGTGTGCGGCTCGACTCGGGCATGGACTCCAAGTTTCTTGTGCACTCGGCCTCTGTCAACCAAGCCGAGGACCTGGAGGGTGGTGATGCCAGTCGAAGTGGAGGCCCGACGGGCGGCAGGGAACATGTACTGGGCCGGGGACGCCTCCATGTCGGCGACAACTCTGATGAGCATATCATTGACCAGGGTTGCCAACGGAAGCTGATACCGGTAAGCGAGATGGTTGCTTTCAAGGGTGCTCACGAAGTCCGTGTGCAACATGCGATAGACGATGTGGTTTTGATAGTCGCCTTCGGGATCCTGAATGGACATGATGGATATCAATGAATGAGAATTAAGAAGAAGGGACACACCAGAGGCGGGTACGCTAAGACGAGGACTTGGACTGTCGGGGTCTCCGCATCTGGCACGATGCAGTCTCCAATTGTGCGCCGATTGACTTTTTGTTTGGACGGGAGGACTGGCATCTCTTGGGCTGCACCACGAGTGCGCCTGGCGACGCCAACTCCGCTGGATCTCGCATGGCGGAGGCGTTCTTGATTTGCATGCGAGGTGTTGAGAGTCGGGGCAGACGGGGCCAGCGTGGGCATGCCGAGGTACGGCAGGAATGAAGTCGGTGCGATGAGAGGAGGCGCCAGCTGGGGTGTGCGCACACTGTGGTATTGTTGGCTGATGGGCGCGGCTGCTGGAATAGAATGAGAGCTGGAAACAGCAGTGTCAGAAATGTTTACCTTCGCGCTGCCTCTCTTGCTGTCCAACCGGAAGGACCGGTGTTGCTGGAGTAGAAGCATTCGATGGAGGAAAATTCGGAGTCGGAGCAGGTGGAACAGGCGGAGCAGCATCGAGGTTCGGGTTGTCCGCGAGGAACTGTTGGTAAGCTTGATATTGCTGGAAACTGAGCTGGACAAAAAGTGTAAATAGTCGGGAGGTTTGAGAAGGATTGACTCACTGGCGGCATTGTAAATGTTTGACTGGATGTTCGGGGAGGTGCCGAGACAGAAAAAACGCTCTCCGAAGGGCTTAAGTACTCTGCAGTATGGTGGTGCGATGCGACTCAGTCCGACCCCGAGTCAAGCTTTCAAGTCGCCCATGGGTGCCGGACTTCGCCTGTGCGTGGTCACTGTGGTTGATGGACATGACTCGGGTGTGGGCTGGACGAGAATAGACGAACCATAGGTGAACAGCTCCCCACAGCTAAGTTGTCGCAGAGAGTAAGAAGCAGGAATGATGACAAAGCAACTTACGATTTGAAAGTTCCGTCTTCAGCCAAAAAAGTTGAAACTTCACCACACGAAGTAGTGTGTACCATCGTAAAAAGTACATACTTCTGTCGACAAACATCGACTACAGAGTACTATTAAACAGTGAAGAATAATCCCATAAATATAAACTCACGTAGGAATATAAAAGGAGAGAGAAACGGGTAAGGAAGCAGTAGGCAACCACAGCGTATCTGTTAGTTAGACTGAGTCAGACACTGCAGAGCGAGGGGGGTAGAAAGAGCTTGCTTACATAGACTTGGAGTGAAATATGACAATGGGCGTCATCGCGCGGTCACCTGTGAATATCTCCCAAGCTATAAATGCACCGGCAAGGACCCCCGCCAAAACGAAGCACTGCAAAAAATGAGGTGTAGCACTCGGCAGTACACTACAGGGGACAAAATTACAGTGATGACGGCTTTGTCGTTCCAAGGCTTAGTGTTTCCTCCCCATTGGAGGGCCAGGACGAGAGTCGTGACGGCTCCGGCGACCAATATCGCCCCAAAGAAATCCATTCGGCTGACCTGCCGCAGGAGATCCTTCCAGGCGCGTTTATTCGGATCAGAACCGAGTGGAGGAGCCGCCTTCAGCAGGAAGGTCACGGCGGTCAACGAAACACCCCCTAGAATAAAGTTCAGCGAGTATTGACGCGTAAAAAAGAAGTGCTCGCCAACTGGAAGCTGAGTCAATACATGTAAGGTATTATAAGCGTTTTTTTAAAAAACGTACCGGGGAGATTAATAAAGAAGCACCAGCGCTACGGGACGAGCAATTATAAGGCGCGGAATCGCAGTTGAGAGATGCATGGAAACTAACCCAAGTTACCTACGGCACGGTTGAATTTTTCGGAATGGTAGAGCAGAAGGGGATCTTACATGGTCCGTGAACCCTCCACCTACAGCACGGGTGAGTTTCTTGACCGTGGTGGAGCAGGATGCGATCTTATTTACCAATGAGTGGTCCGACAATGGATGACAAGCCAAAGACTGCGCCAAAAAGCCCGAACAAGCGAGGGCGATCTTCCAGGCGCGTCACTTGCGATATGATTTGGATCATTGCGACAACTGGGGTTTGAATGGGTAGGCCGCCGGGGGAAGAGAGCCGGTCAACTCACATATGCCCGCAGCCCCAAGCCCGGAAACCGCCCTTCCCGCAATCAACTGGTCCACGTTGTGCGACACCCCGCATATCAATGAGCCGGTTTCGAAAATCACGATGGCTGTGACGAGAACCCATTTTGCCGCAAATATTCGGAGGAGTTGGCCGTAGAATAAAATGAACACCGCTAGCGCATAATAAGGACTCGTGAAATTCGACGGAAATTTGTGGACCTACATTGCGTCAAAACGAAAGAAGTTGCCACCCAGCCTTGAAGCGAGAAGGAGTCGAAATCCTTAAAGACAAATCAGAAAAGTTGGGATGTAGCTGCACGACGGGATATACCGAAGCAATGCGAGGGAGTGCGGTGGCTGGAGGAAAAAATGGTGAGATGTTGTCACCCAACCTGAATCTTCACTTGCCCAAAATCGTCTGGTCCAAGGCAACCAACAGAACCGATAAAAGCCTTGAACGCCCGCGGTTGGTGGGGTGGTAACAACGATGGAAAACAGCCACTCACATTGCTACGAACACAACAGCCAAGCGTTTACCAGACAGGATTGTGCTTTCCATGGCTTCGCCCTGTTTAGCAGCGGTATCCGCCGTTGGCTCAGAGTCGACTGAATGTGAGGCCATATGGTCTGGAGGAACTGTGACGATTGAATGAAGTCGTTACACCCACATTTACAGTATGTATACGCTGCCGACAAAGGACGAGTAGACGCGGCGGTCCGGCTCTCATTTTGATGTAATTCACATTACCCCACTCGGTAGGTAGCTTGCGTCACGAACGCCGGTTTCTAGGTTTCTACATGCGGGGAAAGACCCTTGAAGAATTCGAGATATCTCTGCAGGAAGTTTGTTATTTCGGCCACATCTGTATCATCCGTTTCTTGACGGAATGGACGACTTTTCAAGTTGTACCCTTTTGGATCTCTTTGTTCGACTTTCCTTTGGCTTCCCACCCCCCTGTTTTCGAATCTCTTCGCCTCGGGGTGGAAATATAATAATTTTGACTTACTGTTTAGTCTGCCAGTTGATCACAGTCCGCATGTTGTGGAGTTTGTGTCGCTTCACCAAGATCATTCGCAGCAGGCATGGCTGTCCAGCATGAGAATTGCACTGCGACTATGATAAACATCGATCCACCTGAAGCTGAAACTTCAACTCCGTCAAATGTCAAGTCGGCAGACCCACCGTCACCCAAAAATACTACGGCAAATGTGCTCTCGCGAAGCGCCTTGAGATGCAGATCCAAAAGCCGCACTGCGCTCCCGTATTCTGTTTGACGTCTTAAACTTAGAGACGACGGGCGAGAAGAAACGGCCTTTGTTCATCCGAGTCTCGATAGCAAACTTGGGTTTTATGGCTTTGCTGCGCCTGGTAGAACGCCTACTGCGCCGCGAGTCAACGCTAGCCGCACAATCGGTCCGAAGTGTCCGAGCCGAGATGTCCGAATCAAACACGACCAAATGCACCAACTTTGCTCCCGAATTCACGCGTTCGCCAACCGGTTTCGACTTCTCTTACGCGTCTTCCACGATTATTCCGCTTGTTCTACGTATTTTATCGTCGGGCTATTTTTATTATTCCTGCTCCACTTGTCTCGGAATATTGGTGAGCGTTCCGATGTTGCTGTAGCCTCAAGGACTTCTCGGACATGTACGTATAGCACCTGATTGTCCGCAGTAATCCAGCCTCCTCCTCCTCCTCCTCCTTCCTTATACTTCACCACCCACTTATAGACAAAGAGCTTTAAACCCCCGATTTCGTTTGCGTGCATTTGCGTCGTACTTAGCAGATAGCAGATAGCATTCGGATTTGCCTCAGTCATTTCCATTTACCGAAACCAGGTTTAATCTTGTTACATCGATCCTAATAGCACCCTGTGATAATAAATAATCCATTGCGGACCCATACCGTCATCAAGCGGATCTCTCACCCGCCTGCCACACTGACCCGCCAAAGTCCTTCGTCCACAGACGCCCTCCAACGGCCACAACCTCCAGATACGGCATGTACCTCTTCCACACCGCGAACGCCTCCCTAACATCCTCCTCGCCCGGCGGCGGTGGCACATCGCGAAGCCCCGCAGCCCCCTCGTCATCCCACTTCTTCTTCTCCGCGAAATAGTCGGAGTGTCCGGAGAAGTGCGGGCGCGGCTCCTTCCGCACGGCATTCTGCGGGCGGGCGTGGATGAGGAGCGTGTTGAGCGTTGGGGGCAGGCGTCGGATCCCGAAGTTGAATAACCACTCCTAATACGAGGAAAGAAATATTAATTCAAAACCCGACAGTCTATCATGCGAACAAAGACAAGAACGCACCTCCGAAGGGCCCCCATAACGGTGCACAATCTGGATGCGTTTGCACTGCACAAACCGGCTCCCGATCTCGCACGCGACCTCCTCGTCCCAGCGCTCCAGCGTGAGCTCGACGTTGCGGACAGCGCCAGGGTGGAGGCTGTTGACGATGATCAGCGCCTGCGCGGGAGTCATCTCGTCCGTGAGCACGACCTCGGCGATGTGCGCTGCGGACGCCATGAGCGACGCGGCGATGCAGTGTGGACCGCGGAAGGTGTGCACCAGCGGGAGCGCGAGCGCCGGCGGGAGCGGGGGGCTCGGGCTCGGGCCCGGGCCCAGGCCCAGGGGGTCGTCTTCATACAGCGAGGACGACGGCGGCGGCCCCTCGATGCGCAGCTCCGCGAGCAGCGGCGTATCGCGCAGGAAGCAATACGCCTGGCGAAGGACGCGCGCGGACGAGCGGTCCGACGAGATCTCGAGGGCTGTGAGACCATTTAACAGCGCGAGTGGCATCAGCGATAGGTTGCGCTGCTGCAGGGCGGCCGCATCGAGTATGTCGAGCTCCTCGCCCGTGCGGTCAAAGACGTGGACCTCGTGCAGCACGAGGGAGGTCACAGTGAATGGGTGTGCGGGGGGCGCAGCGGTGCGTTCTACGGCGTAGATGCCGCACCACTGCAGACGCAGGCGTCGGAGATTCGGGAGGTGCGTTACCGCCGTGTGGATGTGCCCGGTAATTCGCCCGCCGCGGATCGTGAGCGAGGTCAGGTTCGGGAAGATGTGCAGCGATGCGAAGATCTTTTGCTGCAAGATAAAGTCTATGTGGGGTTCGTTCGGTGTGATTCCCACAAAGGGGGAGACTAAAGAGGCTCACTCTGATCGTAGGACAACAAGCTGATATTGAGTTCCTTGGTATGGTGTCGTCTGGGGTTCTGTGCCCACTGTACCAGCCGGGGCTCGACGTCCTTCGCATACTTCCAATACATGTTCCGCGCACGCTCTTCGGTCCCAAGCGCATAGAATTGTCGCGAAACCTTAACGATGTCCTTGAAGCTGTTGTTGTCCTTGACGAACGAGAGCATGCGCATCAACACTTCTGGGGGGAAGGATGCGAGTGAGGAAGCAAGACCCAGAACGACCGACATGGCAGTAAACTAGGCGGATAAAGAGACAAAGAGATGGTGGGAGGTAGCATTATATAGTTGACATGTGACAGTCCCCTGAAATGGAGATCGTCCTGAAATGGAGATCGTCCTAAAATTCAAACACGACAAAAAAAAAGCACTAGACTTCCTGAATGCGATCACGTTGCACCACGATAAAGTTTACAACCACATATGAAGGCTTTTGATACTGGTTTTTGTCCAGCTCTCGACCGGAACCAGACCCGAGATCAGGAACGTTGAAACGGTCAAAGTTCGAGAATATTAAAAAATTCGAACCGCTGACCGCCGGTCAGCCGAACGCAAGCCGAACATAGGCTTCTGGAATCAACAGTGTCAATCTTTGCTTTTTCTTCTCCGATCCCATCCACGTCTCCAAGGTAGGTTCAGAGCTTCGAGTTCAATTTCTCGTAGTATCTCCCCGAGATCTAATCACAACTCGTTCAGATGTTGCGACATGGAGGAAGGCCACAATTTGGAAGAACTTGAAGGCGATATGGAAGCGTCGACACTCTGTGGTTCCCCGATGGCAATCTGGTCGTCGCAGCAGAAAAGAACCTGTTCCGCGTCCATTCTTGCCGCGCAGTCCTCTGTTTTCCATGACATGTTTGCGTGCCCGCAGCCAGAGGACGGCGAGGCGGAGATACTTGGTGGCAGCCCTGTTGTCCCTCTTCCCGACGCGGCAGCGGAACTGGAAGTGTGAGCCATATTTGACTGGTGGTGCCCTTATTCGTCTTTTGAGCTGTACGGGATTTGATTGTCTTGATAGCTACTTCATGCCAGTATCCGTGGACTTTGATGCCGTCCTCGGAATCCTTCGCCTGGCACACAAGTACGGTGTCCAATATCTCCACGTTCGCGCTTTCCAACAACTAGCAGTTCAGGGGTGGGGCAACATGCTTCCCCTCTGGAGCGCTGGACACAGCAGAATCGGACGAGGCTCTGGTGGACGACATGTGTGCCCATTGCATCGCCTAATCGAAACGGGATCATAACGACGCCATCCAATGATCCATCGTTTTCTGGGGTTTCTCCCGGGGATTTTCAACCTTCCTCCGTGAACACAGTTGCGCGCGATGCGAATTACGGTATTGGGCGCTAATTCACCTCTAGTGCGGTGCGTATGAGCCTATGAGGTACCCATTGATCGAACATCCCGTTAAATCAATCCGCAGCGTTCACTTGCCGTTTACGCTACATACTCCACCTTCACCTGTATAATATCCCCCCGGTTTCTCGCATTTGCCCAACCCACATTACGCTCCTCGTAACAATTTGCGAACTTGTTTAGTAAATGCCGGACCTTGGCCACAGCCATCCCCAAGATCTCAAATTGGACTTTTTGCCGCATATCGACTCATCTCTTCAGCATTGTTCCCCCATGGCTTGCCACTCAAGATGTGAGGCTAGCTGCCTCTGCAGAGTCCCTCGTTTTGGTCCTTTCTGCCACATCTTCGCCGGTCGGAGACTCGGAGTTCCTATGTACTAACTCCCCTCAAATCTAGCCTGACCTGGATTGAAAGGGACCTGCCGTACCTTTTTCCCGGTTATTCTTGTCGGAAGAACAAGAAACTGTCACAATTCGCCTAATCTTGGCATGCCGTCTATCCGCCGTCGATACTTCGACACGAGTTTTTGGTCCCAAGACCACCGTACTATAGTTGAGTAAGGTCTAGCCGTGTTCTCTGTATCTTAATTATCGCGGAAGCTCTCTCCTCTTGCTCCCGACAATGGACGATCCAACTCTCAGAGCCTTTACCTATGCTCTCTTGGCTTTCATTGCTGCCTACAGCATCGAATCTTGGCTGTTCAGATCGAAAGTCAGCTCTTCCCTGCAGCTCTCCTGGGTCTCCTCGCTATCTTCTCGCGCAGAAGCTAGATTGCTGGTGTACCCCTCGTGGGCTCTCCCGGGGTAATAAGCTCCTACCGCGATGCGTTTCGCTTTCTCTTACATGGCGAGGAAATTGTACACAAGGGATACCAGCGCTACAACGGCGTGGTGTTCCGCGTCCCCTTTCTAGGGCGATGGAACTTTGTCGCCAGTGGGCCTGCACTCAAACACATATATTACACACCGGAGGATGTCCTCTCCTTCGATGAAGCCATTCGCGACATGAGTCATCTCCATCGATATTCGTTCTTGAGTTAGTTATCTCAGTGTTCAATATACAGCAATTACAAGCGGATATAACCCTGGGCAGTGAACTCCGGGAGACTCCGTATCACATTCCAGCTGTGCTCACTAGCTTGACACGCAACCTTGGAAAGCGCTTTCCAGATGTGCGGAACGAAGTCGATTGTGCCTTTGAAGATATATTGGAATTACAAGGAACAGGTAACGCCGGTCCGCAGCTCCAGACATCCCTGGCCAACGCTCGAATTTCTCTTCAGAATGGAAGCTTATTCCACTCATGTCCAGCATCACAGATATCGTTGCGCGCATCAGTAACAGGCTCTTCGTCGGGCTTCCACTTTGTGAGCACTTTTCGCGTATCCTAGGAAACATTCGTCTGATTCCGAACGCCAGGCAGAGACCCTGAATATTTGAAGTTCAGTGTAAAGCATACCGTGGACGTCGTGATCGCTGCACAGCTGATAAACCTCCTCCCCTCATTCCTGAGACCGTCGGTGCGCTCTTCCCATTTCTGAAATCGACTCTAAATCGGTTTGCGAATTACAGTGTCCTTGGGCCCATTATATCCTCGCGCAAGAGCAACATGCGCGAAGCGATGCGCATCAGGGAAACCCTCCTTTGGTAATTTCCCCCTATTTCGGGGAAATTACCAAAGCCTCCCTTAGATTTATGTAATTCGGAGTAATTTGGTCCAATTACCAGGATTCCCAACATTACCTATGTGGTGATTTTCTCAACCTCCTAGAACTACACTAATCCTTCACTAAAGCTTCAGTGGGTATGTCCCAAGCATGCCACATACATAACCCGTCAAGAACTGAACAAACCATCTTTCCGGAATCGAATTCTGAGACCGACGGGACGGCTTTCAAGTCCCATCAAGCCTGGCCCTAAACTGTTGGATCCGCGGAGAATGCTACGCGACCGTACGCGAGCTGCACGTGAGCGTGGAGAATGGTTCGTTTTGATTCTGTCATAACACTGGTAAACAACTCTCTTCCTTTCCCTCCATCTTCCTCTTCTTGCTCTGCCTCCCGCTCTCCCAATTACTTCCACAGCCCCTTTTTTCACTCATATTCGATGCTATCTGCTCTGTTGAGTCTTTTATTAACCCATTCACGGTCTTTGTTCAACTTTTG
Organism: Mycena galericulata; assembly: GCA_029289565.1. Classification (NCBI taxonomy): domain Eukaryota; kingdom Fungi; phylum Basidiomycota; class Agaricomycetes; order Agaricales; family Mycenaceae; genus Mycena; species Mycena galericulata. Next base: position 269,053 of record JARKIA010000147.1, read on the forward strand.
TGCAAGACAGCTGGCCACTGGCACCCCAGCCGACAACTCCGCAACGTTGCTGAAGATGGCCGATGAATCCACGGTGCGCTAATGTACCTCTCTCTCAACGCTATTCTAACCTTTGCTTGACATGAGTCATCAGTTCATGGCGTGTGACGTCAGGTTCCCGTTCGCCTTGGGTGTGTTTATATAACCAAGCATCGCAACTGACTCACTGCCAAAGGTCTCTTTCATCCCGAGCTACGTCTAGCACATCAACACTTCAAGTCGTTGTGTTCCACTGAATGCTGACCCATATTCCGTGGTACGCGCGTTGTACCAATTTCTATCAGTAATCTCTCTCATGTCCCTCGTCATTGTCCCTCGTCATTGTTAGAGTCTGCGGACTAACAGCTTGTTTCGGCCGCGCAAGATTCTGTCTCATGCATAAAGGCTGAGCGAACCACGGAGTACTCCCAGGTACCTTTTCCCTGTTTTATTTCTAGTTTCCTCACACTGATCCTTCTACCCACTCAACATCCTCTTGAGCGAGCTGCCTTCCCGAGTCGGACCGGCCGGTGCAGCGGGCTTGAACAGTACGTTCTCACTTACATGTCGCTCCCGAGACCAAGTTTAACTGACATGTATTGCTAGAATTTCAACACTGATGCGTGCGACGGTGAAAATTAATTTGCTTGACGTAGTTCATGTCCGTTAAACTCGGTTCTCACTCCATGTCTCTGGTCCACTATATGATCATTTAGGGTACATGTTCCCTCTAAGCTTTTACTCTTCATTCGATTGAGCTGATGCCTCGGTCCGTTGGCTTTATTCACGACCCCGAGAACGCATCTATACTGTGTAGTACATATTATATCCTCTGTAGTAGACACATCTCATTGAATATATACCTTTTTCTCATGATTCTATGAATGTGCAACGGGATTTGAGCCAGAATATGAAACGAAAAGAGGCGGTAATGGCTGGTAATGGCTGGTAATTGGCTGGTAATTTGGTGGAATTTCTAGGCACTTGTGTAAAACAGGTAATGGAGATAATGAAGGTAATTCGACCCAATTTGTGGTAATTTCCTGGTAATTCACAGTAATTCAGGGAAATTACCAAGGGAGGGTTTCCCTGATGCGACTAATGGGTCCATTGGTGGCGGCACGGATCGCAATGTTTGAAGAGCAGAGCAAGGATTGGCCTGACAAACCGGTGTCGTCTCTTTTACTCTCGATTGAGTGTATGCGACTGAAGCCAGGAACACAGAGCGACCTCGTAACATGGCTCCTCGACATGGCCGAACCGCCACAGCGCACAGTTCCAGCAATCATCCAACGCGTTCTGGTTGTGGTCATGGCCGCGATTCACACTTCTTCACTCGTACGCTATCCTTCCCGTCATACTTAACATAAATTCCAGTTAATCGCTCAAGACATTTGCGGAGGCATTGCTTGACCTGGCGACGTACCCGAGCTACATGGAGCCTCTCCGACGGGAAGTAGAGAGCGTCATTCAAAAGCACGGCTGGACGAAGGCCGCGCTTGGAGAGATGCATAAAGTCGACAGTTTATTGCGCGAGTCGCAGCGCATCAACGGGCTCGGCTGCCGTGCGTCCTCCTTCTTACTTGAAACCATGCTCGGAATCCTAATATGAATCTGTTTTTTTTTTCGCTACTTTAACTTACTGACGCTCGTATCTAAGTCGCGTTGTTCCGCAAAGTAATCCATTCCGACGGGTTCAAGTTCTCCGACGGAACGTTCCTGCCTTCCGGCTCGTTCATAAACGTCCCAACTCGAGAGATACACCACGATGCAGGTACGGTATACCATCCAGTAATCGCTCCCGTCCTTATGCTGGTGGTAATATTGGCTCGTCCGTCGCCAGAAAAGTTCACGAACCCGGATGTTTTTGACGGATTCCGTTTTTACAACATGCGATCCTCCCCATCGGAAGGCAGCGTCTTCAAACACTACATGGTGACGACTGAGCCGACGCACCTTCCCTTCGGCCACGGCAAGCATGCATGCCCAGGGTGCGAAGCCTCTTCCTCTCCTCGCTCTCCTTAAACAAATTTTCATGATCCTTCTATTCCCGTGCGTTCTCTCTCCACACAGCCGCTTCTTCGCGGCGACAGGTGAGTACCCTTCGTCCCGTTTTATTCATGCAAAGTATCCGTTAAATTTAGAACACTGAACAGAACTCAAATCGATGCTCGCGCATATTGTGATCAACTACGACGTCAAGCTCGAGCACGATGGCGAACGGCCCCCGGACCAGTTGTTCAATACGGTCCGCATGCCTAATTCCAAGGCGAAGATCTGGTTCCGAAAGCGCCAGTTGTGACTCACAGCGGCGGCCATGAATCGGGGTGGGATGTGCATTTACTTGCGTGGTATTCTGTGGTTGAATGTGTTCTGTGAAACTTTTATCATTATACCCTCAGTCTACTCAACTTACATTACTTGAATTTTCCGGTCGATGTGACTTCGGAGTAAAACGGGAATAGGTAATAGCTTGCATCGCCCTGTTCTACTCAAATGTAACCTCATCTATTGTCAAGTGGCAAGGCATATGGATTTATGTCTTTACTCAAGTACGAAAATCGAATGCACCACGGGGAATCGATTGGCGGGACTGATGGTTGAACACTGTTTTGTTTCCTTCAAAAAAGTTAAGACACTTGCAAACAGTACATGATCTATTTACGCCTGAACGACACTCCTTCTGGGGCTCCCAGCTTGAAGTGCGATCCGACTAGTGATGTTCTGGCTTTGGCTTTGGCTTTTTGGCTTTGGCTTGGCCTCGGAAAATCTCAAGCCAGGCCAGGGCCAAAATTTTGGCTTTGGCCTGGCTTTGGCTTGGCTTGGCCTGAGCCATGGCTTTTGGCAGGGAAATCAGCTTGAATTTGGCTTTGGCCTGGATAAATCCCAGGCCAGGCCAAAGCCAACCCCAGCCAAAGCCAGAACAAGCCAAAGCCAAGCCAAAAAGCCATGGCTTTTTGGCCTGAGGCCAAAGCCAGAACATCACTAGATCCGACTCGCCTCTTCCTTAATCCGCAGCTTGAACTCCCGAACAAGAAATGCAGCGATGATTTGTGGGCGGTCGGCGTCCTTGATGGCGCCGCCTCTTAGGATTAGAGCAGGCAACCATGGCTCATCATTATTACTAGGGTACCGCCAATGGGCTACGACGGTCTCGGGGTCGTGCGCGCTGAATAGCTGAATTAATTGGTATCAGCTGTGTGAAGATATCGATTACAATCAGTCGGCGTACCGCGAGCCGATGCACGGGGTGGATTTTGAGGAAGAAGTTCCCGTGTTTCGTCTCTATGAAATGGATCGTGCTAAGGTTATCAAATGATGATCAGAACAAAGTAAAGGAGCGAGAGCATCGAGTCGAAAATAAAAAAAAGGTCGTACGAGCCGTCTGAGAGCTTCGCCTTCCTCAACCACTTAGTGAGGCGCATCTCCTTCCCGCCGTTTATTTCGGGGAAGGCGATGGTGTCTGCTAGGACAGACTTCCATGCGATGCGCACTAGCACCTCCGAATCCGACGTCCCCGCCGCCCGGATTTCCGTCCACGGATTTTGCGGATCGGTGGAGATGATGTACGTCGGTATCCCGGAGCCTAGGGACAATGTCGCATTTTTCATGCTATTGCGGCTGAAAGAGAGGCATACTGAGGGTGAGGTGGCGACCAGAGTGAGTTGGGAGTCCATATCGCTGTCGTTGTTCAACCGGTCTGCTGTGGCCCCTTTTATGCACTCGAAGCCTGTTCTAACAATAACAATCTGACATCAGAGCGAAGAACGTTCAACGGGACCGTTCGTTTATTGAGCGCTAACGATTGTGACTCGTTTTCTTTCAGGGTAAACCGCATTTGAGAACTGTGTTGTCGGCCAGTTTGGAACACCGAGGCTGTATCTAGTTGTACTAATTTCGGATAAACGATGTGACGCGGCCTTTGTTTTATCCGTTACCTAAAGCAGCTCCAAAAAGGTTCGAATTGGAGGCGGTTGTAAGCGCGGCTAGGAACGCGGAAATAAGTGTTATTAAAGCTGTAAGTAAATTCTACCATGTCTCCACTCGGGAGCCCATCTAGGCGAGGACGAGACTCGAGAAATTTAGCATAGAATCTTGAGATGGAAAACGGCTGGTCGGATCTCGTACCGAACATTGCCACATAAACTCAACTGCTCTTTATCTTCCAACAGACCTGATAAGAGAAAATATTGACCTAAGCAAAAAGATCCCCGAAATTATTCCCATTGGCTAGCCATCTCCCAGAGCAATCGGAAAAATCTCGGCGTGTCTCTCATTTCTGTGTATCCTTTATCCGGTGTGTTGTCCTCGAAGCCGCGACAATCGAAGTCTTGCAATAATTTTTCATATATTAAATGCACGACACGGCGCTGCAGGCCCCAATTCACTGCATTCGTACGGAGTTGCACGGTTCGTCGTCGAATGCATAGTTCCATCGGACGCTGATGAAATACAGGGCAACTCCAAGCGGCGATTTAGGCACGAGCGATAAGTACTCCTGGCCCCTGTCGCCTTCCCCTTCATCCGCACTCTGAACTCCCAGAACGTACAAGGACGGCAGTTGCCTCGTAACCCTCGTTGTTAATGTTATTGGTCATGGGGTACTGCACTGTCAGGGGGCCATGAGGGTGTCGGGTCGTATGCATCCTCCCCGAATAACTGGATTGGTAGTAAGCTCAGTGAAGAGATGATGATACGATATTATGAAACTTTCGAACGACGCGCTCCCAGGTTCTAATGGATGTGTTCAATTTTCCAATGGCTTCTGGATCCTAACTATTTATTCAACGACAGCTTTTATCTTATTCCGGCTATTCCGCTCGACGGTTGTGTGGAGATTTGACACCGGTCCGATCACTCCGGTGAGTTGTCGAATTAGAGTCGAAACTGGAAAGAAGAAATTGGCACTGGTGACCCCCAAGTTCGATTTGAACGTTATAGCAAGTACAGTAACGGAATCGTGCTTTCAGCTTAGGTTTCGGAGACGGTTTTCGATCCTCTTCACCCATTCTTCGAATATTGTGTAAAGCCGAATTGTTGGTGTCAACCCTTTGCCGAGATTTCCGCTTGAAAGAAAAAGCAACCCAACTCAAGTTCCAATGGTCAGGCTCCCGGGTGGGATTCCGAGTCGAGTCAAGTCGCTGTCCGCCGATGCCACGGGTTTCTTTCTACAACTGTAATTCGGGAAGGCGAGTGCAGGAGTCTGCGGCAGGACTGTGTTAACATATTATTGAGGTTCCAGTCAGCGATACGAATCATAGGATACCATAATGAGAAGGAGGTTGAATTACTGCAGCTAGTACAACTTGCCGGTCACGAAAACCGACTCTCCCATTCGGCGTGGTCAAATCAGACCCTTTCGCCGATCCAGTGGCTCACCTCAAATTGCCCCAGGGTCAATAGAACGATGTCGCTGTATATAATGACGAGTAGAGATGTGAGCTTGTCAGTATGTAGTGGCAATAGCGATCAAGATTAGATACTACAGTAATTGGCCATAGAATCATACACCCTAGTATGAGAGCAAGCGAACTGTGTATTCTTCTTTTTTTTGCTGTCTTGGACTGGCCATGGGCGACAATTTTTTCTTTTTTTTTTATTCAAAAAACAAACGGTATTGGGTTGCAGTCCCGACCCGTCCCGCCCGCCCTTTTTTTCCCCCCTTTCTTTTTGTCTTTCTTTCTCTTTTCGGAACGTCAACACGCAAATAAGCGAAAATTTTGGGCAGGGAACCTCTCATCCGCATCCATATGCGCTCTTCCTAAAATAGACGCTATTGATCCGCCTCTCCGATTACTATTTTAGCCCCCATGTATCCACGCAAGTGATCGCAGGCATATAGCTTGGCCCTTTCCTCTCGGCAGCGGAACCTGAGCACACTGAGGTCTTTTATATAGCCTCAAATATTTCTGTTTTTTTTGGACATGAAATGGGGGAGATATGAACGTCCCGAAAGTGGAACCACAAGTGGAATCCGTTTTGGCGGGCAGTATGGCAGTGTCACAAAACGTCACAAAATCTTCCTTTTCATTTCTTTCGTGCGTTATACGATTTCTGTCGAGCTCATATTTTTTCATTCGATAGATATGGTCTATATACATGTCTCAGACTTTTACTAGAGCAAGAGAGTTTCAATTGCGCTTGGGATCAGCAAAAATTCCACATCCGGGTCCGTGGACACATCGGGGGCTAAAATAGTATCATATTCCTGCCACGCGCGAAATTCATCACTGGTGACGCACCTTTTTTTTTCGCGGCGCGGTGTAAGTCTACTTAAGGTTTAGGAATTCGAAAAGGAAAAGGAAAAGGAAAAGGTTGCAATGCGGGTTTGCACATAATCGCCCACGCAATCGCAGATCGAGTCGGCCATGATTATTGATGCTAGTCGGGATTCGGTTGAAGTTGGTGCGCAGGGGCCTGGAGAGGAGGATGCCATCCGCTCACAAGATAGGCTCGTAGATTGTGATTATATGGAGGAGCTGGACGATATATATGCGACGGCGCTCGTACGTACGACTGGTTCGGAATCAGCTGCAGACTCGGGCACTCCGAGTCCGAGCTCCGCCGAGTCGCAGCCGATGTACTTGTTGAATTAAATTTCGGCCGTTTGAATGTATGTTGATCCAGATACTAATGCTCAAGAAATACAGAAAAGAAAAGAACAGAAATCAACCTGAATGAACGGAATAACAGAGTGTCAATGATACTTGAGCTTGTAATAATTGAATGCGTGTTGCCGTCGAGTATGGATTTGCTCTTGGTCAAGACAGCCAAGGATCGCGGACCGCGGATCTTTCAGGCTGGTTCCTACCGTTCCCCTCGAATGGGAATCGAGATTACTTGTGTCGACGCGAAGTGCAGTGAAGTCTTCGAACGGAGCAAGATATTTATCACGGCCGGGCACACTGCAAGAGTTCCCGGATATCTATCGCTTTGGATGAGGCTGGGAGAGCGCGAACGTCGTGGTGGATTTTTCAACACGGATTTTGGGAACGCTCCGTGCATCCATCCCAAAGGGGCTCGTTGTCAGGGCACTGTCACCGTCAGGGTCACCACATCACGGTGATCTTTGTTTTGAGGGTGTCACTCCCGTCACACTCCTCATTCCTTTTTCCTCCTCTCACCACCACCACCGGTGTCCCTCCAAAAACGTACACATACATCTAACTACGAGACATTTGCAGCAATGTCCGGATCCACTCTTTTGACGGTTTCTCTCCTTGCGCTCTCCGCCGCCAACGTCGTGCGCGGGGACTACTTCTCCACCGACCCCCTCGTCGACAAGGTCGTTCCCTATGATGCCATTGTGAGTCTCTTCTTGTGAGTTGAGACGAAGACTGACGAGGACGCAGCCCTACCGCGTGATGACGGACACGGACGACCCGCGTGGGTTCCAGTCCGGGTACAACATCTGCAACTCGACCACCGAGACGCAAGAGTCGCTGTGCCAGACGATGTTCGTCAACCACATCGACGGTTAGTTAGCCTTTTTTTCTTCTTTATTAGCTTCCAAACTGACTAATTTTACGTCAAAACAGACTTTTGCCTCTGGGCGCCCGCGCCGCCCAACACAACGTCTGTGATTTTATTTACCCCTTTGCCCCCAATTAACCAACTCGTTTATCGTCCCTAGCATCAGCGACGCCGAAGGCGACGTGGTCGCCTGGTGCAACAAGAAGGGGCACGGCACGCGCATCATGCCCAACGGCGCTATCACCGGCATGCAGTTCGTCCAGACGCCCTCGTACATCCAGATCTCCGGCACTCTCAACCAGCTCCTGCTAAACGTCGGCGGCACCTACGGCGGCGAGCTCGACTCGGGCGGCCAGGACGGCGAGGGCAACCCTATGGGCGGGCTCGTGTACACGAATGCGTTCAAGAGCAATAACGGGAATAATGCGAGCTTCCAGCAGGCGCAGCATTGGTCGTTGTGAGTGGCGTTCTTTTGTATGAGGGCGGACTCGGGGGCGTCGTTGGCTGCGGGCGATTCATCGGCGCGCGCTCCGAGCTCCTCGGGGACACGAGCGTTACAGGTGTCCGTGCCTGTCAATGCCGATGTGATGTCGCTGTGTCTGTCTCCCCTTCCCCTTTCCTTCCCTGCCTAGCTGCCCGGTGTACTTATTACTGATCACCCCACCCGCAGCTTCATCGGGGACAACCAGTTCTGCGGCAAGATCTGCGACCAGACGGGGAGCAACCCGCAAGGGCTCTGCAACAACATCTACGACCGGCTGGGGTGCGAGTACAATGCGCCGAATACGGCGACGGAGGGCGTGTTTGAGGTGGTGGGTGGCGCTTTTCTTATTTCCTTACACTCCTTCCCTTTCTCGTCTGTCTCCCTCTCCCTCTCTTCCCTTCCCTTCCCTTCCCTCCTCCTCCCTCCCTCCCTCTCCCCGCCTCCCCCGCCTCCCGCCTCCTCCTTCGCAAACAAACAACTCACTAACGCCCCCCCCTAGTGCGAAGGCGACGACATGACGCCCGTGGGCACGTACGTCGTCAACGGCGTCACCTCCGTGTACACGCAGCCCGCGGAGACGGCCGACCTGGGCAGCATCCCGTACACGCCCACGCCCGCGCCGACGAGCAACTGCGTCACGTACGCGAGCGCGGCGATCTTCACGGACGCGGCGGGGATTACGGCTGCGGGGGGGTCGGGTGCGTTGTTTTCTCTTTTCGCTGTTGCTGGTTTTTTTTTGGTTTCTTGTTTTTTTTTTTCTTTTTCTTTTTGTTCTCTCTCTTTTTCCATATTCGTTTTTCCAGTCCTTCGTCATGCGTCCTCCGTCCTGCGCTGCCCTTTCCTCCCTCCCTCCCGTGCCCTTCGCCCCTCTCATCTCTTCCTATCCTGTCTCATCCATTCTCCTTGCCCCATCGTCCTCCCGCGCTCCTTCTCGTCCTCGTCCTTGTCTCGCCTTGGTCCCCTCTTGCCATAGGCGAATCTTCCTACTCGTCTTACATCTCACCCCCTTACCTTGATTTGCCTTGCACATCCTCCTCCTACCTCTACCCATCTCCCGTTCTTGCCACGCGTTGCCCTAGTCCTAGTCCTTCCTCCCCCCCTCCATTCCTTCTTCCACTCCGTGCATCCCTGCGTCCCTACGTCCTTTCACTCCTTTGCATCGACATCACCCCTCCCCTCCTCGCCCTCCCGCGCTCGTTCCGCCCCGTCCTTCCCTACCTCCTTTTCGTCAGACGTCCCTGGCTCTCCTCCTTACCCACGCTGTTTCCTCCCTCCCCTGCATTCCTTCCTCGTCTCTCGTAACCTTCGCTTCCCAATGCCAATCCCTTACGCTCGGCTTCCCGGCTTCGCATCTCATCTTGACGTCCATCTATCCCCCTCGTCCTCCTCTTTTTCTTTACGGCCGCCCTCCCTCGTCCTTTTCTTCCTTCAGCTTGCGTCCCCTCACCGCCGTTCTTCCACTCGAACCCTCCTTTCCTGTCCTTTCCGAGCTCCGAGCGCTTCCCTCCCGCCCTTCCCCTCAGTTTGTCGTCCTGCACCGGTCTGCGCCTGCTTCGCGGCCAGTCATCACCTTTTCTCGGTCCCTTCTTCGCCTTCCTCTTTGCCTCGTTCTCCTCTGCACGCTCCCTCCCTCCACTCCCTTACTTGCTTCCCGTGCATTCCCTTCTTTCCCTTACTTCTAATTCCTCCTGCCTCCTTGGCCTTGGTATTCACCCTCATACTCTTCCTGCCTACTGTACTCCTCCCCCCCTGCTTCCCCATCCTGTTGCTCCTCCCGCCTTTCTCGTCACCCTCCCCTCTCGTCGTCTATCGTACCTCCGTTTTCCTTTCCATCCATCTTTACCCTTCCTGTTGGCCCCCTTCTCGCCCATCCCTACCCGGCTTCCGTTGTCCTTGCTTTTTGTTGATCTTTCTTTTGGTTTCGGCTGCCCCTTCTGCTCTCGTTGTCCCAACTTGCCTTGCATGCATGCCCCTCCCTCCTTTCCTTTCCCCTTTCCCCATTACTTCCCGCGTCTTCCGCCATCCTCACCCTTCCTTTCTGTTTCTGTTTCGGCACCCACTCCCATCCACACGCTAACAATGTTCCTCCCCCAGCCTCAGTAACCGCCTCCGGTGCCGCCGCCACCACCCCTGCCGGCACGGCCGCAACCAACAAAGCCACCACCGGCACCGCCAAGGCCACCGGCTCCACCACGGGCTCGGGCTCCGCGGCGCCCCAGACCACCGGGTCGAGCGGCGCGCTCCCCGGTGCGGGGGTCAGCGTTAGCTTGGCGGTGGTGGCGATGGGGGCGGCGGTTGTGGGTGTTTTGGGGATGTAGGGTATCTCTCTCTCGCTCTTCGATGTGACGAGGGGACGACGAAGCATGGGCATGGACCTCGCTAGGCTACGCTACGCTACATACCATACACCACCACCACCACCACTTGACGCACACGCACGCACACACGCAGGATAGGATAGTATTACCGATACCGATACCGATACCCGCCTCTGAGTTGAGGGGATATATCATTCTAATATAGATAGGCGCTTTCGTTCTTTCGTTCTTTCTTTTTTTTTTTTGTGTTAGCCGCCTACATCGCCGGGATGGCAATGCATCGGACGTTTGGAGGATTTCTTTCCGCGCTACTACTGTAGGTTGTGATGTGCAAGGCGGTCGTGGAGTAGGGTGAGGTGGATTGTTTCCTTTTGGGGTGGGTGGAGGTTGTTTGCTTGGATGTGTTATTGGGGGAGGGCGTTGACCTTCGCGCTTCCATCTCTTGCCTACTTTCACCGCCAACTTCTACAAGCCAACCGTACTACCTCAAGATGCGCATGCGTATGCGTGTAGTGGAGAAAGCCGGCGACTCGAGCACTCTCAATTTTAAAGTCAAAGCCATCCTGAGCTGCCTGCCATTCGCATGACAATTGGGGCTACGGGCCCACGACTTGCGAGATCTCAGCGCGTCTCCGTCTGCTGGTCGGGGCGTTTGGAATGGGGACGCAGAGGCGCGCGTTTTCAATGGATCCAGGATGCGGCATGGACTGGGCACAAGACTCAGATCTCAGACTGGTGGACTCAAGTCCCTGCTCGCGTCTCGCGCTCGTTTTTCGGACGTCCAAGAGCCGCGCGTCTCCAATCCAAAATCGCAGACGACGCGAGGATACACGGTGCAAGAGCTGCTCAATCCATTGGATTCTCGTTCTCCAAGCCGTTCGCTGCTGCTCCCTCTTCCGTCGTCGCCCGACCGAACGACGACACCTCGCTCGTTCGACGCCGCCGCCGCCGCGCCGCGCGCGAGACCGAGTCGATACCGCACTTCCCGTTTAGTCGGTGCGCATGCAGCTGATGCGGACTTTGTACGCGCCTCTATCTTTCTACTGTATCAGGAGCGCTGATTCCTCCACGCTAGATGATGTTTTGCGGCTGCAGCTGGAGCCCGTCTTTCCTTCGCGGAAAAGAGAACCCGCCGACGACGAGAGCGACGGAGTCTGAGTTGGGCGCCTTGGTGGGTCGTGATGGCGTAGTGCTGCGGGGCTCCGAGTCAGTCTTGCCGACGTCCAGCAATGATCATAGACGCCTCGCCGCGGTGCCGCGTGTCTAAAACCGCAGGCGACGACGCGAGAATACAAGATATGCGATCAATGGATTGGCTCCAAACCCGCGGAGGTGGAGGATGGCGATAAGCGTACCGCGCCGCGCCCCTCGCTCTCTGGACGACGTACATGTGCCGGTATGTAAGTACATCCGCGCTTTTAAACTTCCTTACTATCCGAGCTGACCCTGCGCCAGATGTTTTTGCCGCTTGCCGTTGTGACCACCCGGGGGGCGCCGCGCATCCTTATCGACGAGCTGACCATGCCCACGGTTTCTTTGAGGCCCCGCGCTCGGGTTGTGGCGAACAACAATGACTCGGACAACGGGAAGGCGGCCTTCGCTATAGAGGGGGCGCGCAGACACAACGGGGGATCGACGTGGCCCGCTTGTAGTGGAGACCTACATTATAAACTTGTGGCATCGCTGCGTGCTCGTATCGCGCCCTCCACCCGACACACACGCACTCCGCTCCCGCGCCCCCGAACGAAGGAAGACGAGAGATGAGGAGGGGGATCGGACGGTGAGGGCGGGGGTGCTCTGCAACGATGCGGCGCGCGCGGGAACCCGGGACGCGGCCTCTCCGCGATGCGTGACGCTCATGCTGTACTCCCTCCCACTTGGCGCGCTGCCAATGGTCTCCGAGTCACGAATGGGATACACGCGGTGCTGAAGAGAGAGATGTGTATCGTGGACAAGCCTCTCCTTCGATACACGTAGACCTGCGCGGGCCACCCGCCTCGCCCTAGCCTCCCCGTTGCCGCACCTGCACCTGCTCCTAATGCTGTCTCAGTATATGTCGCCTGCGCCCTCGCCCCGCTGCCCCTGTCGTTTCCGAAGTCATGGGTCGCGAATAGGATACGCGCCGTCGCTGCGGTACTGAAGAGATCTGTATCGCGAAACCTCGAACATGCCCGCCTCGCCAACAAGCCTACCCGCCATACTCGCCCCCTCGCCCTAGACTTCCCGTTTGCGCGCTGCCGAGCCTGAGATCGGATGTGCATGTACCATACCTCACGCCCGCTTACCATGGCCGGACATACACGCAGTCGCTGCATCGCGGCTCCCGCCCGCCGACCCGCCACGCGTCCCATGCCAGTACCAGCAGCATGCCACGCACGTCCGCCGTCCTTCGAACGGCGACGAGCGCCCTCGCGTCGACCCACACACTCACGCTACCCCGCACGCCCCTTCGCTGCGGGGCCCCGCAGCCAAACCTCGAATCGCCGCCGTGGGCACTGCGTGCGGTTACGGGGTAGACTTTGGTGCCGTGCCGCTCGCGTCCACCCTCCGTCAAGCTAGCGTAAGGTCAAATCCTAGATCTGCCGAGCCGGGACAAGCCGTACATGCTGTACCGCGCGGGTGTGCCCAGCCGGCACCACAACCTCATCCGGCGGACGGCGGACGGGTGGGGCAGGTCGACACGGCCGAGGGCCACTCCGTCGCGCGCGAGGGCTGTCCTCCGCACGCCGAGGGGGGAAGGCTGAGCACGCGCTGGACCACCCTTCTTCTATCCTCCGATGCGAACTCCCACCCAGGACTTACGACTCTGGATGAGCGAAAACAAAGAGGCGCGGGGAGTGGAAACCACGCGCGGGACGCACGAGGCCACACGAGCGGGCTTGCGCTGCTCTTCTCGTCCGCGCGAGGATGGGATGGCAGGGGTGCGCATGTGGGGCTGGAGAAGTATGCCGAATGCAGCGGGACAGCGCCCTCTCGAGTGCAAGCAAGCTGGGGCGCAACGCGACGCGCCATGCGTATTCGAATTCGAATCTCGCACGCGACGCAAGGAGAGCGCGGGTGGGGTGCTCGAGGCGGCGAGCGCAGCGGAGAGGGAGCGGACAGGCGCGTGGCGATCTTGGGCGGTGGTCGCATCACCTGTCGTCCCCGACTGCTACTTGGATGGACGGTATCTCCCTCCCATTGATGGCGCTAAGCGGCACTCGTATCTACTCTTTCGGGGAGTACCACCCGCACCAAAACTTACAGCTCGCTACGAGAGGCACTTTGAGCGAACGCGAAAGGAATAGCAAACGCGAATGAGATGCGGAGGGGGGTGTAAATGCGCACCGCTTGTCGCAAGAGAAGGAGGAGCGCGCTGGGCTGGGCTGGGAGGAGATCTCGGATGGCACGAAGGAAACGATCGCGGGATGGCGCGAACGAGGCGGCGGGGTGCGGCAGGCGGTCCTCGGGAGTGGCACGGGGAACACGTTTCCCGATATCGCAACGGAAAGGAAAGGAGGCGGGGGACGGAGGGAGCCAACGCAAGACCAGATTGAAAGCTCACGCAGCGAACCGCACTCCGCGTCCTATGCCCCACCACGAAGGGTCGGCTCTGCGTCAGGCCCAGGTCGAATGTATATGACACCCTCATCCAGGTGCGAAGGACGCGTGGTGGAAAAGTATGCTTGCCGATGTCTGAGACAGGCCAACGATCTACGCCGACCGGATTCAGCGCTCAGTCCTTGCGTACTGGTACGCCGACGCGGTGTGCTGCGTGCTTTTAGTGCTCGATCCCGCACCGGCACCCTCGTTCACCCAATCCTCGGGCGCCTGCGCGCGGGGTCCGATGAAATACTGTGAGAGGCATTCATCGACCTCGCGGGCGGTGTCGGCGAGATGAGAGGAGGGGAGATGATAGCGAGACACCGTACCTCCCGCTTCCCAGGTCCTGCACCCACATCTTCACCTTGCCTTCGCGCAACTCGTGACGCAAATGCCTCGCGTGGGTCCAGGGTAGCGAGGCGGCGATGTCAACACCGTTGTCGAGCTCGGTCTTCGTCCGGATCGGGCATTGGGATGGCTAGGGTGGACGGGGGCGTACGAAGTCTCCCTGCGCCCCAGCGTCACCGCTGAGGGGAGGGGCTGGGGCCGCGAAAGCCGTCCAAATCGGGGGCGGGGATGAATGTGACGGGAGAGTGCGTCTACGGTGGTAGGGAGTGGGCGGAAGTGTTCACGCTGCCAGGGTGCTCGGGAATTGGGACGCGGTGCTGGCGCCGTTCTCTGGCTAAAGGGGCTCGGACGCCAGCTGTGAGCGGGCATTGGACGGCGTCCGCGGTGTAACGCTGGTGCGCGCTGCACCACCCGCTTTTCTGCTCCGTATGCGGGCAGGTGACGGTGACGGTGGCGAAATTGCACCGTGTGTAATGGGTGCACACCATACGAAGGGTGCCGAAGCCGAGGACCACGATGTCGGGCGCATGTCAGGTTTTGTAAACTTGATCGCAATCAGGAGTGCTCCTTTTGAGGCTTTCTCTTGGTGATCGTGTTTGAATTCCAGGACGATCTACTTACAATCTCCATTTTCAGGACGATCTCCATTTCAGGAGACTGTCACAGAAGCACTATATAATGCTACTTCCGACCATCCTTTGTCCCCTTATCCGCCCACTTTACTGCCATGTCGCTCGCTCTGGGTCCTGCTTCCTCACTCGCACCCTTCCCCCCAGAAGTGTTGTTGCGCATGCTCTCGTTCGTCAAGGACAACGACAGCTTCAAGGACATCGTTAAGGTTTCGCGACAATTCTATGCGCTTGGGACCGAAGAGCGTGCTCGGAACATGTACTGGACGTATGCGGAGGACGTCGAACCCCGGCTGGTACAGTGGGCACAGAACTCTAGACGACACCGCACCAAGGAACTCAATATCAGCTTGAAATTATCCTACGATTACAGTGAGTCTCTCCAATTTCCCCCTTTGTTGGAATCACACCGAACGAACCCCACATAGACTTTATCTTGCAGCAAAAGATCTTCGCATCGCTGCACATCTTCCCGAACCTGACTTCGCTCACGATCCGCGGCGGGCGAATTACCGGGCACATCCACACGGCGGTAACGCACCTCCCGAGTCTCCGACGCCTGCGTCTGCAGTGGTGCGCCATCTACGCCGTAGATCGCACCGCTGCGCCCCCCGCACAGCCATTCACCGTGACCTCCCTCGTGCTGCATGACATTCACGTCTTCGACCGCACCGGCGAGGAGCTCGACATACTCGATGCGGCCGCCCTGCAGCAGCGCAACCTATCGCTGATGCCAGTCGCGTTGTTAAATGGTCTCACAGCCCTCGAGATCTTCTCGGACCTCTCGTCCGCGCGTGTCCTTCGCCAGGCGTATTGCTTCCTGCGCGATACGCCGCTGCTCGCGGAGCTGCGCGTCGAGGGGCCACCGCCGTCGTCCTCGCCGTATGAAGACGACCCCCTGGGCCTGGGCCCGGGCCCGAGTCCGAGTCCGAGCCCCCCGCTCCCGCCAGCACTCGCGCTCCCGCTGGTGCACACCTTCCGCGGCCCACACTGCATCGCCGCGTCGCTCATGGCGTCCGCGGCGCACATCGCCGAGGTCGTGCTGACAGACGAAATGACCCCCTCGCAGGCGCTGATCATCGTCAAGAGCCTCCACCCCGGCGCTGTCCGCAACGTCGAGCTCACGTTGGAGCGCTGGGACGAGGAGGTCGCGTGCGAGATTGGGAGCCGGTTTGTGCAGTGCAAACGCATCAAGATCGTGCACCGCTATGGGGGCCCTTCGGAGGTGTGTTTTTGTCTTTGTTCGCATGATACGCTGTCGGACTTCGAGTTAATATTTCTTTCCTCGTATCAGGAGTGGTTATTTGACTTCGGAATCCGACGCCTGCCCCCAACGCTCAACACGCTCCTCATACACGCCCGCCCGCAGAACGCCGTGCGGCAGGAGCCGCGCCCGCACTTCTTCGACGACTCCGACGACGACTCCGACTATTTCGCGGAGGAGTGGGATGACGAGGGGGCTGCGGGGCTGCGCGATGTGCCGCCGCCGCCGGGCGAGGAGGATGTTAGGGAGGCGTTCGCGGTGTGGAAGAGGTACATGCCGTATCTGGAGGTTGTGGCCGTCGGAGGGCATTTGTGGACGAAGGACTTCGGCGGGTCGGTGTGGCAGGCGGGTGAAGAATCCGCTTGATGATGGTATGGGTCTGCAATTGATAATTTATTAACACAGGGTGCTTTTAGGATCGATGTAACAAGATTAAACCTGGTTCTGGTAAAATGGAAATAACTGAGGCGAATGCGAATGCTACCTGCTACTAGTAATTATGACGCAAATACAAATACACGCATACGCCATATGACATCGATTCTCTATAAGTGGGTGGTGAAGTATCTATACTAGAACCAAGAGAAAGGCGGAGGAGGAGGCTGGATTACTGCGGACAAGCAGGTGCTGCACCCCTACACGCCCGAGAAGCCCTGAGGCTACGACAACATCGGAACGCTCACCAATTAGTATCCCGAGACAAGTGGAGCAGGAATAATAAAGCATGGCCAGGAAAATGGTTCGCAGGTAAAGCAAGCAAAATATGCGCAATAAACGTGAAAGACGCGTAATAAAAGTCGAAACCGGGTGGCGAACGCGTGAATTGAGGCAGAATTGAGGAGGGAAGTTGGCACGTTTGGTCGTGTTTGACTCCGAACATCGCGGCGCGGAACGGAACAGCCACTTCGGACGGCTAACGTTGAAGTCGCCGCACCAGGCACAAGCTCCCGACATTGTTCTTGTGTCTTGAATTTGGGCTCGCTACGGGACACTGTCAGCTGCAGACCCCTTCACGCAATGCAACCAGCACTTTGACTTGCAAAATTTCTCATTCATGGCGCCTTTTGGCGGAGTACGAGACTACGCGACGACCTCAGTCGGTAGGATGAATCCTAAACGACTCTCGGTAGCACAATAGGATTATAATTCCACTACTATCTAAGCACATCCTAAGTTACATTAGACCTACGCTGGCGTCGCAATGCTAAGATAAAATAGGATCCAATCCTATCCAGTCGCAGAATCCTGAGTTGATTCAGCGAGACATGATAGGATTCTCTCCTCTCAATGTGCGCAGATGCGACATACCTCGCAGTGAAATGTGGCGCATGCGATAGGATAAGATTGAATCCTATCTGGCGTAGCAATTTTGTGCGCCGAGGATAGGATGGGATAGGATTAAGAGCATCCTAATCCTATCCCATGAATTCTCTGAATCCGAGGAATGAAATTCGATTATCCTACTCACCTCGGTGCATACACAGGTTTTCTTTGGTGTTTGATGCCACCTTGCCACTGCCAGTGGAGAACTCAACGTATTGATTTTTGATCCTGGAGGACGCTAAGTCTACCCCCGGATTGCTGGAGTGAAGCACATTCAAACTCCGGAGAGGGGGAAGAAATTGGAAGCAGTGGCGAGGACGTCGTGAGCGAGTGGTGGTGGTCACTGGTCAAGATGAGAAAGGTGTTTGGTTATATTGTGCGCACTCGCGCTTTGATACTTAGTTGAAGTTCAACCGGTCCGGCGGCCGGTTCAACAATAGCAAGGACAATAAGGACTGCTTTGACC
This sequence comes from Mycena galericulata, assembly GCA_029289565.1. Lineage (NCBI taxonomy): Eukaryota > Fungi > Basidiomycota > Agaricomycetes > Agaricales > Mycenaceae > Mycena > Mycena galericulata. The sequence goes on from JARKIA010000147.1 coordinate 286,958, forward strand.
GCCAAGAGGTTCGAGGATACATATATATAGGCCTTTGACCTTTCAAATTCCAAGACACGATCCAGAGGGATGCCACTGGCACGGGGATGATATATCGTCTCCGGAGTCCGGCGCACTCTGAGTCCAGCTGAGTCAGGTTGAAAGTTGAAAGTTCCCCCAAGTAGGAGCTCCGAAAATAAGATAGGATAGGACAGGATAGGATAGGATTGAAGGTGAGACAGACTTATGGATGCCAGTGGGATGGGACCGCGGTTGGATTCAAGGCAATTTTGAACGTAACATCACTTGGGTCAGCTAGCGAGTTTACATTCTGTAAGATAGGATAGGATGAGATGTAGATCCCGGAGACAAGGGTACAAATCGCTTCAGCAGATCTCGTGTAGGATGAATCCTACGGTGCTACCGAAGGTAGCATAGGATGAATCCTAATGCCGTCAGGCATTGGACTACGAGCACATACGGTACTACTTAGCGAGGCCCCCGGACACTACCTCATAGGTTTGTCCGGGATAGAGTAAATCAAAGGTCCAAAATGACCCCTACCTCGGTCCGTTTATAGAGTAAAACAAGCTCAGAACGGCCAAGGTCGGTCCGACATAGAGTAAATCGCGCTCCGCACGAGAATTTTTTTTTCAGAAGAGTAGCCCTCAGGACCGGCCAGGGTGAGCCACGGGAGGTCGCGGCCTCATCGTCAGCGTTGCGCGACCCAATGACAGATGACAGCACTCGAAATAGGCTCACTGCTGATCCAAATAGCGCCAAGTAGACGTAAAATTTGATCCCGGGAGAAAAAAAATGGCATTTTAATGGAAGGTTGGTCCAAAATAGAGTAAAACAGCGGGCTGAGGCGGGAATTTTTAGAGTAAAACAGCGGTCTTTTGGGTAAAAAAGCGGACCAACCTATGAGGTAGTGTCCGGGGGCCTACTTAGCGTTGAAGTCGGCAGGCTATTGGTGTTCTGGCTTTGGCTTGGCCTGAAATCTCTGGCTTTGGCTTTGGGCTCCAAAAATCCAAGCCAGGCCAAAAGCCAAGCCAAACCAAAGGCTGGCTCTGGCCTGAAAACCAACAGGCCATGGCTTTTTGGCAGTACTTGATGCACATTTTTGGCTTTGGCCTGGCGAAATCTCAGACCAGGCCGAGGCAAGCCTGGGCCAAAGGCCCAAAGCCGATAAAAGCCAAAAGCCATGGCTTCAGACCAAAGCCAGATAATGGCAGTGCTCATCCAGGCCGCGCAATCATTCTTGAATTTTTCAATGCGGAACCAAAACATGTCTATCGAGAAGGGACGAAACTCACTCCGTCGTCTCGTGCATAAGGACTCTTTACATAACGGCTGACGGCATTTAGGGCTTGGTATCATTGTCGTAAAAAACGGAGGAACTCGGACCGCGCTGAATCTAATTTTGAGTCAGATACAGCAGCTGTCTGAAACTGGCCGACATCATCCGATAAATGTATTCTGTGCTGCGCTCAAGTGGCGGGAAGGAGCCTCCGATATGGAAATAAAGCTGTACTTGAATACAGAATGCTATTATTGAGAATCTCGCAAGTGCTTAAAAAGCGGGGCATACCAGACAGCCCGCAGTAAACAACAACATGGACTCTCAACTCACTCTCGTCCCTACCACGCCCTCAGTATACTTATCCTTCAGCCACAACAGCATGAAAAACGCTACACTGTTCCTAGGCGCGACGCCGGTGTACACCATATCCACCGATCCGCAAGTTTCGAGCACAGAAATCAGAGCGTCCGGGACATCAGAGCTGCTTGCGCACATTGCTACAAAGCCGATCCTCCCGGACACCATCGCTTTCCCCGGTATCAACGGCGGAAAGGAGATACGGCTCACCAAGTGGTCGAGGAAGTCCAAGCTTCCGGACGGCTCGTACGTACCACTTCATTCTGTCTCAAGACTCTCTCCATCTCTCTGATCACGATTTGAACACATTCCAGCTCAATTCATATAATCAGCACGGACCACGGCAATTTCTTCCTTAAGATCCACCCCGTTCATCGGCTCGCGGTACGCCCACTTTCATAATTTCCTGACCTAGCTGATTTGAATTTAATATCAATCCAGTTATTCAGGGAGGATGACCCCGAGACCCCTGTGGCCCATTGGCAGTACCCCATGGCCAACAATATTGACAATGAGCTACCGCTGCCGACCTTAATCCTGACTGGCGCCATTCGAGATGCCGACCGGGCGCAAGTCATCGCTGCCTTTATCGTTCGTGAGTTCAGAGTGCGGATGAAGGAAGAGGCGAGTCGGGTTACGCTGATGGGGCCAGGAGTAATTGTCGCTCATCCCTGAGCCATCGTTGTGTAATGTTCCATGCCTTCTGAAATTGCTCTGTATTTTATAAGTCTTCGGTTGAACTATACATTATGAAACAGACAACCAGTTCTGGAGTCAGCGAAGCGCAGTGATTCTCCCCTTGGGCATCCAATTTCCGACAATGGCGTCATGTATGGCAATTTTGGACTCATCTCAAAGGCTTGGACTGCAGAGACACTAAGAAACGGCATATAAAGGATTCTCCGGGGCTTCGAGCAAAGAGCAGCTGAATTTGTGTGGCAGTGTTCGGCACGAGATCCGGCACAAGAGCATCATCGGAAACGTCCGTTTTCCATCTTCAACCTTGACAGCTTTTATGAACTTATTTCCGACACTGTGTGTGACCCAAACTCACTATGCGAATAAAAGCCCAGGATAAAACAGCGAACAGTTTATAGGTGAGGTAAGACATACGCACTCGTGTCCGATATCGCACTATTTTTGCAGCACCTATTCTAATTTTGAATGTTCTCGTGAGAGAAATAGATATTTTTGCCTTCGAGGATCCACGCCGGTAAAGCACCCTCTTACCTCCACGTCAACCGCCTTTCACTCGCTCAAAACTCGCCTCGCCATGTTTTCGCTCGTGCAGACCCTGTACGTCCAACTCTGGCCTTTACAACGTCCAACTCAATATTCGCGACAGCCTGATTGCGGCATTTGGAGCGACCAGTGTCTTGTCTTTGACTTTGAATGCGCCTACTTCGGCTCAATCGGGTGCCACGACGACAATAACATGGACCAGTAACTCTACTGATTCGTATGTTCCTACTCCCTATTCAGCACCCTGGATGCGCTAACGACTCTCAGGACGTTCTCTATTGAGCTTTTCCACCCCACCTTTGTGCACACTTCTGCAGCTCTCATCGACAAACTATACTAACCGTTTGTCAGAATGCCGCCATCGCCATTGCCAATAACGTCGACCCGTCCTTGAACCAGATCATGGTTGAACTTCCTTCCGTACCGCCAGGGTAAACTCGAGACTTCGATACGGTTGTTCTTTAATGAATTCTGACTGAAGGGACGGATACACTATCGAGGCCGTCAACATAGCCAATATCAACCAAGTATTCTCGACAAGCGCAGACTTCAGCATCGCCCCCGGCGCGAGCTCTAGTCTATCATCTGCGTCTGCAACTACCGCCAGCGCGACCGCTGGGTCCGCTGTCCCGAGTACTAGTGGGAGCGTGACCACCGGCAGTGCAACCTTCCCTTCCGCGTGAGTATTCCTTGTTTCTCCCGGTACTCCTTGAAATTTCCGTACTCCTCCCCACGTCCACGTCCGAATTCTCACTCCTCCGGAACAACTTTCTCCCACCATGTGATTCCGACACTGTCTAACCTCTCACCCAGAATCTCGCCCGCCCCCTTGTCGGTCGCGACAGGCTCGCAGACTCCTGTTACCTCTGGGGCCGGGCCGTCTGCATTCCCGACGTCGAGCGCTGCTAACCTCCGCGCGCCATTCCATGCAGGCACAACGGGTGTGCTAGCCACACTGTGCGTGGCTTTCCTTGCGGGTACGATGTTACTCTAGGCGGCTACCCGCAACCTGAATGTGAAGGAAAAGAGCCTGGGACACATTGAACAGAACAATTTGGACTTTATCGATTACGCATCTCTCATGAGTGTTTCAAATTTCCCATACTTCACGGACGTGTAATTTGACATGTGGTTTTTTCTAACGAGACCCTAGTGTTTTCGTTTCACGCGCTGGCGGTGTTCCTCAAGCCGGAATTTGTTATTGTGTTCTTGCACTCTTTTCATCCTTTTTTTCCTGATTGAGAAGGGTAGCGTCAGGGCGTGCCCTGTGACGGAGGACTTCCCACTGCTCAGTTTTATTAAGTCGTACTCATGTAGAGGTATCTTGCAACGGAGGGGTGCTAAGTAGTCTCTAGATGCAGAGTTCAACTATGTAGCAAGGTAAGACCTTAGACAAACCACCATTGGTGATTTTCGCATCAAATGGGATAGTGAAAATAAGACAACGAAAATGTCCTGCTCACTCAATTAGCGTATTGTTTTTACCAGTGCAGTCTTCAACGGCGGATCGCCCGATTTTAGAAAGTCACGATCACTTGCTCAGACGCGTTGAACGTGATGGTCAAGGCCGTCAAGCACTCACAAAGAAATTCAGGATATCAACTTTCAACGAGCTATCGCATAGAACCCCCATTCCATTGTCCGGAGCATCCAAGGAATTTATACTAATGGATACTCAGCTAATACAAATCATGATATCCAGGAGGCGAATGATCGAATGTCTCCATCCCCAGCTGTGCCTGCAACTCCTGCTCCAAGGTCCGTATCCTCGTTCTGAGTGCCTCGTTCTGCTGCATGGATTCCTCCAAGCTGACTCCCCCGTCTCCAGTATATCCCCGCATCGACTCCAACTGTCTCTGAACTTCACGTGGTTGCGCATGCACAATCAAATACTCCTGTTGATTCTGCGAGGAGTCCGGCGATGCTTGTGTCGATGGTAATGCCTTTCGTGATACAGGCACTGGTTCGAAGGGTAGAAATTGCACTGGCACAGGAATGTCCGATACGGGCGGGACGTCATTGTGTGGCTCCGAGTCAGGGTACTGTTTTCTCCGCCTCCGGCGGATGCATATACAGAGCATGATTAACAGGAACAAGAGTGTACCCACGCCAACATTGAGGCCAACGATAGCGCCAACAGACAACGAGTTTTTAGATCTGTCGCAATATGGATCTCAGAGTCATAGAGACCGAGTAGATAAAGAAAACAGACCTGTGGCTGGGGATTGCGGTGGAAGATGATCGAGAAGTGGAGGTAATTGGAGGAGAGCCGGGACTCGTGGCTGGAAGTGCGGGATTGGTGGGAGGCAGACTCGATGTGGAGGTGACTCTTATTTGGGCTGATAAACAAGATTTTGAGTAAGAAAACTTCGTAGTCTTACCCTGTGCTAGTCTGCGTAGAGACCGTTGGACACTCAGAAGATCCGGCCGAAAGCGTCCCGTTCTAGATGAGACGTCAGCGGGGTCCATATACAGCTCGTAGACGGACTTACAGGGAGGTAACTGCATTGTCCCGCCCCATCGTCGTAATTGCAGATAAAGAATACCTGGCTACCGGAGCCATCGCTGTTGGAGTTGACGCCATGACCGGTCAACGGCGAGCCATTCGCGTCTTCCTCTGGGCATGATTGAAAGTCACGGCGCTGCGGCCAGGCAGGCGGCATGGTGTCGACAATTAGAGAAGTGGAATCCGATTCAGTGCGCGGCGACACGCGTGTGCACCCCCGAAGGAACGGAGGAAACTGAATCATGACGTGCCGCTGTCTTCCACGGCACAGATTTAGTCGCGATTCTGGTTGGTTCAGTGGACAACTAAAAAGAATGCGTTGTAAACAAACGAGATGGAAACCTAAGATGATTGATCCCTGATGCCTATTGTTGAAATAACCAAGTGAGCAGGGACAAAATTCGAATAGTGATTCAACCTCATACGGCAGTGAAGCTGTTCGTGTCCATTCACTGAAAAAGTGGGCACTACGCTCAATTATTCGGTAACATCTGGAAGATATCAAAAATCATGGACCTTTCACATACGCTGATGAGGAATGAGATCATTTGTAGACCGTAACAATCATCGGCCATTGACATGGGTACGCTAGAAGCTTCCGTCTTCCTGTGACTGGGTAGCCGACTGGTCCAAAAAGCACTGCGGGTGCAAGCCAACATCATTTTCCACCTATGCTGGAGTCAACGGAATTTCGCATCATCGCAGAGTTGCGGTCATAAATGAGGGAATGTCAGGCAACGACAGAAGTTTGAGCAAGCAACCAGACCGGAGCGGAAAGGTTTTACTCGAGCGTACACCGCAAGATATCGCGGTGGATCCTGCGTCAGTTACATCAAGGGGTTAGAGATTGTTACTGGATTTCGACCAAGACCAAGAACAGTATGCCTCGTAAGTCGTCGGCGTACGAGACTGGCGCGAGGCTTCCGAAACCAGAATGACAATCCCAGATTTACCTGGAGAAGAAATATTTGTACAAGCTAAGGTATTTGCCAAAAAAACGATAATCAAGGACGAGCCATGTCCACCACGGTTAGTTCATGAGCAGCGGCCCGGCTGAGAGCTACCCCATCGTACTTTTCGAGCGATCTCATCTTCAGCTCTTCGGTGATGAAGGCTACGATGATCTGTGCGTGGAAGTCCTCCGTCCCGGGATACAGAATGAGGGACAACGGGGAAGCGGAGTCGGTACACTTCCAATGCGCGACAGGTTTATTAAGGTCGTACTCGCTGTACAACTTTCAAGTGCGCATCAGCATGCATGTGTGCTATACTACGAATACGCCACTCACCGCCAGCCGATATGTGCGATCCCTCTTCAGGAAACACTTCCCCACTCCCGTCTCAATGATACGGGCTTCACTGGACGCGGCGTATCAGTACATGGTCAAAAAGATGTGTAAATCCGTACCTGCCGTCCTCGAGCTTGCACCTCTTCATCCAACTACTAACCCGCATCTCTTTCCCATCCCCGACATTCGGGAAAATGACGGTGCTCGGGAGGACCTCCCTCCTCGTAATGCGCGCCAATAATGCGGAGGTACCCACGGCGCTAATTATCGTGGTCGTTCCCTGAAGCTTCGTGGACAGTTTGTAGGTGGGCCGGGAGCCAAGGAACAGTGTAGCGTTGATCATACTGTCGACACTGAACGTCAGACATACGGGGGGCGAGGGATTTACGAGGGTGATTTGAGAGTCCATGGCGTCTGGCCCGGGGTCGCCGTGGTGGCGAGGTATATAGAGGGGTCAGTCAGCAGGCCTGGCTTGGCCCTGGCCTGACTCGGAGCAGGTTTGGCGCACAGCTCTGCGGATCTGATGTTGGCAAGCTATTTTTGAAGGTCTGCTGACGGGGCAGTGCTCCCCGAGCCCAAGCCCGCTGTCTCGGTTTGGCCTGGCGCTTGAGCCATGGCCTGAGGTGGTCGGCCACTTCCAATACCATAAGGTGATTCTATATTGATTTGAGCCTCAGAATGTGTTCATTCAACCATAGAGGACTCAACTTACCCCAAACCGCACAGTGGTCCGTTCATTAATGTTTTGTGGTCGAGAGATCGTCTCAAAATAATTGCCAAAGATGGTCTTCACAGAAAAGAAACCTACGACACCAACCGAGAGACCCATATCTAAGTCCAAATCTGGCCCTCGCCTCCCTGTTGATACTTTTCAGGCCAGGGCTTGCTTAGCTTGGGCCTGAGCGGGCCTGGCTTGAGGGCCTGAGCCAGGCCAAGCCTTGCGCACCACTAAGACTCGCGCGAGGCTTCCGAAACCGGAATGACATTCCCAACGAACCAGCATAGAGTTACCCGGAGAAGACGCGACATATTCGTACAAGGTATCTGGCAAAAACGATAATCATGGGCGACCCAAGCTCACCATGGTTACTTGATTAGCAGCGGCCCGGCTGAGAGCCACCGAATCCATCTTTTCGAGCATTCTCATTTTCAGCTCTTCGATAGTGAAGGCTGCGATGATCTGTGGGTGGAAGTCCTCGGTCCCGGGATACAGAATGAGGGACAACGGGGAAGCGGGGTCGGTGCGCTTCCAATGTGCAACGGGGTTATCGGGATCGTACTCGCTGTACAACTTTCGAAGGTGCATCAGGATGTGTGCTATACCGCAAAGACGTCGCTCACCGCCAACCTATATTTGCGGTCCCTCTTCAGGAAACACTTCCCCACTCCCGTCTCAATGATACAGGCTTCACTGGACGCGATATATCAGAACCTGGCCAAAAAGCGGAGTGTAAACCCGCACATGCCATCCTCGAGCTTGCACCTCTTCAGCCAACTACTAACCCGCATCTCTTTCCCATCCCCGACATTCGGGAACGTGACGGTGTTCGGGAGGACCTCCCTCCGGGTAATGCGCGCCAATAATGCGGAGGTATCCACGGCTCTCAGCTTCGTGGTCGTTCCCTGAAGCTTCGTAGATAGTTTGTAGGTGGGCCGGGAGTCAAGAAACAGTGTAGCGTTGATCATACTGTCGACACTGAACGTCAGACATACGGGGGGCGAGAGATTGACGAGGGTGATTTGGGAGTCCATGGCGCCTGGGACCCTCGCCGCAGCGAGGGATATAGAGCGTACTTAGTGACACTGCTGTGTCACTGCCTACGCTAGGAGGAAGTCGGACCGATTGATGCGAGGTCGACTTGTCCAGTTATTGTGCTGTAGAACAGCCTCGCGGGTGGCAAGGTGGAAAATATACAGCACCACCAGGTCGACAATGTGAGCAAAGTGTGAGTGTGAAGGGGCAAGCAAAGATAGTTCGGCCCGAGAATAGCCGGAACTCTGACCGAAAAGCCGATCCTGAATCCTGAGTGTTTTTTGATTGCTTGCAGGATGAGCATGGAGACAAGAATGAACGTAGCTCGCAGAAAACCAGAATTTGGTAATATCTACTTGCCCATATATAATGTGGTCAAAATGTTTGCAAAGCGAAAAGGAAGGTCCGATGAAGGCCGCTCTTTTGCAGCGTTAAATAGTCATATCATCGTCGGTCCAATATTTCGCCGCTGCACATACAACATCGACAGATAAGCGTTCATCGGGTCCCAGAACTTGGGCTCGTACCATCGATCTCACGCCTCCGCTTCGCCGCAACGAACTCGTCTGCGCGGGCCCAAAAATCCGCTCCGCCCCGCGCGCCCTCCTGCCAATCCTCCGCAAACGTGGAAAACAGCATTATGACGAAACGTTCGTCCTCAAGCCGCAACTTGCTGTGTAGAGACTGCACCGTCATGCGGCGGAGAGGAGGCCTTAGGCTTACCACTACCTGCAGCGTTTTACAGCGCTCCAGAACCGTGCCCAAGATCTCGCGCGGCACGTCTCCTACAAAAGCAAGGTGCGTGAGACAGGTAAGGAGCACAATCTGCGCGGCCCAGCGCTCGGCTTCGGTAGCTACGCCCTCTGCCGGACCGTGAAAGTCATCCAAGAGAAAGAGGTGCGTGAGCGAAGCAAATGCTGCGCCGCGGAGGTCCACGGCTGCATGGCAGCCAAAAAGATACTCCATATTAACGCCCAGGTGGCGGAGTTTCATGGCTTCCAAGTGGGGAAGATAGCGGCGTGGCTCGGCGGGGTCGCAGTACAATATGAGGTCCTGAAGTCCGGTGCATTTGGCCAGCGCCGCTTCAACGTCGTCCGGAACAGATTCAATCGCCATGAAAAGATGACGAGGGCCATCGCGCCATATATGGTCGGGTTTCCTCGCTAGGCGGTCGCGAAGGAAGGTGATTGTCGACATCTCGTCAAAAAGGATCAAGACGCGATAGAGAAGAGGCTCGAGCCTAAAAGAAGTGCGATCATTGTGAGCACAAACTACAAGCTATCATGGACGAGAAACCACCATAACAGGGTGCGCTTCGCGACGCGAAGCAGAGTCGGGACAGTGGTAGGATCCTGGAAGGCCGCTATCTCGAGGATTTGGCGCTCCAGGTCTTCTGGAAGACGTGGATTCGAGTTTTCATTGCTCACGGCTGGTTTTCTCCAGAAAAACATTTCAGACCAGAGGGCGCAGCTGCAGATGAAACGCAAAATCGGAAAACCGGGTTTGAAGCTTGCTAAGATAACCACGTGGTCTTATGTAATGTTCGGGTTCTACCGAATAAAACCGGCCCGTTTCTCCGAGTCGCCCATACCTTTATTTTATCCCAATCTTATCCCACAGCCACCGACGACCTTGATATCACCCACTACATATGTCTCTCGCAATAGTACCTCTGGATGTAATCCTGGAGCTCACATTTTTCCTGGATCTTCAGGACTCTCTACGGCTTCTTGCGGTAAGCCAGCCCCAGCCCAAGCTGTCTAGCCCCGTAGACCTGAGGATAAATTATACCTAGACTTGCTCAGCCTTCGTATCCCTCTCCTCAACAAAGGATTTTTGGTTCAAGACGCTGGATAGAATCCAGAATGCTCATATGCAGCCTCTCCCATGCCCCTTTGGCGTCGATATTTCCGGCCTTCCTATCGAAGCCCTTCGTAAACTTGCCATCCATGCGTATACTTTGAGAAGGAACTGGACCTCTGACCAACCGGTACCCGTGTCTGTGCGGGAATTTCCTCTCGGTGAGAACTGCCTAGAGATCTATCCAATTCATGGGACGAACCTTGTCGTAACCAATTCGCACGTTCGACTCATGTGCTGGTCGACGATGTCCGGAGCTCTCCTTGGAGCAGTGGAGCATGACGATTCCGAGGCCTTCTGCGCGCTTGGCCGTTCTGTCCCATTCCAGCTTCCGGGACAGTGTTTCATTGGAATATCATATATGAACAGGTTTGTAAGTTACTTCGCCCGAATCTGAGGCAGGAGTAACCCTGAAATTCGTAGTACTTCGGCGGTGCTCAATGTGGTCGAAATTGACTACAGGAATGAGGATAAGATCACTGTTTCTAGAACCTATTCGAAAACTCTGTCCGGGCCCGACGGATGTCGCATTGGATGACAAGATTATCGCGACGGTCTTCACCAGCTCCGTCGACCAGTTATCCACCCTGGTTTACTGTCACTTCAACGACAACATCGTCCATCATGTTCCTTTGGGTATCCGTGCGGGCTCGCACCCTACCTGCGTGCTGCATGAAGGGCACTTCTATATCAATGGGCAAGATAACGACCAGCCTTGCACCATGGTTCGCGTCAGCGTCACATGCTCAGACGCCGGGATTCATCATGAGGTGGAAACAATCTCAATAGCCCTCCCACCACCTTGTCCCGAGGCTCTGAAACGAGTCCTTTGCTCTGCGCCTGCGCTCTTACGCCCTACGAAATACGGTATCCTCAACGTTATTAGGAGAGATTCCGAGATTATCGTTTGAAACCACTACAAACATTCCTCATGTGTCTACTTTTGGCCCACGGCGGATACCGGGTTTCGCCTAGAGATGGAGGAAGCCACCTCATACGAGCATGAAACCATCATCAGTGGGCTTGTGGTGGGATTATCCGGGATGTATGCCCTGCTCATGGATCAGGAGGAACACAGAAAGTGGGTGCCGCCAAAAACTCGTTTGAGCCTCGTGCATTATGCGACGCACCCCACGCCATACCCCACGTTCCATCGACTGGACACATCTTCCGTCAAGGTCAACCTGTACAAGTCTGTTATTGCTGTCGACGATGCACTAGGTGTTGTGTATGTGACGCACACCGACGAAACAGAAGAAGTGTCCATGTCTGTACTAAACTATGCATAATAAAGTCTATTTTCTTTACGTCGGATATTCTGGTACACATCGAAAGACGCGGCAGCGGACCAGCTTGGTTGTTTAATTTCTCTCAATTTGCCCGTCATCGAATGGCATTATTGGCTGACAGGTCCCGCAATGGTTACTGTATAATTTCGTTCAATTCGACAGGGGGGGTGACGCGTGACCCGAAATTTAGGTTCGACATTTCGGCGCGAGCCAAAATTTAGCGTGACCGGCGGAAAAAAATTCGACATCCAACCGAAAATTTTGCCTTTTTCACGTTGTTGAGGCGGTTTTGGGTCGGGGTCACGCAAGGTCATTTTCGACCCAGGCCTGCGTGACGCGGGACCAGCAGCCAAATTCGGCGCCGACACCGGGGTGCGTGACGCGTGACCGCCGAATTGAACGAAATTATACAGTATTCCTCGGAACCTGAACCTAATCTTATAACGACTGCCGCCTCATTTCAACCGTCATTTTCGTCCTCCCTCATTCTGGAATATTATCCTCGGAACTTAGTTCCGTCGGCACAGGCTACCTATGGCAACAGACGTCGGCAGATCCGGGTGTCGGCACGGTCTGCCGACGTCTGCCAACGAAAATGGACATTCGGTTCATCCCTCCACCTCTTGAAGATTTGCTGACAGCACAGGCTAATCACTGGGAAACCATGCCCTTCAGTCAAGAGACAGACAGCTGCATAAAATAGCAAGAAATATGCAGTACATATCAAGTATCCTCAGAACCCTGTCGCTGCTTGGGCCAGCTTGGCAGTCTATCTAGGGCTTTGCAGTCGCATACAAGCGATGGAATGAGGTAGCGCAGTCTCTACACAATTTGTGACCTGGTGGGAACTATACCCGAGACCGTAGAGAAGACGGAAGGGGGCTTGTGTGGACGCTGGAAACAGGCCATGCCGACCAAATGCCGACGGCAGGTCGACCGACGCCGGCAGAACGTCGATGTCCGCACAGATCTGCGGATCTGATGTATGTCAGCAGGCACGTCGGCACAGCTCGACCGCAGCGGATGAGTCACGTCACTCTCTCGATCCTAGCTGCAGGCTAACCCATGCCGGCCATAGCTGCTGAGCTGGTTGACCTGATCATCTCGTTTCTGCATCCAGTGCCTCTCGAACGGGGCAACAGCGAAGAGAACTACTTATCCCATGATGCAGCTGCCAATGTCGGAAAATGCGCCCTCGTATGCAGGGCTTGGGTTCCATCCAGTCGACGGGTCCTATTTTACAGGGTCCATGTGAGACAATATACCGCGCACGGATTTGCCAAATTGTTTCGCAGACCTCAGCGCCTCACATTCCTTCCATTCATTCGGGAGCTTGAATTCCGTTCCGGTATTCCGCAGGATCGTTGGATGAAGTCAGTGCTTCCCAGAATAACGAAGCACCTTCCACCCTCCGTCAATACAGTTGGTCTGAATTTTAACATCGGCTCGCCCCCGAATTCTTTCCCCCGCATCAACCTCAGCACGATCGCCAATTTGGAGATCCTTACGGGTGGTCGTGCATTGACGCTCGACCTTTCCGCCGTCGTCGAGTTCGTCGCCTCGTTCCCGAAATTGGAAGGTTTAAACATTTGGGCTTGGGGGTGGCGTTCCACGGAGCTGCCCGACACGGTCCAAGCTCTCCGGCCTGCGGAAACTTTGTGCTGCCTAGATCTCACCGGTCCGGACATGGGGTGTTTTCTAGGATGGCTACAAGGAAACCGTGTTGCTGTATCCACTCTCCGGCTTTCAGACACCTGGAATGAAATGAGTACGGCGTCATTCAAGTCTGCGGTTGATTACATTCGAAGTCGTGGCTCTTCTTTGACTTCGCTAGCTCTAACGATTGATTTATGGCGTCCGCGAATCGGTAGGGCTATATGCTTCTTATCGCTTCACCATCGACTAATGTCGTTCCCCTAAATCAGACTTCCGAGATTCAGCACTAGACGGCTTTTTAAATCAAAATACCCGACTTCAAACATTATCCATCCGCGTCGACCCCACCCAAACTGTGGCGATCTTGAAGAAAGCCCGGCTCTCGTCGTCGTTGGAATCCATCACACTAACCCTTGCAGTCACAGTAGCTTTTGGGGCGGAAATTGTCTTCCTGAATCGGGAAACTCTTGACGCTCCGCTATCCCTTCCACCCTGGTCCGAAATCGACCTCATTTTATCCCCGCTCCCATCACTGAAGAAATTAAAAATCGCGCTATGTGAAGATGGCGGAAAAGGGGACGCTATTCCACTGCGTTTCAATGAAATATCAACCGGCATGCTTCAGCTGTTGCCTTTATGTGGGGCCCGAGGGATAGTCACACAGGTCGTGGTGGCTGGGGCGGGGGTGAAGATGTGAAGCCGGGTATAGACCAGGCTCTCTCAGCCATTGATGAACTCGTTCTGCTTAGCAGCGGAAACTCTGCCTTATCTGCACATCCACCCTGTATTTCATTTTTGATACCAATACTGAGTACTGAAGCGGGCCGCACTCCCGAAAGTATTCGTACCTGAACTTGCAAGTGTTGTTGGCAAGTGTTGTTGAGAATCTGGTAGGCACGACCCTAATACACTGAGCATCGAATTTCTCATCTTCAGAGTTAGTATGCAAACAAGAGATCCCACAGGATTGGCACACTCCCAAAGGTCCGACTCGTCGTCGAACTGGACGTCACTCTAGATACGCGGTTTACCGCAATCCCGAAACACCGTGCGCCGTCGCCGACACCTCCGGATTCCGTGTTTTTTGCTCCTCCAGTTTCGTGGCATCCACATCGTGCAGGCGCCCTGTTCTTTGATCAATCCGAGGCCCTTTATTATTTATTATTTGCATGCGGATCTTCCTTCATCGCCGCTTCATTTCCGCAATGGACTCGGCGTGAGCCTACATTTTTTTGGCCGCCAGTGTTATGGAGCCGATGACCATTCAATTTCAAGGTGGCTCCCACGTGGGCTATCTGCACCGCGGCCGAGCGCGAATGCATCCATATAACGGACATCCAGTGTCGCCGAGGCCCAACAATTCACTCCTATTCAACCAGGTATGCATCTTTCTTTAGACGGGTCCTAATTTTGTTTGAACCGACTGCCAGTGGTGCACCATCAGAATCCGTTCTTCAACTCAACCATGGTGTTGTACGACAGTGAAGAAATGAGGATGTAATTGCGTACATCCACACGTCCATCGATGCGCTCAAATTTCAGCGAGAGCTGTATGTGCATCAGCACTTTGCTGAATATCCTCTCCATTTCTGACTCTCGATTTATCGATACCTTCCTCCGGCTTTCTGTGTGTGCATGAATTCTTTTACCTGATTCTTTACTGACGCGCGATTTTCCAAGTGATGTCCTCCGAGTCGACTGATCTCTCGAGACGATTCTTCTGCGGGGCAGGCTGATGTCTTGTCAGACCGCTCCCCAACCTTCGATTCCTATGAGCCCTCACCTGCGCCTACACCACAATCTCGGGCTTACCCTTCCCAACCCCCGCCACAAGCACTGACTCCAGGTTATGCGAATGGTCCAGGTTATGCGAATGGCCAACATGCACGGATTCCGTCAGCGATCCCCCGGTGTTTTTAGGCGACGAGGACACCATCCCCGGGCGATTCCAGCGCATGTAACGGCCACGACCGAACAGGATTTGGATATATGCTTTGTACAATTGTGGTTCCATCAGTTGCTTTAATTTTAAATTTCCTTCTGTTTTACAATTTCCGTGATCTCGGTCACCGACGGAGGTGCGAGGTACCTCGCACCCCTCTTTGGATTCAAGGAACCTGTCATCGATCGGTTGCGACGATGAGCACCTCTTAGTTGGTGAGTTACTATATTATAATTTATAAGTTTTTTCTCGCTCGCTGACGTAGAATTTGTTCGCGGGAGAGAAATTATTGGTCGGTACGATTGTGTCCCGTAACTCCCGTTCGCGCTGGATGTAGTCCCTCTTTTCGCCGTTGGATTTTCGTTCGCGGGGTGAAATTTTGACTAGGCCGCGCACCCTCGGAGAAGATAAACGGAACAGTACATGTATAAAAACCCGCTAATCCAATCCCCCATTCGGATCCCGCCCTGAAAAATGCTCCACTGTCGCGCTGCAGTCCTTCATCTCGAGCGTCTCGGTAAGTGACGAGCCTCCTAGCATTCACATTAAGAATATATACAAGCCCTGTCTAACTCAAATTACGGGGGGGGGCCTCATCTCCGCGGCCCACCACCCAAGGCGTGAGCAAACCACGTCTAAATTCACAGCGCCTACGGCGGAGGATGGAGATGATCCGCCGAACGCCGAGGGGGGTGCAGGGGTGTGCATGTGCTTGTGGAGGACAAGTGAAAACGGGGCAGCCCTGCAGCGAGGATGTTGCCATGCATGTATGTCGATGTTGAATTATCCATTCGGATATCTTTACGTTTGGGAATGGCATGAGTCGAACTCGCACGTCATACATGGCCTTAGACGCGCGTTAAGCTCAGGCCGACGAATGTGTACACATATGTGCGACGGCGAACTTGAACCACTCTGCGGCCATGAAAGTAAGCTGATGCCCCTCGGAAATCAGATTTCAATGTTCATTCAATGCGAGATGACGCACACTGTGTGATCATCATCGCTAACTCATGCAGGCGGGCGGGATAGGATCACGATTCAACTCGCGCCATCAGGATTGCAAGCGCTGATTCGGATTCATCTGCAGGCGGTCTCAATTCCCGATTGAACGCGGTCGTACATTGCAATAGAAATGCTGACCACCAAGAACGTCGATCGCATCGTGCTACACGTTTGGTGTGTGGCCATGCCGAGCAGCGCCAGCCTCGGCGTCGGCGGCGTGGCGTCATCTTCCCCGTCCGGCGTCGCACCGTGCGTTACCGGTAACTCCGCCATGACGGGAGTGAGGAAGAAGATGGATGCACTAAAGCCATGCATTTAGTAGATTTAGCAAAGCTGCCAATTGCGACGCACGGTACGGGTCCAGGAACGGGGCGACTGCGCATGCGTCGAGGTAGTCGTGTTGATTATGGGGCATCACGAGGGCGAACGGGTCCTGGTCGCCAGCGAGGGTCCGGGACCCTGGAGTTGAGACTATGCTTTTGCTTTCTTTCACAAGGCCGGAAGACTCCCACTCTTGAGTCTGGGCAGCCGAATATAACAGTGACGGCGACTGGCATGGGAAGAGGGAATGCTCGTTGAACGGAGGCGGGCCCAGGGGGGGTTCGTACACCGTGTCGACGTCGAAGGGGAAATCAAAGTCAAAGTCAAAGTCGTAGGGATTATTATTGTAGGGCTCGTCGAACGTCTGAGATCGAGGTGATTGCGACGACGACGATTCCGAAGACGAAGAGGAAGTCCCGGAGTCGGACTCCGCCAAGGCGGGAAGCGGAATGAGCGAGGATGAAGATGTGGAGCTGCAGCTGCTGCGCCTGGTCATGGAGCACTCATCCGAGGCGGGGGATCGGTTTCTGGGAGGCGAGGGAAACGGAGGAGTAAGCGGACGAGGACACCCCTCCGCCGGCGGTGACTCTGGAGATGAGGCCGCTGCGGATTCAGAACCCTTGCTGCGTTTCTTCATGCGCGCCTCCGCGGGATCGTTCTGGAAAACGCATTTCCGCCCGCGAGACGTGCATTTGGAACATGGGTACTGGAGGTTGCACTTGATTTTTGATTCCGCGCAGGCCTGCCGTTGACGATAAGTAAATTTCGTTCAGTTCAAAATGATTTTGCAGGCAGACGCACTTCGCAGGATTTTCGTCGTGAGCGGTTCGCACTTCTGGGATTCAGTCAGTGTTGAATAAATAATATGCCTTGTATGAACAACTCACTGGCCACAAGTGCGCTTGTGCCGGGTGAGCAAATCGCTCCGCGTGAATTCTGAACTCTTGCAGAGCTGCGGAAGGTCAGAATCTTTGAGGGAAATGTAACGATTGAACTGACGTTGCATCTATGAAGTCTCTCGTTTGTATCTGCGAGAGAAGCTGTCAGTACCAGGCTGAGAAATGATTATACGAGTCCATACGGGTTCGGAGGTGCCTATTCAGATGCGTCGTCCGCGTGAACTTGGCCGGGCACAAGGAGCAGTACTTTGTTTGTGGAAGAGATGGTGCATTTCCTTTGTGTGCTCGCATTGTGGGGTGCGCGGTGTCTTGAGACATGGTGGTGGAGTGTAGAGAAGGGGTTCGGGTAGATCTCAGTTGATCCCCACGATTCGCAGCGATACCAGCCTGCGCCCGTGCTGGTAATAATATCACTGGTATATCAGTGATGCGATCCCGGAGAGGATGCACTCAACTAATGTATAGGCCAAGGCTGGCAACGGGTCCGGGAATCAGGATCGCCAATCAAAAAATGTTGAAGTGTACAGCCATCGGCCGATCGCATGTCCGTTTCCGTACGTCGCAAAAAAGCCGCTATGACAGTTCAAACCGTATCTGCTTCAACACCTTGTATCCACAGCCCCCTCGACTCCGTACTCGAAACAACGTCGAATAGCCTCTTCACCGTTAAAGCTCCGTTTCGTGAGCTACCAAATCTTTGGTATCAATAAGTCGAATGGAGTTTTGTGTTCCATCAGAGCATTACAAATTGTTCATCTATTTGACGCCCAATTTCCTTCCAAGAGTATCTCCATTCTCGATCTGAAGACGTTCTAAACATGTCCCTTGTCACTCCCTTGTCTTCTTGGAATATACAGTGCCAAGGACTGCCTAGGAATCAGTTGACCTCGGTTCGTAAATCTCCTCCAAGCCGAGAGGGGGATCTTCAACCTCATGAGTCAGTCACTGGTACCTATCGCGCACTGATGGCGCGTGCGCTCTTCAGCCGAAAACGCTTCTTTGATGTTTGTTCGATCAATACGCATCTGATGGGAGGTATTTGCCGGGTTGCCCCGAGGTCCGTGGGACCGTGAAGAGCGAGCTCGTTTCGCGGTGTGCTGATCCTCCGCGCGGCCTGTCAAATTCATATGTATTCAATTGTTGCATCAGTAATCAACCTTTTGACTATCCGCACCCGGGTCGGAACTTGGCAGTGAGGGCTGCTCGGGTGTCAATCGAAGCTGGAACGCCGGATTCGGCGTACAATAACACCAGGTTGACCGGGCGCGAAAATCCCTTTGGCGGATTAGGTATATGTGGCGGATAGGCAGAGCGACAATCTCTTTGGCGGCGAAAATCAGTTTAGCGGGACCTACGAAAATCTTTTGACGGTCCCTGGCCTCACACCTAACACATGATTGAATTGTGGATACTCTGTCTCTCTCATCATGCGCGTACATACTTAGGGCGATCTCGTTTGTACTGTACATCCAAGTTCACATTGCTCCCATGATGAGACGGCGCCACCTCAGATCAACTTGTTGTTACTCGATCAAATTATGCTGAGTGAGCGTTGCGGACCTGCGGCTCTACTTACTGCCATGCCCATGATCGTTGGTGAAGAGCGGTCCCCGGTTACCAAAAGGGGGATCGGGAGTCGGCTTCATAATTTCCGAGTAGGCGGAGCGCTGGCAGGAAAGGCACGAACACGAGGTGACGTGGACGGTCGGTTTGGGGAAGGACGAGCGTCGAGGAGCAGACCTGTTTATTCGAAGACAAGATATGCTGCCCCTTCGCTCCCGTTCTGAGTAACGAAGGCGGATTGAAACTAAGAAGAGAAGAGGGGGAAGGAAAGACGGACGGACGGAAACTGGTGTGAATATATATATATCCGTTTGATATGCATCCGAATGCCGTGTCTGTAGCTTAACAAACAAATGTCGTTGTTGGGACGAACACATCTTAGGATGTTCCAACGGACTCCAACGGATCACTCTAACCAGAAAAGCGGTTGTTGCTATCCAGCAACCCCCATGGGGAGTGGGATTTACTTTTTTTTTAACTCCACATTTATGTCTACATAGAAGATTGCCTGGGAAGGTCGTTCTCATTTGCGTTGAGCAACGAAAAATCATGGACGAAGTGGGAATACTATGGCTTTGGATTCGGAAGGTGCTAATCGAGACCTTAAGTCCGGCCGTGTTGCAATGTTTGCGCCACCAATTTTGGTTCAAGGCACGTTGCGCCGTGTGGAACACTTCCGGTTGACACTGATTACCTACATGTGATACCTACCCACGCACAGGCCCGGAATCCGCGTCGTTTGATGCAGCCTAGCGGTAGCGCTGTTTAGCGCCACAAGGAGTGGCCGATTGTCGAGCAGTGCCGATCTTCGGGCCGCCACATGTCCACAGTTTTGGTACGAGCAGCGGTCATCGCTCGAAGCCTTTTGTTGTCGATGCCTCCATCGAGGGTTTCATGTCAAAGCTAGCGGTCTCCAGCCCCCACATTTCGAGTTGGGCCACTTTGGAAACGCCCGAGCGGAGTTTAAAGGCTTCGGCCCGCGCGATATCGATCTCCAAGTTTCTTGGAGATTACCGCATGCATACTGATGCATCAACGATCTGTCTTTAGATCTTTCATCTCGTACAAACGAGATTGACGCCGTGTGAGCCTAGTCGCGAATCGTGGCATTTAACTGCAACGCGGTGGACGGCTATTCGACTACTCCCTATTAATTTCCCTTCACGATGTCCGCCCCTGCGCCTGCGCTGCCGCCTTTTGGGACCATCATCGATGTCAGGTTCATGTGAGTGTCAGTGGTTTGTGCTCTGGGTACGATACTGACCTGGCGCAAGTTATGGGCCCTTGCTGCTTGGGGCGTTTTTCAACATGATTCTTTTCGGCGTAAGAGTGTCCCAGTCTGAAGTTGAGCTTTCACCGAAGGGCATGTAGATTTTAGTGGCGCAGGTGCGTGGACTTCTGGCCGTCACACGAGACCAAAATTAACCTCATTATTATCAGATGTTGACCTACTTCCAAAGTTCGCAAAAGTAAGCAAAGCATACCCTGTTTTTGGAACTCGCCCGACATTTGATGTGCAGGGATCCCCTTTACATGCGGATCTTCGTACGTGGCTCTGCTAATTAAGTGGTCCATTGAGAGACTGATTGCGAAAAAAAGGTCTACGGGGTGTTCTTTGTGGAATGTGCGAATACAGCCTTGGACATACAAATTATGTTTCAACTCCTTGTGCTTCAGTATGGTGCGCACAGACGCTCATTGTCTACACGTTTCTTACGAGTATCTCCATCGTCTAGCTGCCCTTCCAGACAAGCTGCCCACTGGTGCGTGAAATCTTTTTAAGAGCCAAAAAATTGCAACTGATTGAGGTCCTGAATAGTTTTCATGACCAGTGCGTATTACTCTCCACGCTGGCTAACTGCTCATCCCAATTCTGTGGTATCCAGTCCCTATTTGTGTTGTAAGAATTCTTCTTCGTGTCCCGCGACCATTCATCCTGATGGTTGGATCAGATATTGGTTGCTTTCCCCTGCCAACTATTCTTCATCTGGCGTATCTACACTTTCACTCAATCTAAGATCCTCTCCGGATTTATTGTCGTGTTGGCGTTGACTACACTCGGTGAGCCAAATTCCGCTTCCAGGCTATCTTACACTCACCTTCGATCATATTATAGGCGTCGGCATGTGGGCGGTGGTAACTACAGTCCTATCTATCCCTCTGCGCTGTCCATTAATTTGTAATCTCATCAGTACCATCTCATCAGTGCGGGCGCCTGGGCCAGGGTACCACTGGCCCATCAAGCTGCTGAAACGTGGCTCTTCTTCTCCGCTGCTACTGACCTGGTCATTGCGTTTTGCCTAGCCTGGGCCTTGGTCCGTCGTGTCTTACTCCCTTGATGAAACAACATCGCTCACCCTCAATCTAGAAGGGAAAAAAGACGGGAATGAAGGCCACGGACACAGTCGTGGACCGAATCATCCGATGTAAGTTACAAATCATTGCTCCGAGTCATTTCTTCAGGGTTGGCTCGCTAATCAATGTCTTCGAACTCGAAGTGACCATCCAAACCGGCGTCGTGACCGCCTTGTTCAACGTATTGGATGTCGTCTCTTTCCTCACAATCAAGGCATGTTTTTTTTTTGGTCCGTCCTATGCATCCGCTGACGTATTCGCCGACCAGAACGCAACATTGTACGTCCTCTCTCTTGCCGTCGGAAGGTCTATCTGACACCAGACGGCAGCAACTTCATGTTCAACATCCCACTCTCCAAGCTCTACTCCAACTGCTTGATGTCCGCGCTCAACGCGCGCTCGGGCTATAACAAGAAGCTCAACGGACTGTCGACGGGCAACACGACGATGAACGCCCCGGTATTCCAAACCAACCCGGCGCTGTCGGTGTCGCAGCAAGATTCCTTCAGCTATGCGCCCAAGGTACGTGGATAGTAGCAATAGCAATTGTATGGCGCTCATGGGATGGCTGCAGGGCGCGCGCGACGAGGAGTATTACACCGGCGATGGGATACGGATGACGACTTACACCACTGATGACCGCCTGTAATGCGAATGGCCTGGGCACACGCGATACCTTTCAGAGCATTTTCATTTAAATTATTTATTTATACGCGAAACCGCCTGATACAGTGACTTTACGCACGGTCGTTACATGGTACATGTATGTACGGTCCGAATAATAAATGCCACCGGTTTACCCAACATACAACTTGAGTCAAGTTGCCAAATATATCGAGTAATAAATTACCGACGAGGATGGACCGATCAGCCACCGGGTGTGTGCACACTGGCAGGACCTTCGCTCATCGTGCCAATTGCGCCTGTTGGTCCATGCGCAGAGGCGCTTGATGCGCAAATCAATCAAACCAACCAAACCGGAATGACTCTGCTTTAGCCTTTGTCTGAAGTTAGGATTCAACTTTCGCTCTTCGGTATTGCTGATTCCAAGCGTCGCGGCGTCCAACTCCAAGACGTCGCCCACTTGGCATTTTGTTGGATGATACAATTAAATTTAGACTTTGAACTGCTCGCGCCGTGATTGACTCCGACCACCAACGCACTTTGACTGGACCCTTCTCGCTTCCGAGTCGGAGCTTCGCCGACTCCGTTCATCTTTACGCGGGAATCTGAAAAATGTCATTCTAACACTCTTCACTGTCTGATATCGATATCTTCGCTCCGACTGATTTGCCAAAACTCTATCGTTTAGCTGCTCTACTAGTATGTATGTATTCAACTGCCAGCTGCCTGCCAGTGCGAGACGTACCGAGCCTTGACTCTTCCAAGTTCCGCTGCTTCCCCCAAGCTTTCCACTAGCTTCTCGTCCTACTGCTGCGCTGTATATTTTCCAAAACACCTGGTCGTCGCCGTCTTCATCTGCAGCGGCTTGATCGTTCCCGATGAACTCCCTCGCGGATCTGACTATTCCGAGTCTGACTGCATGGCTCCCGGAGTCCCGGACGGGTCCCCCGGCATCGAGAATGAATCGAACCATTTGAAGACCGGCGTTTTGACAGCAGGTTGAAGTGGCTAACCGGGCAGACATGCTTTATGTAGCTCTACCGCGGTGTGGACAATGTTTACGACCGTAAGAGTACCGTTCGCTCGGCTAAGGGGGCATGGAAAGACCCCAAGGACGATGCTGTAAATAGCGCGTGTACACCCGATTACTTCCTGGAAGCTGGCGTTCCCGAGCAGGACCGTGCAGTATAATCCTACCTACCACCGAACGGCGCTTCGCTGTACTTGGACGTGTAACAGTTTGCCAGTGGCAGATCGGCGGGCGACGTTTGAGGTGCATCGCATTTTGACGCTGAATCGCGTTATCTGTACGTCAGGACCTTTCATTTCGTCTTCCATTGATGAGTAAGTAGTACGTTAGTACGAGTCTTGGGTGTATCAATTGTTCCGCTCGTGGCCCAATTTAAACTGTCAACGCTCATCCGGTGTATTCTTTCCCAACAAGTGGCTGTCTAGACGAAACGATCTGCCTTCGTATCTTGCTATTTCCCTTCTAGTTTCTGGCCTCGGGTTGTCGTTCCTCAATATATTCATTTATTTCTTTAACTCTGTATCTCTGAATTGTGTGTTTCTTCGGCACTATAGTATTAGGTATAACCAATCTTGGCCTTCGTCTCGTCCCTATCTCGTTCGACCCTCCTGAACCTTCCTCAACATGTGCCGAATCGACGCCTCTGTTCCATCTTATCACGCGGAGGAAGGAATCACTTCGAACTCCAGCAAGCTCGACTCGCCCTGCGGCCAATGCTTCACAAATTTGAAACCACTGCGAGCCCTAGAAACCAAAAATTAACTCTCTGCCCACGGTCTAATGTGTACCCGCGTACCCCAAATCAATGAATTCCTGCAACGTGCGCTCCTTGCTGTTGAGGAACGCCATCATCGTCACGTCCTGATTATACGGCCGGACCTTGGCCACTCCGTAATTCGACAGGAGGGGTTCAGGAGCCTACGTTGAACATGTATGCTGCAGCAGAGGAACGGTGCGGAGATGCGTTGCCACGGACCTTGTCGAAAACATGTTCGTACGCGCCGTCGTGCGCGACACTTTGCAGGACCAATTCGTCTGTGTGATTGTGAATACAAGACACGGACGGGGTCAATATACTGACGGATGATCAGCCGGCTCGACGGCTTCACCGCTTTCCGGATGCCATCTAGAATCGTTTGGCACGCGGGGGTGGGCCAGTCGTGTCTGTATTGTTCAGTGTCTTTAGTCGATCCACAGCGCGTGCGAAAGAGAGCTCACAAGATATGGCGCACCTACAGAGAAGATGAGCCGATTGCGATGCCTCGGTAAGAAGAAGTCATACGTAATAAATATCACAATCTTTCAGAGGGCTCTCTTTGAAAAAGTCGAGAGGCACGAATTGGACCTGCGTCTTGAGCACGGGTTCCGGAATCTCCGCTGCGAGGAACTGAAGGAATCATTGAGACGAATACACTGTTTTTGGCGCGAGTCAACGCACCTCCTTGCCCTGCTCGACGACCCCTGGCAGATCTTGCAACACGAATTTGAGGTGAGGGAATGCCTTGAGCAGCACAGCGGTGACATGTCCGTTTCCGCCTCCGAAATCGCAGATGGTTGTCCCGGCAGGAAGGTTTGCCCAAGGAAAATCTATCGCCCTCGTTATTATCTCTTAAAAATGCGGATAAAGAGAAGTTTGAACCTCTCGTCAACGTTGCTTTCCCGGTAACTTCCCCCCACGCGAGCATCGCCCGGCCGAAGCGCTGTAGATTCTCACATGAGTCGATCGCATACAACATTGCACAAATAACCATACAGAGCTGCGTTCCTGATTTTCAGGCTGCATCGCGCGTCAGGAGCGGCGAAACAAAACAAAATGTTGGAACGCACGGTCAAATAAAAATCGAACAGGTTGACGCCGTGCGCGCGCTTGAAGGCGCTACCGTTGGGATCCAAAGACGATGTCGTCTTAGGATCCTTCAAGTTCTCGTTCAACAACCAGCTGGCCCCCATCCCCTCATCAGCGCTGTGGATTTTTCACATAAATTTGATGTAACGTTGGAGAAAAAGTAGTCTCCTACACATGTCCGATGAAGGCGGCAATGGGATCGGTGGAGACGAGCCGCAAACTAAGACGGTTGTTGGCGAAAACGTTCGGTTTAACTGCGTCAAAAATGTGAGATAAATTATGGGAAAGCGGAATCTCACTGCACCTTCCCTGAAAATGTGGTTCGTCGCCAGGAGACGCAAAACGCGGGCCAGTTTATCGGTGTCGTAACCGCTTTTACTGGCGATTTCATCAATGTGAACTCCTTCCGGCTTATCAAGGATATGATCGGCGACTTTGGCGTCGGCGGCTACAAGCATAGCCGCCGGTTGTTGAGCCTGGCAGCAGATTAGTAAGTATGTAGACGCGTGAAATGTGGGCGTACCCCGTAACATTTCTGAGACAATTTTATCAGATCGGCAGGGAATATATTATCCAGCGTTACGCACGTTCAGCATGACATGTCCGGGGCTGGAGACACTGGTGCTCAGCTGAGCACAAGCCGCTTCTATGGTTCGAATAATCTTCGTAACCTTGGGTGGCGTGGTGTCCGGGGTGTCAAATGGACCGGGCTCGGTCGAATACAGAGATGGCGTGAAGTGATTGGGGTATTCATCCACGAGTTCCGTAACTGCAGACGAGATCAAGTTAGCAAGCGCTAAGAGTTCCGCAACTCCGTTCTTCGAGGTAGAGGACGACATGTGGGAAGCTGAAGAGCGGGATTTTAAGGGCGACTCACGGTCATCATATTTAAAGGCTCATCCGCCACTGCACCCACATCGTGGTCCGAGCTGAGTCACGATCAGTCAAGGCACTGGTGCATCTTCCATCTCGGATAGAAGCCAAGAAGCCCTTACAAGTAGCAGACTGAGATTCTGCTGCTCGTGAGGCCTTGAGGACTCATCTGCGGTGGACTGTTGACGTCCCGTCCACTGTTTGATTCCATTGATCGCGATATCGCGAGTATTCAATAGCTCAACTGCGGAACAAGGACATCGGGCGGCGGAGCAAAGGCGGAACGAAATTCTGAATGATCATCGATCCCTCTCACGCGAATAAGCAACTTCTGCATATATATCTCGTCTTGGGTAGTGCTCGGTGTTTATTGAAGTTTATGGAAGCGGAAACTCCAGAGGATGTGGTGGTTGAGAGCAAGGAGTGGGCTGTCACTGACTCACTGCCACAGTGCCATCACGATTCGGAGAAATCGGGCCGAAGACCTGTTCAAATTGTCATAGCTTTTCTTCTTGTCCTGAGGCCGTTATTTCTTGAGATCGTGGAAACCTTGAATAGTTTTGGGACACCTTCAGCAAAAACCCAATTTATGAGGTCGTAGGCGGAGTTTCAGAATCCAGCGCGGCTCGTCTGACTCTGCTTAACTGATGTCCCACTGCCAGAGGTAGACGGACCCGGTGACACTAAAAAATCAGAGGTATAGGAATGCACATACTCTCTCAGTTCCAGTTGGCTCCAGATTAGCAAGACGACTAAGGAGGAGCCAGCTTAGTTCACCCTTATGTGAAATCCTTGCCACAAGGCAGCCTCGTTTGAGGGGTGGAGATTCACAAAAAGGCTGTTTTCTCATAGGGCCAGCATCGAGTTTCCATGCATTTGGAATCGCATAAAATCTAGCGAGACATTACACTGCTGTGAGCGGCATCAATCGGTGCCGGCGCCGGCCGCGGTCGGAGTCTATGTCTTGACACGATGACAGATTGCCGGTTAATGCCGCTCACGGCATGGATCAGTTTCCTCGGATTTCTTCTAAATATCGCTTTTCTATTCAAACTAAATTCAACCAGGTAACAAAATTGTCCATCATTTCCACAAAAGCCTTAACCCAGGATCCATCCAAGATCCATCATCCAACAATCAACCCAATGATTGCTCCATCGACTGTTCTTCATCCTCCAAGGTAAGTAAGAGGCACCATTACTGGGTCCCGGTTTCAGGACTTCCGCCACTCATATTATTCCCGTTTCCAGTCATGGTGCCCGCGGCGGCGGAATCGGCCCCGCCACCAGCAGTGCTCCCGTCGCTATTCATGGTGTTGGCATTGGGGCCGGAACTGGACCCTGTACCGTCTGAACCGTCTCCGCCGTCAACTTCCTCGTCATCTTTTGTAAGTTCCGGATTGGCGGCGCTATACTCGAGGTTGACCTGGCGTGCAATGTCCGCCTCGCTCAAATCAGTCTGCGGAGCCTCAACGTCCAGAAACCATCTATGCATGGGGTCCGTGAAATCCAGTGTGTCGAGGGAGACCTACGCCAGCGCGAGTTACGTTAGCCTCTGAGTCGTGTTCCTGCTAGCCTGAGCAGTTGCACTCACAGCACCGGTATCATGGTCGGTGACCAAGCAGGACGACACATCGCTGGGAAGGCATATCTGCACGCGCACCCGGCATCAGTCCAATTTATATAAACGCAGAGAGAGCCCAGCTTACAGTATATTCGCAGGGCTTAATGGCGCCAGAACTTTTCTGATTGCAGACTACTTTTTCGATAAGAAATTTGTACAAGGTGTCCTCCTCGGTTCGGTCGGTATCCTCTGATTGGCAAAAGACGCCGGGATTTGTCCTCTGAAACGATCCTACGATTAAAGGGTCGAGAGGATAAGAAGGTGCTGACCAAGCCCACAGGGAGCGGCAAGTAGAGCGTGTCAGAGCAACCGGCAGTGCTGGTGTCACCACGGAACCACTTAATCGTGAAGACGCTTGGTGTATTATGAATAGTTTTGGCCGTCTCGATCAACACCTGCTCGGGGTCTTGCGTCAACTAACGTCTTCTACTCGTCAATACAACAACTGACATCGCTGTTCAGGTCCTGGGAGGCGAAGGGCCGCTGCGTCTTGTTGGTGGAGACGCTGGGGTTGGTGCCTGGGTTCAACTTGTAACAGCCATATTCCGAAAAATATCCCGGTTGCACTGGGTCAGTGTTTGAGAACCCTACGGAGATAATGTGCCCGAAATTCGAATTAGGCAGAGCCTGCGTTGTGTTTGTTTTTAATGTGAATGCTAGGTGGCTCGCCACTTACCGAGACGCTCGAGAGGAAGGACAGCAGTGCGACAGTGGCAAGCATCCTGCGCGGCGAAATCTGAATGGGGGATTGGGTTAGCGATCTCAATGGGTTTTTATACTGTCCCGTTTATCTTCTCCTCGGAGGTTGCGCAGCCAGAGACTTGCTACTAGTTCTAAGTTTCGCTCCCGCCGCGAACATGGTCTACAATTAATGCGAACGGGACACAATCGGACCGACCAAGAATTTCGCTCCCGCGAACAACAATTCGACGTCAGCGACTCAGCGAGCGAGAACAAGCTTATGATCAGCGAAGAGGGTACAATAGTACCAACCAAGAGGTACTAATTGTCGCAACCGATTGATGAAAGTCCATGCTAGTTACTAGCGGTTCCTTTAACCCAAAGAAAGGAGCGAGAATCCGCACCCCCGTCGGTGGGGATGGGTTCTGGCTATGACCGAGATCACCGAAGTCGTGAAACAGGACGATGAAAGCAACTGATAGAACCACAGAGCATATCCAAATCCTGTTCGGTCGACGCGCGCCCATCCGTCCTCGGTGCTTCCTTGCAGCCGCCGGTCTAATGATTGATTCTGGCCGTTACATGCTCGCCTCCAATTTTACATGTATTCATGGGACAATCTCATACTGACCATCCGCGAGCGCTGAAATAGCCCGGGGATGATGTCCTCGTCGCCTACAAACACCGGAGGGATCGCTGACGGAATCCGTGAATGTTGGGCATTCGTATAATCTGGAGTCAATGCTTGTGGCGGGGGCTGGGAAGGGAATGCGGGGGATTCTGGTGTACGTGCAGGTGACGGTTGGTGGGAATCTAGGCTTGAGGACTCAGAGGAGTGGTCCGATGGTACATCAGTTTGCCCCGCAGAAAAATCGTCTAAGGAGATCAGTCGTTCTAGAACATTACTTAGAGTCATCGCTATTCAGTGAAAAATTCAGGCAAAGGAAATAACGCGCACACAAAAAATCCGGAGGAAGGCCATCTGTGTAATCGACAGTTAGAAATGGAGGGGAGATTCAGTAAAATACTGATGCACATACTGCTCTCGCTGGAATTCGAGCACTTCAATGGACGTGTGGATGTACGCAACGTCTTCCGCCACATCTTCATTTTCTTCGCTGTCGTCCCACAGTTTGAGCAGCAACACCATGGCTGAATTGAAGACCGGGCTCTGTGGGCGCACCATCCGCTTCAAACAAAATTAGGACGCGTCCGAAGAGAGATACATACCTGACTGAATAAGAGTGGATTGTTGGGTCTCCGGCGACGCTGGATGTCCGCTATGCTGATGCATTTGCGCGCGGCTGCGGTGGCGATAACCCACCCGGAAGGTACCTTGAAGTTGAAAGACCATCAGCCCCATAACACTGGCGGTTGAAAGATGTAAGCTCACTGGCGGGGACTCCGAGTCCATTGCGGGAATGAAGCGGCGATGAAGGAGGATTCGCGTGTAATAGTAGAGACAGTAAAGGGTCGCGGACTGATCAAACAACAGGTCGCCTGCCCGATGTGGATCCCACAAAACTGGAGGAAGCAAAGGAGACGTTAAACACGGAATACGGAGGTATCAACGACGGCGCACGGTGTTTCGGGATTGAGGTAAACCACGTATCTAGAGTGGCGTCCAGTTCGTCGACAATGAGTCGGAGCTTTGGGAGCTTTTCCATCCAGCGGGATCTCTTGTTTGCATACTACAGTAACTCTAAAGATGAGAAATTCGATGCTCAGTGTAGGGTCGTGCCTACCAGATTCCTCCATATGAAGGTTTGGAAGCGAAATAGGTTGAGGAGGCAATTAAAGTAGGCGAAGTTATCTGAGATACGGCGATCAAGGCCCGACGAATTCTCGCCGGGAAGCGCCGATGGAAGGTTGACGTTGATTCTGGTTGAAAGATTAATTTGGATACTGCAGAGAGCATAAACACACACTCGAGAGGATCGAGGACGGTGCCTCGGCCCAGAGCCCCACTTGCTTGGGCATCAAATAATAGTAGAATCCTGCGTCGCCTCGTGAGTAGTGCAGATGGAAATTGCAAGGATATCCACTCACCAAAGTGCCCGCTTTTCCAATTCCTCTTCGACGGTGATCTTCGGTTCCGTGGCTTTGCGCCGATGCGCACCAATATCCTGTGCCAGGTAGAGACCAAAGCCGACAATATTCCAACAAGCGCGAGGATTGGCGGTACAGTGCAGGAAATGGGCGGCAAGCTTTGATTAAAATATTTTAATATTATACGATGCTGACAGACGGAGGACGAACGCAATAAGCCTGCAAATCGTATAGCGTGGGTTGCCGGCGAAGAGAATGGCCGCAGAGTTCGACTTGATCGTACCATTTCCATCCTAGCTGTTCACGGTCTTGGCTAGACACCCCAGGATCCGTCAAATAGAGCGAACCGAGGGCACAGACGAGGAGTACAGTTGATGCAAAACCGTCATCATGCAGATGAAGTCGCTGATTCATGCCTTCCTCGAAGTGAGGGCGATGCAGGAGCGGTAGAAATAGGTTGACATGGGAGAAGTACAGAGGAACAAGTGAAGCCATCAGACGGTCGTCTGGGAAATTGTGGTGAGGTACGACGACTGACCGGTCTTCTCCCTGCGAAATTCATGGTGGTCGTTTAGCGTATTCCGGATGGACGGAGATCTTACCGGTTTCAGAGCCCAAGGTTTTGGAGTGGGACTGCGATAACTCGACGGAGGCTGAGTCGGTTGTCCACTCGTTTTCTCTGCAACCGCGGCCTTGACGAACATGGCTACACTAGATTCCCCTTGATATCCATCCGAGTCTCCGAAGGAGAGTGCCTGGAAACTGTCGGCCACCTCGTCGAGAGAGACATAATCGTCCGGATGAGGGGTGAATGGTTCTTCTATGGTCCTCAGTATCCTCAGAGCCGCAGTCGCCGCCGAAGGCTGATCGTCCTGCAGCAATTCTTGAAGGTAGGTTTCAGTTCTTTCTATCCTCAGCTCCAGGTTTTTGATTTGATCATGCCCACAAGAGTCCGACAGCGGTTCTAGCTCGTCAAGCGGTATCACAGTGCTGGGTTTCGCCTTCTTCTGCAATAAGAGTTAGGAAGCTTGACTTCAGAGCGAAACAAAATAATAAGTCCCGGTGCCGATTTCGTATAAGTGCACGTAAAATTGAAATTTGCACAATGGCTACATCGCTCCCCTCCATTGCCTGGGTCTGTTGTGAGGACATATTGAAGACCGAGACCGAGACCGCGCACAAGCCCCTACGTACACACACGTCAGACATCAGTGCAGGCGAATTAGATACTTATTAATAAGCCGACGTACGTCTCCTCTGCCTGCACATATCGCAGGCGCGTTTCCGCTTCTTCCTCGACGCGGGGTTAACCAAAATGAATTCCAACTCGTCCGGCGGCATGGCGGTCATGGCAAGAGAAAAAAAATAGATGCAACAATCTATCGGAAACGATTCCGATGATTACATGACTGCTCTTAAGTACACGGGCCGCGGCTGCTTCATTATCTCCATTCCGCGGCATATGTGGACGCGGGGTATGTAAGTACATACATAGAGTGCATTGCTAGGTAACCTTAATTTCAAGCAGACAGCCTCGCCTCTAAGCAACACTGTCATACAAGGCCGAGATTGGCCCAGCGCATCCGTCGAGGGGAGACAAGGAGCCTGAATGCGCGAAGTGCAGGGGAGACGCGGGTCACCGACGCGCTGATGCGCCAGGACAGGGCTGGTAGCGTCCGAAGATCTTTCCACCCCGCAGATCTTGCTGCAGACTCGGATACGCCATAGATCCGCATGCATAACAGATCTGTGCTCGCCCACGAAGCTTTCACGCTCGGATGGGGCGACGCGAGGCGCATCAGCGATGCACAACGCGCAGGGTAATGAAAGCGAGTCAGGACACCGACACAGAGCACGTCTTCCTCCGTCCCACGTCTCGAAGCCAATCCACAATGCAGGAGAGCAGCGAAGAAGTGAAGACCGGGAGCGTGTGCTGGTGTGGGCGCGCACGACCAAGGCAGCATGTGCAAGCCGACGATATCGCCACCCGCGCTCCGCTTCCGTCGTCTCATCCTCATTGTCTCTCATCTTTCTCCCCTTGTCGTTCTCGTCCCTCGCGCCTCTCCCCTCCATCCCTTCGCTCCTCCGATTCCGCAGCCCCCATCCACATCGATAGCTTTCCACTGGGAAGGGACGACACACGAGCGGCCATACGGTGCATATATGCACCTGCACACGCGGGGCGGTGTGGGATCGACCCAGTAAGAAGAGCCACACGAAGGAGAAGTAACGCAGACACGGACGCGGAGGCGCATCTCCGTCCCCGATGATGGCCGCAACATCGCAAGGAGCCGGATGCTCACGGAACGCACCGTCTGCCAACCCCATCCGTCCTTTTTCCGGTCGCCCCCACCACACACGCTGGTTAGAGACGCGCGGGAGCGCGAGGCCGGACTCGGGGAGGGAGCGCCACTGAGAAGGGAAGGGGAGCACACTACGCCCGGACTCAGCGCGAACGAGAGTACGTATCGTCGATCTGTGCAATTCTGCTTGGCGGTGAAGCTGGCGGAGGGGAAGGGGGACCCAGATTGCGCAACATGGGGGAGGGGGGGGGGGCTGCTTCAAAGGGAAGGCCTATGGGGCAGCAAGAGGGAGGTTGTGCGGAGTTTGAGGTAGGACGGTATGTGGAGCCGGTGGAGGAGGAGGGCGCCTGGGCCAGAAGCGAAGAAAGGGAAGAGGAAGGAGGGGCCGCGGATGCGGATCGAGGGGTGGTGGATCAAGGGCGGACGGCGGATGGAGGGCACAACGAGCTAGAAGAGGGAGGACGATGCTGGGGAGGCTCTCATTGGCGCTACGAATGAGAGGAGGGCGGGGAAGAAAGAGGGGAAGAAAGGTGATCAAAGACGGAGGGCGAAGAGGAATGAAAGAGGGAGGCGGAAGCATGTACGGCGGACTGCGGCCGCCCGATGTGCAGAAGCCCCGCGAGCGCCGTGCGAAAGCATATCCGCATCACCACGACGATCCCCATCTTCCCACTTCCTCCCCGCTCGCCCCACCCTCGCCCTTCTCCTCCTCCTCGTCCCTGTCCCGCCTATAACCCCTCCCAGCCCACACCCGCTACCCAAACACCCTCCCAACCCCGCGACACACACTACACGGCACCGTCTCAAAGATCAAAAACGACAGCGTCCCGTTCCCGCCGCAGCGCCAGCACACCGCACCCCCCAAGCGCGGATCTCCGGGCGGGTAGATCGCGTTCGCGGGTGGGGGTGGGTAGCCGCCGGGCATCTGCGGCGGGGGCGCGTACCCGTTTGGACTTAGCGAGGATGAGGACGGTGCGTAGATATGGGGGAGCGGGCGCTGGAACGAAGGGGACGCATGTCCCAACGTATTTGACGGCGGGGACTCGCGGGCGGGGGACGACGTGGCGACGACCAGCGCGCCTACATACGGCCTTGCGTACTTGCTCCAGCACCTGTTGCACGGGTGTCCCGGGTCCGCGTGTTTGTAGCCTGTGTTGTTGCCTGTACGCAGTAGATGTCAGTATAAGAGAGAACGCAAGATGGATGATGAATGGACAACGCACATTTGGAGCACTCGAAGTGCGGGGGGTAGACGAGCATGTTCCCGTCGCGGAGGAGCGGGTGGCCCGCAACAGGCCTCGACGTCGGGCGCCCGTCGTCTGGGAGTCCGCCGCTGCGATTCGGCGAAGGCGTGCGCGCCGCAGGGGGCACACCGGGCGGCGGCGGGTAGCGCGGCCCTGTGCTCGAATTCGCGCGTGCACCCGAGACGTCGGAAAAGGCGCCCGGCGGGACGTCCGTCGTCGCATAAAAGTCGCGCGCAAACTCGGATATGTGCGTCGCGGGGGGAGGTGGGCGGGGCGGCGCCGATGGCTGCGGCGGAGGCGCATACTGCTGTTGCTGCTGGTGCCCGGGGTACGCCGACCAGCTCGCAGGCGGGAATTGCGCGCTGCTGCCGGTGACCTGGCCGGTGAGCTGTTGCCACAGGGATGGAGCAGGCGACATCTGCTGCTGCGGGACCCAGCCCCCGCCTTGCGAAGGTGGTGGTGGTGCGTACTGCTGCTGGGAAGGCGGCGGCGGTGCGGGCTGGAAAGGGCGAGAAGGTCCGTACTCAAGTGTGCTCTCGCCCTGGTACACATCTGGCGCTGCGGTGTATGCAGGTGGCACTTCCTCGGTTAGACCTGTTGGATCGGGCGGCGGCGTCGCTGGCGACGCATACCGTTGCGTCTGGGGCGGCGCGAGACCGGTGGGGTTGGGTGTAGCGGCGGGCGTACGGAAAGGGTTGTGGGAGACGTCGGTCATGATCTGCACAGCATTAGTTCGGGATTGCTTATGAAATCGGGGGGCGTATCCACACGTGGCAACTTGGTTCGAAAAAGCGGTCTGGCAGTGGAAGGGAGGGTGGAGAAGCGGAAGGGTTGTAGGGGTGTGGTCTTATACAACTGCGGAATTGGTCAAAGAGACTTACCGGTCATGGGCCGACCCGTGTCCTCAGACTGCGGACAGCCAAACGGGCTGTTGCGGCGACGCCTCGCTCAATGGGGAAGCCGTCGGATGGTCGGGGTCGGGAGTTGTAAGAGCCGTTGGCCATAGAAGTTTGAGCTTGCGAGGGACTGAAATATTTTATAGGTCTCTTTGCGCGACAAAAATCCAGTTCAAGGCAGCCCAGATTGATTCTTCGATGAAGAGACAGCCAATCAGAAGTTGACGAAAGTCCAGGAGGGAAGAGAATAAAAGGCATTCAAGGATGTCCATGAGAACCCGTCTGTTGAGCCGGAAGTTAGGCCTCTGAGTACGGCGGGCTCCGTCGTGGTGCACGTTGAATGAGCGTAAGCGCGTATAAATTCTCCTGATACGAATCGGAAACCGAAAAAATCCAGCCAGTGCGCCGTGGTAGGGATACAGAGAGCAAGACAGTTGGAAGATACGTTTCTGGATACAATATCCAGAGCCCCAGAAGAAAGAAAGGGTTGGTAGTCATCAGCCGGCTTAGGTGGTTATTCGTTCTGATTCTGGACGGAAATCGAAGAGTAGTACGGTGGCCGTACGACGCGTCGAGTGGGTCGAATGAACTTGTACGTCGCGGATCTGGATATATCGACGACAAGGGAAGAGAGACTCAGGCTCAGAGCGCTTGGGAAGCCAGAGATGATGAGCGTCGAGAGCAAGAGCGCGCGCGCCCGTGACAACTTTGACATGTCACTGTCAGTGTACGTCTTAGATACGTTTCAAAAGATCCGCAAGGCCAGAAATGCAGATACAGAACAATACATACAATTTATGAACACAATATTCGACGAGATTTTGAATCGGACGTCCCCAATTATTTAATTATTTTTTTACTGGACAGACAAAGCTGGATCGAAAGCGCGTCGCGACGCGTCGAGAGTCACGTGCTGGGAAGTAACAGCCTCTTTGGGTACAAACCAAGTTCAAATTGAAACAGGAATTCACTCAGGTTGGAAGAAAAGAGTTTCGTTCGAACTTTCGCGAATTATTGGCTCCAGGTTACCCCTAGAAACAATAATTATAGTGGGGTTTTCTTTCGACGATACTTACTCGGCATCCCAGTGACTTCGGTCGCGCATCGACAAGGCGAGGTTCGATTTTATCACACTTTCCAGGTCGTTGAAGAGACCCGCGGATTTAATTTAAATAGGGTCGCTTCGTTGAAAGTTGAGATAGCATACATAGACTGATTGATATCTACCGTCCATTAAATAGCGAGGAAGCGCACAAGCTATATAGTACATCACGACGTCGAACCCGACTGCGCTCCCGCTTTCGGAGACATGCAGCTCGACACCAAACTCGTATCGGTCCAGGTCGTGCCGCTCTCAGTGGGCAGCTCGGAGAGCACGTAGCTGGCGTCGAAGTTTCCAGCGGCCTGAAAATAATGAAGGAGCGGTCAATCGGTCGTGTTTGAAGGCAAGGAGGGTGTAACTGACCCAACCAATATATCCGAGGATGACATCGCTGTTCTGCGCCTGGTAGGCGATCTGCTGGCACATGAAAGTGATGCAGGACGCGGTGTTTCCGCCTCCGGTCTCGGTATTGAATGCTTTGCGGCCGTTGCACCGGAGCCATTGGGTCAACGGCTCCCAAGCGTCGGCGATGTTGTTCGTAACACATTCACTTTGTTCAAACACGAAGAAATGAGCCTACATGATCGAGCCTGGTTGGGGGAACAAATCACTCACGCGTTCGTCCCCGAGTTGTCCGAGTCGAGATATTTGTGCACGTCGAATATGAGGTTGGTGAAACTGCCGTCGGGGTTGGTGACGTTGCTGAGCGCTGAAGTTAAAAAATCAGCTCCACAGAATTCCAGACACCTATAAAGAAAGCATCTTCACCAGGCCCGGATCCGTCAGAAATAAACGTCTGGGCAGAGGTCCAGTCGTTTCCTGGGAGCAGAATCATCTGGCTCGTTGCCCTACCAGACATTATGAGGATGACTGAGGAAATTCAACCAGCATTGGACACGTACCCAGCATTCCGGATGGCAGTGACGGCGGCCTGAACGGAGCCGGCCCAGAGCTCGATATTGGCTACAGAGAAGTTATGACTACGAGGATCCATCCAGAGATAAGAAGACTTACGAATATCGTGCGGCTCGTTCATGACACCAAAAATAACCTTTTCCGTATTTGCGTACTTCGTCGCAATCTCGCTCCAAGTTTGCGCGAACTGTGCATTCGTTGGCCCGCCCTGGCCGATAATCTGCCAAAGTTCAAGTTAACCCCCGCGCCTCGCGTCCGACGTCAACAATCAATTGCCGCACCTCCCCGTTCCAGCGAGCATAATTGTGGATGTCGATCAAGCACCACGCGCCGGTGCCAAGACACGCCTGAACGAGCGCGTCGTATTCGGCCAAGTTGGTCTGGTTGATAGGTCCAAGGACATTGTTAACCAGGAATTGCCAGCCAACGGGCAAGCGGAACACGTTGTATCCGTCGTCGTTCACGAAGTGCGTCATTTGACCTTGCCCATCCTTACCTACAAATCCATCGTAAGTTCTCGTTGTCATAACAACGGAGAGTCAACTGGCGCACCATAGTATTGAAGGAGGGGTGGATATGCGCCGCTGGCGGTACAGGTCCCAGTCGTGTCGCATCCGAAATCGAACCCTGTTCGTACAAGACGTTAACACATACCTCCGGGTTGGAAATTTATTTTCACCTGCAATATTTACCCCACTAGAAAATGATTTAGTGAGGTGAATAGCATCATCTCGGAGTCAAAAAACTTACGCAAACTGAAGCTTGCCGGACCCTGCTGCCGGAGTGTTGGGCGCACATGTTCCAGACGATCCGACGGCGGTGGATGTCGTCGTCGCGGTTGTAGTACTAGTTGGCGGTGTCGTCCCTGTCGACGAAGTCACGGGTGGTGGTGTTGTCGCGGTTCCGGGAAGACATTGGGAGTAGTCTTGGCAACTCAGGTGAGATGGTAACTAGCCGAGTCGGTATACATATGGACTCACAAGCATTTTGTTCCGTGCAAACCGACCCGGTGACGCATGTCGTAGCTCCCGCCCATCCCTTCCCCAATGCATGAATTGACTGTGAACGTAGATATGTTGGGGAGACGTACTATTCCTCCACCTTTAGATTGTACTCGTTAGCACATTGAAGTCCGAGGATCCATGAAAAACTCACACTGCGAGTATACTGCTGCTTGGCCCCGGACAGAAGCCACAGCGAGGGCGAGGAACGCCAGCGAGTAGATTGTCTTGTGAGGCATCTTCCTGGGTTGAAGTTGATTGAAGAGTTCATCGGTGTCCCTCTCTTATATATGCAACCCAGCCGACGTCGACCCGAGCTCAAGGATAAAACAAACAGAACCGTATGATGAAAATAACCAAGAAGGATGATCGAAACACAGCACGTGAAAAAGAATCGGTTGAAACTCGCTTCAACCTCGGAGACGCGCGCTTGGTTGACTGCGTAGTACATTTGTAGTGCTTGTGGTAAGCTTATCGGCAATGGCATGAAGAAACGTTGGCCAAAGAACCACAACATCTGAACCAATGATTATCGGCCCATCATCGGCCACCACGGTTCGGTGGTGTTGTGGAGTTAAGGAAGGATAAATCCGGGGAAATTTATAAAGGGACTTATTCCGGCGGCGTTGGACTCGTCTTGTGACGCCCTCATATCGGAGACTCCAAGGTACGAATGTATCATTTCGACTCGCAACGATACCTCCGCATTCCAGACCTATAAACCATAGGTCCCGGTTCTTCAGGAAGATACTCAGACCACTCAGCACATATACACTCTGCCCTCGTACCCATGGAGAGTGACTTCAACCTTCCCGCGTCCAACGCCGAGATTGCTGTCGCTGGGGCTTTTCGGATGATTCCCGAGGACAGGTTTAAACTTGGACCATTCCAACTTCCGGGCCTCCTCTGGTAATGAGAAGGTCACCTCTCTGGCCGTAAAGTTCAAAATGACGAGGGCGTGCCGATCCTCATACGACCTCGTATACGCAAATACCTCCTCATTCTTGGGCGCCAGATCAACGAAGTCGCCGTAAATCTATGTTGGGATAAATCGCAACTCGTAATTCCCGGAAAGAGAATACATACGAGGAGTTTGTGATCCTTGCGGAGACGAAGGGCGCGTTTCCAGAAGGCCCGCACGCTCTTCTCGTCGCCAACCTGCGCCGCCGCGTTCCACCCCTTGTAGTCGTCGTTGACCCGCATCCAGGGCGTCCCAGTCGTGAAGCCGGCATGGTCGGTCGAATCCCACTGAGGAATTCGATGTTAATGTAATAGCACAGATTTTATAGGGCTCGCTTGCCTGCATCGGCACCCGCCCATGGTCTCGCGCCTTCTTCTGTAGTCCATCAAGAATATCGCTCATGTCGACATCATCTTTCCCAGACTCGCGCTGGCGGTTCTCCAATACTCTGCCACCAGATAATTAGGAGTCAAGACGGCATGAAATCGTGATACCCACTCGTGATACCAATTCTGAGACGCGACATCCTTGTACTCCTCAATTCCCCAAGAACGCGGAAAGTTCTTGAGGCCAAGTTCCTGGCCTTGAAACACATACTGCGTTCCACTAAGCGTGACCTCGAGGATCGCCAAGAGCTTGGCCGAAATGGCCTGCCATTCGTCCGCATCGTTTCCGAAGCGCGAAACCGAACGCGCTCGGTCGTGGTTCTCGATGAATACACTGAGCTGATAGGTCAGAGTCGGCGAGTTTTATGAAATGGCGGACGGACGCATTCCAGAAACCCTCGTCCCGTTTGAATCTCTGCCATCGGGTAACGATCTCTTTAAGTTCTGAGAGCTTCCACGGCCGAAAAATGAAGGGACAGCGTTGTCCCGTGCGCGGGGTGTCCAGATCCGCGAGCTCAAAATGAAACACCATATTGAGCTCCTTGTTCTTCGGGAGGACGTACTTCGCCAGCTCTGAGGCGGAGTACGTGAATGGTGTTTCGCCCACAGTGATCAGGTCGTGCTCTGTATATATTCAGGCAGAAATCAGTGGCCGCAGTGCTGCAAGACTCACGAGATAGAACCTTGCGATTCATCTCTTGGAGATACTCGTGGACGTGCGGGCTCGAAATCCATCAACATCAGAAATACAGAAGTGGGCCGAACATACCCGTTGGCAAACAACGGACTGGCGTCTTGATATTCATCCTCAGGAATGGTCACCGGTGCGTCCGGCAAACCTTCGACCTTTGAAATGATGTTGATAACGTCCATCTGAGCATTTTTTGCCTGAATGCGTAGTTGAAAATGGTACTGAGTGGACGCACACGGAAACCATCACATTTTCGGTCGATCCAGAATTTCATGAGATCCCAGACGGCTTGTCGGACTTCCGGATTGTCCCAGTTAAGATCAGGCTGCTTGGACAGGTATAGATGCAGATAATATTCGTTCGTTCCGGCATCATATTCCCAAACGGAACCTAATGCAATACTGAACGATTTTGCGAATTGAAAAGAACAGAACACACCCTGAAATTGAGCCTTCCAATTGTTGGGTGGTTGACGGTTACCGGCTGCGTCATATTTTGGCGGGCGCCAGATATACCAGTCGCGTTTGGGATTGGTTTTGGACGACTTGCTTTCGATGAACCACTCATGCTGGACGAGAGAGGTTTTCAGCTCCCCAGGATAATATTAATACATAAAGGATCTTGCCCGTACTTCGTCAGATGTGTGGTTCACGACGAGATCCATCCTGTGCCCGGTGTCAGACACACAAGGACTAAATAAAATGGAGCGATTCACATCAGTTTCATTCCACGAGTATGTATTTCGGAGACGAGGTTATCCCAGTCCTCCAGAGTCCCATACCGCGGGTCGATGTTACGGTAATCCGATCTAGCGACTACATGAGTACTGCGACTCTGAGCGGACGTACGGGAGGCTGGGAGGATACTGACATATCATAGCCCATGTCCGCCAAGGGAGATTTATAAATTGGCGAAAGCCAGAGTACATCGACACCTAGATCTTTCAGATAGTCCAATTTTCCAGTGATGCCATTGAGGTCGCCAATCCCATCGCCGTTGGAATCGAAGAACGAGATCGGGTAAATTTGATAAATGACAGCCTCTTTCCACCAGATCTCGGGCTGGTTCACCATTCCTGTAAATGTCGATATAGTCGCCTAGACGGAAGAAGATAGTCGTGCACGATCACCACGTCACGTGCAGTGTCGCGTCGATTGCAGGGACCCAAACAGACAGCAACATTATTCTGTGGAAATTCCACACTCAACTTGATTCATAGCTTACAGGAATGACTCCAAAAAATATGATGGTTCAATCTTAAAAAACTCTCGTAGATTGTCATTCAACCCGAACCCTCTCTGGCCGCAGAAGAGGTTCTCCATTAGAACAAGGGAAGCTTTGCAATCCTTCCCGGTGGTTCAGGCACAAGCGCAGTGGTTAAGGCAAATTAACCGGGACATGAGTAATAGAACGCTCATCAAGCCACAAAGCCATTTGCGTTTTCGTTATGAAATGCTCGGCGGACGAAGTTTCCAGTTCCGTTGTCGAGTTGAAGTCGACGAGATTTCCGTGGTTTGAGGAGTCGCAACAGCGTCCCGTGTGCTATTATGAGGAAATTGGTGTGCGCAATCAACTAACCGCTAACTGCGAATAGAGAAAAAGACCCGAATGTTTCGAGTCGGAGGCTCAGCGCTCAGCGCCCATTGTTTACGGCATTTGTACTCAGTTCTCGTACACTAAATGTCGTAGCAGTTGTCAATTTATACAGTGGGCTCTGTGCGGCTTTTTTTTTGCGAGAGCATCTACCGATACATATATCGATCGTCTCGGAAAAGTTGCGACACCGAAATTCGGCATTTCCGGGTTTCCGATCGCTTGAGTTTGGATCGTCCCTTAGCCGTATTTCCTGGACCGAGAAGCGTCTCGATTCGTAACAGCCCGGTTGCTACCGCTCAGGAGAGCTTACCGCACTCGAGGGGATGCTTCCTTGCAGGAGGCAGACCTTATAATATGAGAAACAGGATGTACTGTAGACTAGTACTCTTCCCCATGGACGGGCTCCTTCCGAATCCAAGCGATCGAACAGATTCATATGCAGCTAGAGCTTGGCTTGAATCAAGTGAGGGCCGATAAGTTTCCTTCGAAATCTCAGTTTGATTTGGTTGTCAGGAGAAGGAGATAGCTTGGCTTCCCAATTAAGATTCTACTACACCGGAAAAGGAAACGAGGCGAATCCTGGTTTATCTTTCGCAATTTAACCAACGTTGGTCATCGAAAACTATGGAGAGACTGTCACTGGGCCTCGGGTGATTTTATTACAGGATCATCTTCAAGAAGATGAGAATCGGCGGATTCTTCAATTTCCAAGTATCGAGATATCTGCTCTACCAGTGACTTAACTCAACAAGTACGGCGCAACTCAACTGTTGTAGCGTCTGTTTATAGGACTGGCGGCTTCTTGGATTCGACCTCCGGATAATGTTCTTTAAACCATTACCGAGCATGCGGCTTTTTTCAAACATCAGGCTGCCGCGCGACAGTCCCCATCGGAGCTACGTCGCCATACGACGGAGCTGTGCCGAGGCGCCTCGGCTCAGTCTGCCGTCATTGCTCGGCATAGTTCCGTCGCATGGCGAGTCGCGGCGTAGCTCGGCAGGACCCTTTTACCTCTGCCACCGGGCTGTCTGAACGCAGTGAAAGGCAATTGTGTTTTCTCGGTGTCATGTAGGATGTGAGCAGTCTCTGATAGCTATTTATTTAAAAACATCTTAACAAAATGAGCTTGTTGGTCCCTCGCTCCGGGTACTAGACTCCCGGAATCCAGGTTCGAAGCCCTCTGTTGAGTATACCGGCTCGGCGTAAGTACTTGGCGGAACTTCGCAATGGAAGTTACATCCCGCTGCTTCTCAAAATAGTGGATTTCTGCCTCTATCATCAACTAGAAACCGGTTTATTCGTTTCTTCTGACTGTGTACTAGGGGTGTTGCTACGTAGATTATACCGTCCATGAGCTCAGTGTCATAAAATATCCAAGATATGCGTGATGATGCCAGTCGAGGTGCTAGGGTTCACTTCTGACGCGAAGCGATGCGCGGGGCTTCAGCCGTAACCATTCTTCGTCCAGATTCTGGCAAGGATTAATTAAACCAGAGCTCATCGGAAGTTGAGAACATACGTAGTTATATGGCACGGCACGCTCCTCGCTTGCGCGGTGTGCCGGCGGTTCGGTCTCTGTTTTCGTTGACGTATCCAGCCTCCGCCTATTGTGAGACCTGCTCTCGGTGTCGTAACCTTCGATAACGTCGAACACCACGCCGGTGACAATAGAATGGCTGGGCGGACGCCGACTCTGCGTGCTCATGTCCGTGCTCATGTCCTGTCGGAAATGAATGCCGACGAGGAAGTTCGCGAGCAGGGTGACTGAGTAGACGCGCCCCTGGCAGGAGAAGAAGAAGTCGAAGGCTGGCATCGCGGGTCATAAATTTATTGGCTGGCGAAGAAGAGGCCCTCACCATTGCTGTGCTTCAGGAGCAGCCCCATCATGACCAAGGTGTTGGTCGCCACAATCAGCCCGGAGCTGACGATGAGCATCAAGAATTTGCGAACGAAGCTGTGGATGCGCAATTGGTTGAGAAAGAATTGGGATTAGATTGGATATCGTACCTATGGCTCGCTGGCAAAACATCCGACGGACTGATCATCCTCCACACCCTGGAAGCCAAAGAAATGGAGATACAAATATCGGCGGCAGCGCATGTTATGGAGGCGGCGCTGGTTTAATGGATATATATCAATACCAGAATAGATATATTAATGTGCACGATTTCTTACGTGGCTGTCGACAGGGCCGCGTTAAGTTCCGAGTCAAGGGTAAAGATCAAACCTCCCGATGAAAGTGCAAGACCCAGCTAGAAGAGAGTCTCAATCGGAAGGTAAGGAAATTGACTATTCACTCACATGCGCGAGAACCACGAGCCCTATGAACCCGGTGACGAACACATTTCGACTTCTGCGATGAACGTTGAGAAATTCCGAGTGAAGCCAAGTTTCGATTGAACTCACAGAATGAAGAACAAATGACACAGAATGGCTTGCTCCACGGCTGCCGTGCAGTATGTGGAAATAATTACAATCGCCGTCGGTGCCACATCAGCAATAGGATTCTTTTCGAGCGGTAGATTGAGGACGACAAAAGAGACGTTGATACATATCGTCAAAGTGCAGATGGTGTCGAAAAAAATAAAGGCGCCAACGCCGAGTCTATAAAGAAGTGGACGATTCGGGCGTTGGAAGTAGCGCCGGCACAAGGCGAGCTCCAGCGTGTACAGACTGACATTCAGCCAGGAGGACGCCAGCAACAAGCTAACCAGACAATATGATCAGTTAAACACGATTCGCTGCACGGATAACGCACACATTAGCACTGATGTCCATGAGGTGTCGAGACTGAGTGGGCTGTGGGAGGGCCAGGAGGCATCGCAGACCACGCTCAGTCCGTGTCTTCTTAACTGTCCGATGAGGCTCTCTCGTAAGACTGACCGGATCAACCCAAGTATTGAAAAGGACATTTAGGATGCATGCATTCCCAATGCATTCCCGATGTCTTCCCTTCTCTTTTGTCCGGCACTGTGCCTAACCGCATTCGCGCCCACGGAAGCTATGATCCACTCCAAGCTGATACTTCGTGCGTGTGGGGAACCAGGACATATACAGGTCTCGAAGAAATTTAGGCATTAGTTTACGGCACGTGGCAGCTGGCTTTCCTCCCATGACGGGGCTGAGAACGAATGGCGCCCGTACGGGATGCCGAACCTCTGAGATGTGCTTCCCCGATTCCCCGCTGTCGCTC
Organism: Mycena galericulata; assembly: GCA_029289565.1. Lineage (NCBI taxonomy): Eukaryota > Fungi > Basidiomycota > Agaricomycetes > Agaricales > Mycenaceae > Mycena > Mycena galericulata. The sequence goes on from JARKIA010000147.1 coordinate 331,291, forward strand.
TCGGCAGACGCCGTAGCCCAGTGCAGCCGGCTTTGAGTCCCAAAAATCCAGCTCGCCCGCATTAGCCGAGCCAAATCGAGTATAGTCTTCCCACGACGCCTCTCGCCCTCCAAAAAAACATTTATTTTTGAAGCTGCAAAGCATATCAGTGCAACTTGTGCGAGCAACTCACTCTTCTATAAATCTGCAAATTGCTAACTATTATCTTCATGTATATTTGCCTCCACTCCTGTGCGTCGGTTGGCAGCAGTCATTAGACTTAGCCAAAATCAATCCATTAAATCGACACCAACATCCAACTTGAGGGAGAAATAATCATCTTTTTCTCCTTCTCAAAGCAGAATTTGAAGCATTCACAACTTCTCCAAAAAAGTGTATTAAGACCTCAAACGAACACCTACCGGGTGTCTCGGCATCTCCGGCAGGGGTCTCTGGCTTTGTCACTGCGGAACTTGCTGTGGAATCGTGAACTACCTTTGGTTGACGGGTTTCTGCTCTACCGCCTGAGAACGCGTATGTCCGCGGCCTCACACTCGGGCACATTGATGGACTGACTCGAGTCCTCGCCGACGGCGCACGACTTCGACCATGGGAGTCTGTCTGGGATTGAGCCACGCGCGCCGCTCGTTTTAATTGCTGGGGACCCGCGCGCATCTATCGCCGCCGAGCGGCGTGCGTGACATCTTTGACGCCTTCTGGGGCCATTGGAAGGATGATCCAGATAGAGTGATTCCGCAGTGCCAGAATCCCAAATTGTTTCGTTTCCTTTCGGTTCGTTGCGAGAGCGAGTGCCTGGTGCTGACCACCGAGACGAAAGGAACGCGGAGACGCGTCCAGAATTGGTTTAGAGTTTTTCGTTGCGAGGGGACATCTGTCGTCGCAGAAGTATATATATGGCAGTTGCCCACGACGGTGAAACGTCCACCAGCCGTTGAGAAGACAAGTCGTCGTGACGTCGGGAGAATCGAACGCGTTTTGAGATTGTACTCTTCTGGAGTCCTGGGTACTCAGAGGCCGGGACCGGAGAGAGCACGCGGACAGCATTTGAACGAGAATTCGGCGAGTGGACTCCGTGGGCGGGGCTGCAGAGGTTGCCAGTCGAAGATGAAACAACTGGCAGACGAAGGACGACCAACGGCCACCCGCCCCCGAGGAGAACAAATACATTCATTTATCCAGTCGTACAGTGCATAGATGCATCCACGTTACGAAGAATACACAATGAGGAATAATACATACACAGCGCAGAGACACATAGATCTAGAATACAGAATGGGGGTAGGTGGAGATTAGGGTTATCCAAGGTTAGAAGGTGAGGTGAGGCGAGGTGAAGTGATGGTGTCCTTTGTGAACCCAGCGCAGTACTCAGCCCTCCTACTCCACCACCGCTGCCGCCGCCGCACACATCATCTCCCACTCTTCCGCGCGCACCTCGTTGTCCTCCTCGTCCACTGCCCACGCCCTGGCCGCGCCCGCCGCCTCGCGCACCCAGGCGCGTCCCGCCTCCGCCCCCAGCTGCACGCGCCTCAGCTCGGGGTTATACCGGGCCCACGCATGCACGCACTCGCGCAGCTTTTTCTCCTCCTCCTCCCGCTCCTCCCGCTCGCGCTGCTCCTTATCTTCGTCCTCCTCACTGCCGGCCCCGTCGCCCTCCTCGTCCCTGCCCACGGTGTATCCGTTCTGGAACCACGTGCGTGCGTCCAGCCCCGCGAGCACAGTGCTTTCCACGACGGGCGCGGGGTCCGGGTCCCACACGAAGCGCAGTGGCGCGGTGTCTACCGGCGGCGGGAGCGCGTAGAGCCGCAGCGTGTGCAGCGCGCGCAGGAGCGGGAGGTGGTGGATGCCCAAATTGAAGAGGAAGTCCTGCGGGGGGGCGTCAGCACGCACGGAAGAGAGGGGAGAATAGGAAGGAACGCACATCGGACGGCGCGCCGTCCTGGTAAGCGACCTCGAGCACAGCGCACGCGGGGAGGCAGCGCGCGGCGGCGAGGAGTACCTCGTCGTCCCACGTGTGGAGGCGCAGCGCGACGGAACGCAGGCCCGCGCCCGCGTCTGCGGCACGCAGGCGTTCGAGCAGCCAGACGGCGTCGCCGGGCTTGGGGATCGCCGAGGAGACGCGCAGGTGCTCGAGGGCGGGTGCGCCGGCGACGATGTGCCCCGCGGCGGGCCAGGGCGCGGAAAGCGTACGCAGGAGGGGGAGGGGCGGCGCAGGTCCCGGGGAGACGGTGCTGGCGGTGCCGTGTGGGGGGTGGTTCCCCGACGGGGCGATGGAGACGGTGAGGTCCGTGAGCAGGGGCATGCGCTGCAGGAGGACGTCGAGGCGCGGCTGGATGTCGCTCATGACGGCGGGGAGGTTGAGCGTGAGGGACGAGATCTGGGCAGAGGCTGTCGTCGGGATTTGGATACCGATCGCGTCGGTCACGAAGGTGCGGAGGTTCGGGAGGTGGTATGCCAGTGGTACCGTCACCGCGTCGAGAAAAAAGTTCCCCATGTGGAAGGGCCGCAGTTTGGAGACAGAGAGAATTGTGGTTTCAATGGGCGCGGGAGGAATGGTGGATGGGAAAGAGTATGGGAAGAACGGAGGTGCAGGGGGGATGGCGCAAGCTTGAAAGGTAATCTGGGTGAGGCTTGGGAGGTTTTGCAAGGTACGGTACAGGACATCAGGCACCGTGCCAGTCGACAGCTTGAGATGTCTGAGTTTGGAGAAGGACTGGATGGACCCGAAAATGTAGATGTACTCCGCTTAAGAAGCGTCAATAGCGAATTCACAGGCAATAAAGATGCTCACGATCGGAATCGATATCAATCTGGCTGGATTTCAGAGTCAAAGAAAGCGAGCGAACGAGGTGGGTCCTGGATGGCTCAGCTTCCAAGAACTTCAAGTGCTTGAGCGCCACTGTTGAGGATCGCCAGGTAATATTCCGCACAAGAGCCTCCGTGGCAAGCATGTGGAATTTGCGACAGACGAGCACGACACACCCAAGAGATTTCGTGCTATCCATAAGGGAAAAGATGCGGAGCCACATTTCGTTCGGAAGAGCCGTCATCCTGGAGGTCCGCAACGGCTTTCAGGAGAGGGATGGGAAGTTCTGCAGTGCAGCCTATAACGGCCACGTGTGGAGCGAGCGGAGATTGAAAATCTTACGCGAACGCGTATACGGACCGAATCGGCTTCGTGGCTGCTGGATGAGTATCTGCCTGTCGTCGGAAATAAACCCCCTGAGATTCAGCTTAGCCATCTCCCCTCAAAATAAAATAAAAATCACTCACGCGATACAGTATTAGTATGGTCTCAAATATGGCCTCAAATACGGCAAATGGACCACGAATTGGAGACCTTCGGACGTGGATAGAAACGGGCTAGATGCGCGAGTTATAGCCCGATGAACACAGAAAATCCAGGGGTTATAATAGCTTGATCCTTTCTGGTATAGATTGGGGGGGATGCGACGGTGCCGGGTGGCCCACAATACTCCCTTAACAAAACTAAAAGTTCAGGGACAGAACACGATAAAACATCACATACAGGAAGCCTACTGAACAACCAACGAGATCGGTTCTTCTGCTTCTGCTTCAGACCTCGGAGTGTCACGCGAAAGGGATGCAGCGACCACACTACGATAGAATCTCGGATAGAATGAGAATTTCAGCGGGATCTCCGGGAAGGCGTACAATGGTTGAGCAGGCTGGAGATAAGACTGGGAAACCGGTATCCGATATGAAATCGTGAGGATAGCAGGACCCTCGCGAGTTACCGGCTGTGCAGGGAGACGGTGGAAGATAAGAAGTGAATAAGCGGGGGGCTTCTTGATCCGTTACCACCACCATCTCCCACTTTCCCACGCCGATGGTCACTCGTCGGCGGCGGGACAAAGCGAGTTGGCGGTCGTTGATGGGTCAGGAAGGGTTTACAGCCAGGGTTTGCAGCCCAAGGGTGACCCTCACACCCGCGTAGCCTACGAGCTACACCGCCAATAGTGCGGAAGATGCCTACGAGCCCAAATATCATATCAGAGCCTATGAGCTCCAATACCACCGTTTTCTTCGGCTAAAGACACTCGAGGGATGCCGAATCCACTGGACCAAGGGTATGTTATCTCCTCTCTCCATCCTCCTGTATCCTCGTCCCTCTCCCCTCGCTGCTTGCGACGACCCGCTCCACCGCACCCCCATGACTCGTCGTAACGTCATTGTTCCGCAACCGGGCCGAAATCACGTGATCTGTGTGCCTGAACTTTTCCATGTCTCGTCGAACTGGACTTCCATTGCGTGGGATGTCGATTTTGGGGCGTGGACTCATCTTAAAAGTCCCACTTACAAGTGATAATGTTGGTCTGTAATTAAACTTTCGATAAACCCCAAAATGTAAGCCATCGCAAATTCCCAAAATGGGGCCTTACTTCATTCGTTCACCAAAACTCCGTGACGGCGGTCCTAAAACGCACCTTTACTATGCCTGTACATCCAAATGAAATCGATCTTGGTACCGTGGGCCCTCCTGGATCACGGGAGGGCTTCGGGGAAATGGTACATCCCTCTCGCAAGTGCCTGCCGGCTGCGAGTTCAGAACGCGAAATCAGCAGGAGTCAGGGTACTCAGGGGCCTATCCCTGACTACCAATCACTAGGCCCCTCCTGTAACGGTTCTGTTGCTCTGGCTGTTACGGAGCAAGGCGAAGAGCAACACAAGAGTACCTCCCCCAATATTACCGCTCCATCTCTACACTTATCAATGAGCGCTGACGGTGCTACGATAAATGCCGAGCTGGAGACAATGATACAAGAGAATATTGTTGAAGGTACTCACCAGTTCTCGGACGTGCATATGGCGGATATAGAGGTGTCAAACGACCCATGCTTAAACAATGAAAATTCAACAGCGAATACAGCTATTAACACAGACACCTATTTCACATCCGAGAATTTTATTCAACGAAGACATCAAGAGTATTCGCAAGATGACATGAACAGAGAGCCAAGCTACACTCCCATGGCAGGAAACAGCTGGGAATCAGAAAACCTGGCAATTCGGAAAAGGCACAAACCTCCGCGTGTACTGAAATCAGGTAAATTCACACGCTCAAATTTAACCATTGGCTCACTCAATATTGCGGGCCGTGAATCGAACCTATCTATGCACCATAAACATCACAAATTCAAATTCCTCAAGGAAACTATAGACACAAATAATTTGGGTATCCTCGGAGTCCAAGAGACCCACGTTGATGCCGTATCAGCAACACAATTCAATAACATATTCAGTCGCTGGTTCAAATTGTACCACTCCGCTCACCCTGAGAAACCGAACTCTACCGCGGGAGTCGCGTTTATCCTCAATAAAAAATTCTTGGACACGGAAAATATCTCCGAATATGAACTGATTCCAGGCCGTGCTTTCATGATTGTCATTCCGTGGCATAAGGGAGAAACACTGAACATCCTAAATATATATGCTCCGAACCGTCCTGAAGAGAGAGACAAAATGTGGAAAGAACTTTGGAAAAAATGGGCTGATGACCCACAACTACCGTTCCCCACGGTTGCACTGGGTGACTGGAATTTTGTCGAAGATTCCCTAGACAGAAATTCGGGAACAGCAGAGACTGTCCCAGAAAGCTTCCATAGGCTTAAAGACCTGTTACGTTTCCACGATGGCTGGCGCGCTACATTCCCTGACACACGAGATTATACTTGTGTTCAAAAAAGGACTGACAGACAGACCGGCGAAATTCACATCTCTTACTCACGCCTCGACCGGATTTCCGTTGATAACCGGCACGTTGAAAACTATCGCGGCTGGGAAATTAAACACTGCCCAGTGAACAGCGACCACAAACTCGTAATCACACAATTGACATGCACGCCAGAGGAGCAACCAGGACATGGACAATGGAGCATGCCATTGTTCCTCTTGAAAACTCGAAAATTTATGCGTAAAGTCCAGGCCCTAGCTATACAACTCCTGAAGGACCTTGACGAACTCCAGTCCTCCGACCGTGACCCAGACAACAATATACAGACTTTGTGGGCGAAATTCAAGTTGGATGTCATAACTTATGGTAAACACTACTCGCGGTTTGTCACAAACGACGCGACGCAGCAGATAAGAACATGGAAGACTCAATTGAGTCTTGTAATCCATGACGAGGAGATGCCACAAGAAGATAGGTCTGTAGCTGCGTACCTACTGGAGAAAAAAATTACGGACCGCCTGCGGGAAGAGTCTGACAAAAAGAAAGCATTATCCGAAACACGTTATGACGTTGAAGGCGAGACTTTGCGAACAACATCTTGGACTCGCTCAGCCAAAGGCTACCACCCAAAAGAATTGATACATGAATTCAGAGTTGTCGATTCAAATTGCCCCACACCGCGCTATGAAACACGGCCAAAACAAATGGCAAAGATGGCTAGAGACTACCACAACTCGATTCAAAACAAGGATATCCCGGATGAGTACGGAAGACTTATGGCTACCGAAATTACTCTCGAAAAATGCAGCACTCACCTGTCCCAAAAGGAGTACACAAACATGGATGAAAAGTTATCCAATGAAGATGTAGGAGAGGCTCTCAAACTCTCAAACAATGGCAAAGCACCAGGAATTGATGGTCTTCCTTACGAGTTTTACAAAATTCTTGAAATCCTGTTCCGACAAACCAAAGGAACAGACCAAGAGTCTTTCGATGTGATAGGCTTCCTCGCCATCCTCTATGATGATATCGAAAAATACGGAATGGTTAAATCCTGCAAGTTCAATATGGGGTGGATGAGCCCAATTTTCAAGAAAGGAGACCGATCATTGATTAGCAACTATCGACCAGTGACTCTACTTAATTGCGACTACAAGTTGATGACCAAGTCGTACTCTCTACGTTTGATGAATGTTGCCCCTTCCCTCATACATCCTGACCAAGCGGGCTTCATGAAAGGGAGAAGAATCGAAGATCAAGTGAAGCTGGCCAAATTCCTCTTGAACTATGCCGAGGCAGCAGAGGAGGATGGAATAATTGTAGCACTCGATCAGGAGAAAGCTTATGATCGAATTAATCACGCCTACCTTCTGAGAGTTCTCGAACACATGGGATTCCCACCCAAATTCTGCAACACAATAAAAAGTCTATATACCAATGCCGACACAGTTGTGGTCGTTAACGGCGAGATTAGTGAATCTTTCATAGTCACTCGTGGAGTGCGGCAAGGTGACCCACTCTCCTGCCTACTATTCAACTTAGCCATTGAACCGTTGGCCTGCCTGATACGAGATTCAGAGCTTAAAGGACTTAATATTCCGGGTAAAGATAGCAACCTTGTCGTCTCACTCTTTGCCGATGACACAACAGTATACTTGTCATCCGAGGACGATCTGGAAAAATTCTGGGGAATCCTGCACCTCTGGTGCGCAGCCTCGACTGCAAAATTCAATGAACAAAAGACTGTTATACTACCATTTGGCCGTCCTGCTTACCGTACAAGGGTTCTCAAGGAAAGGAGAATGAACATAAAATCAGAGATTGGAGAAATCAACGAAGGCATCAGGATAATACCAGATGGCCAGACCTGCCGCATACTCGGAGCCTGGATTGGAAACAATATTGAATACACTACTCCATGGCCGTCGGTACTCGATAAAATTACCAGTGATCTTGAGAAATGGAAAGCAACATCGCCGAGTCTTGAAGGAAAACGTCACATAATCAACATGGTGATAGGAGGCAGAACACAGTATCTCACAAGAGTTCAGGGCATGCCAAAGGATATCGAAAATGAATTAATCAGGAGACAGCATGTCTTCCTTTGGGATGGTAAAAAAAGCTAGAGTGGGCCACGAAACAATGATTCTTGATTTAGCTGATGGCGGAAAGCAAATATTGGACATAAAAATTAGAAATGAAGCCATCGACTTGTGGAACCTACAGTCCTACCTGACTCAAGAACCGGAACGGGCATCCTGGTGTTACTTTGTTGACTTCATCCTAGTGCAATTTTTACAGAAAAGCTATCTCAACATCCGACCCGGTCAAATTTTGAATGTTTTCTTGCAAGACATAAATATTCCAATCTCCTCGAGAACACCGTTGCCAGAAGACATCAAGCGAATGATTCTCGCAGCGCGCAAATACAACCTCAAGTTCACGGGACTGTCTATCAGCACAGATATAAAATTCAACATGCCGATCTGGAAACACCCGGCTGTTCACAAGGAGCATTATAAAAGAGCATGTCTGAGAGAGTCTGCAACATGCCTGAGATTAAATCACGGAGTTAGAATTGTGCGCGACGCTCTCACCATTGCAGATCGAAAAACAGTCATCATACGAAAACCACACACATTGAATCCATCTGGGGTTGGCCGTAAAAATTGTGGTTGCCCGTCGTGCTACCAAGACCGGATGGAGTTCAGTTGCAAAAACCCAGGCCAATGCGTGGAAACAGCCAAGATGCTGATACATAGCATCCTACCAAAATGGAATCCAACGATGACAAACCCGGATTTATCTGAAGAACTTTCCCTCACAGCTGATGAGGTCGAACAGAATGCAAAGGGGTTAGAAGCTGGCCAAGTAGTGGTGTTCGACCCCAATTTTACCTTACTAGATACTAAGGATGGCTTCAGATTATTTGCCTTTGAAGAATCAATGAATGAGATTCCGGCAAGGAGGTACAATATACCAGGACCCCAACCATCTCTCATGATGATCACGATACATGTTCGTGTACTCCATCCCGGCGAATTTGAACCACGTGTTGAAGTGATCATCAAAACAGTAACTGATACCAGTGAAAAGAATCTCGCCCTTACTTTGACTTTTGACCGAGAAGACATACCACGAACCTATTCATCCGGCTTATTGGGAGCACTACTGTTTATTCTGCAGAATACTGCCAAGAATCAACCGCTCCTTGTTCATTCCTCCTCTGATTTCCTCGCTCGAGCTTTGGTTAAAGAACGGAAGAAATTTGAGAACAATTTGTTGGATCCGAAATTCCGACTGATTAAAGCCGTATTTGCGGCGTTGAACGAAAGAGTGGCCCGAGTCCAAATTGAGAGAGTGACAGGGAACGAGGCTAAATTGCTAACATATATTCCAAGTCAACCCTTCGAGGTTGACACCGAGATCGATCTCATGTTTGAATGTCCGGGATTCCCTTTATCACAAGGTTCCCAGAGAATATTCACAAAAGCTATACGGAAATTATATCCCCGATCTGAGCGGAAATCTACTTTGGAAAATCTGGATCGCATACGATGCTCTGTTGAGGAGATTTCCAAGTACACCCCATCGAACAAGATGATTTGGAAATCTGTTCGGTCAGTAACACTGCAACGCCTTACCAGAGAATTTTTCTGGAAGTGCATCCATAACACATTTAGAGTTGGTGACTTCTGGCTTCATATCGATACATTAGAGATACGAGGACAGTGCCATGTTTGCAATGTCCCAGAAACCCTTGAGCACATCGCCTTGGAATGTGATGCACCTGGGCAAAAATTGATTTGGAGCCTGTCGAAAGAACTATGGTCGAGAAAATATTCTGAATGGCCGACACTGAGTTGGGGCTTGATTTTGGGTTGCAACCTCATAACATTTAAATCAGACAAAGGTACCGTGATCCCAGAAAAAGGAAGACTATTTGCCGTTATAGTGTCTGTCGCATGGCATCTTCTATGGAACCTTCGGCGACGCCGGGTGATTGACACTCCGGACAGAACACTAGGTATGACAGAAATTCATAATCAATGGTTAAATGCAGTGAATGCAGCCTTAACTCGTGATCGCCTTTTAACGGACAAAATTAAATTTGGGCCACTCGCATTAAAAAAAGAACTGGTCCTCAAAACATGGAGTGGCTTGCTTATGAACGAAGATTTGTTGCCAGATGACTGGACACATGAGGGGGTTTTAGTGGGTATGCGGCCCAAGAGTGACAAACATGGGATAGGATAAATTTTCACGGCCGGAGTCCCACACTGGTTAATACATGTGCGTAACGGCATTTCCTCCCGGACGACTTCAAATGGCAACGACTGGCTAATGACCAGCATCACAAGCGGATGAGCTTGGAATGCTTCTGCAGACTGAGTTTCATTATCCCAAACGCTCCAAAAAAAAAAAAAAAAAAAAAAAAAAAAGAAGTGAATAAGCGCCAGGTATTATGTAATGGCCGAATAAAGCGCCGAACACCTCTAATTATAAGTACAGAGCAATAGAATGGACACGAATATTTGCTTTAATAATGCGACGCTACGATCTCAACGGCTCGGAAGCGAACGCAGACCCGTGAACTTCGACAACCCTTGTAAGTTCCGGTACGAATACTTTCGGGACTCTGAGTCGGCGTTGCCTCGGTAGGGTTCAAGTATGGTAAAATACAGGGTGAGTGTCCAGACAAGGTAGAGTTTCCGCTGCTAAGCAGAACGAGTTCATCAACGGCTGAGAGAGCCTGGTATATATCCGGCTTCACATCTTCACACCCTAACCACCACGACCTGTGTGACTATGCCTCGAGCCGCACATAAAGGCAACAGCTGAAGCATGCCCGCTGATATTTCATCGAAACGCAGTGGGATAGCGTCCGCTGTTCCACCATCCTCACATAGCGCGATTTCTAATTTCTTCAGTGATGGGAGCGGGGATAAAATGAGGTCGATTTCGGACCAGGGTGGAAGGGATAGCGGAGCGTCGAGAGTTTCCCGATTCAGGAAGACAATCTCCCCCCCAAAATCTACTGTGACTTTAAGGGCTAGCATGATGGATTCCAACGACGATGAGAGCTGGGCTTTCTTCAACATTGCCACAGTTTGAATGGGTTTGGCGCATATGGATAATGTTTGAAGTCGCGTATTTTGGTCTAGGAAGTCGTCCAGTGCTGATTCTCGGAAGTCTGATTTAGGAGAATGACATTAGTCGATGGTGAAGCGAGCCAGAAGCATATAGGCCTACCGATTCGCGGACGCCATAAGTCAATCGTTAGAGCCAGCGAAGTCAAAGAAGAGCCACGACTTCGAATGTAATCAACCGCAGACTTGAATGACGCCGTACTCATTTCATTCCAGGTGTCTGAAAGCCGGAGAGTGGATACAGCAACACGGTTTCCGTGCAGCCATCCTAGAAAACACCCCATGTCCGGACCGTTGAGATCTAGACAGCACAAAGTTTCCGCGGGCCGGAGAGCTTGAACGGTGTCGGGCAGCTCCGTGGAATGCCACCTTCTGGCCCAAAGTCTTAACCCTTCCAATTGCGGGAACGAGGTGATAAACTCGACCACGGAGGAAAGGTCGAGCGTCAATGAACTAGCACCCGCAGCCAGGATCTCCAAATTGGTGATCGTGCTGAGGTTGATGCGGGGGAAAGAATTGCGGGGGAAAGGATTCGGGGCCCAGCAGAACTCAAAATTCAGACCAATGGTATTGACGGAGGGAGGAAGGTGCTTCGTTATTCTGGGAAGCACTGAATTCATCCAACGATCCAGCGGAATACCGGAACGGAATTCAAGCTCTCGAATGAATGGAAGGAATGTGAGGCGCTGTGGTCTGCGAAATAAGGTGGCAAATCCGTGCGCGGTGTGCCGTTTGACATGGATCCTGTAAAATAGGACCCGTCGACTAGATGGAACCCAAGCCCTGCATACCAGGGCGCATTTTCCGACATTGGCAGCTGCATCATGGGATAAGTAGTTGTCGTCGCTGTTTCCACGTTTGAGAGGCACTGGATGCAGAAACGAGATGATCAGGTCAACCAGCTCAGCAGCTATGGCCGGCATGGGTTAGCCAGCCGCTGGGATGATCGAGGTCGAGAGAAAGTCGTTGGATGTGACAGTGACGTGACTCGCTCAGATCAATTTCTGTGTACGTAGGCCCAGGTCAGACACAGCGCCGGTTCCTCAATTAAATGGGCCTTTTAGTTAGCTCAGCTTTTCTAAGTATGATAATACAAATAAATTGGCCCCAAACTCAATTTTATATGTCCGATTTAGGATCCACCCAAATCCGGTATTATTTGTGTTAAGATACTTAGAGAAGTGGAGCTAACTAAAATGCCTATTTTAATTCATTAGGAGCCAATCAGAAGTGTTTCCAATGCATTAAGTGCGCATTTTAGTTAGCTCCACTTCTCTAAGTATCTTAACACGAGTAATATCGGATTTGGGTGGATCCCAAATCGGACATATAAGATTGAGTTTGGGGCCAATTTATTTGTATTATCATACTTAGAAAAGCTGAGCTAACTAACAGGCCCATTTAATTGAGGAACCGGTGCTGTGAGAGTTGAATGAATCTCACAATGGAGGAGGGGAATCCGCGCAATTGAAGAGCAATCGGGACAAGCCGCTGAGCGGTCGGACTTAAGTATTGGAGACTACTAACTATAAAGTAATGGACTCGGCTGACGACTCCAGGCCGAAACTCAAGGGGGACCAAAGATAAGAAAAATTGATATCACCTACAATTTTTTTTTCTGAGAGGGTCGGTGGACCCCCCCCCCCTCCCCACAGCCACCTGATGCCATCAAATTCCCTTTTTGGGAAACAGCGTTGCCGAAAGCTTTCGCGCCGGGCATACCACGAGAGCGGTGTTGCACGAATAAAACCCAAATTATTCAGGGAGTTTTGTGAGACATGCACACATTGAATTACTGAATTAACATGAGAAGAGATGAGAGCCGGAATCCTCACCTTTGCCCCTCACCCACATGCATGGGTAGTTCCACCATAGATGCCATTTCTGGAGTCTTTACCCACTTTGTGGCACACTCATGTCAATCATTGGTCAATCAGATATGTTTCTCAAGGAAGTTTCTGCTATCTTGCTCTATGACATCTTTAAATTTCAGGCAAGTGCTCCTCAAAATGGGTTCTCGTAATAATGGTAAGTATATTAAGTAGCGCAGCAATGGCAAAAAAGTCGCAATATGATAATATGATCAGTGAAACTTGGTAGAAATGGTCGGCAGCCGTTATTAATAAGCCAGCAGGGGCAAGGAAATACCTTAGGTAATCAAAAGTGAAGCGAAATTCTTTAGGTAATCAACAGTACAGCGTCCGTGTTTGGCACGAGCAGGATCAGTGAGGACTGATCCCCGTGGAACAAGGTATTGGTTCACATTTGATGCTCATATGGACCTGGGAGATATTTTTGCAAGTCCTGGAGGCAGCTGTGTCGATATATAGCTCCAAAAAAAAGTACATACAATTTTTTTTTTCTGGAGGTCAGCCAGACCCCCCCCCCCTACCCCATATGGCAATCTCTTATCTTTGGTCCCCCTTGCCGAAACTCGAATGAGATGCGAAACGATACCACAATCCAAGTTCGGAGGGACCGGGGAGCAGTTCACTAAGATAACTCAACCTTGACTAACCGCGCTGTCTCCGTTTGTACTAGCATTGCATATAAAATGCGATATACTATCTGCCGAGGAGTACCCACCACTGCGAAGATTCGGAAGGTCGAATCAAGGATCGCCAAAATCCTGTTTGCGTAGAGTATAGGAAAGGCGCCGGACCATTTCGTTGATGGATATTAGACGGTAGTAAAAACGCATAACTGTGCCTTGTTGGGAAAAATCTTGAGGCAGATGTTTCTCGAACAGCCATCAGAGTAGAATTAAGTCAAGGTGAGTAGATCATCTGTGGATTGTTTGGAGTCGACAAAGAAGGATGCCACACGAGGAAGGAGCCAGCATCTAAACGTTTTCCAGACGGACAATAGGAGTTCCGTGATCATATTCCGGAATGAGGGAGAACAGAAATGACGGTTGAAAATGATGCGGCAGTCGTTATGAGATCAGGTTCCAAGGAATAATTACTGCGGGACCTGTCAGCCAATAATACCTTTCGATGACAGGAAATTGTGAAAGTTTAGACAATGTTTCGCGGAAGAGTGGACCGCCGCCGCGTCTTTCGCTGAGTACCAGAACGTCCGACGTACTAGTAAAGAAAATACACTTTATTATGCATAGGTTAGCACAGACCTGGACGCTGCTTCTCTTTGACCGATGTGCGTCACATACACAACACCTAGTGCGTCGTCGAGAGCAATAACAGCCGTGTAGAAGTTGACTTCGATAGAAGACGTGTCCAGTCGATGGAACGTGGGGTGTGGCGTGCGGTGCGTCGCGTAATGCACGAGGCCCAAACGAGCTTTTGGAGGCACCATGTTTATGCGTCTCTCCTGATCCATTAGCAGGGCATAGGTCCCGGATAATCCCACCACAAGCCCACTGATGTTGGTTTCATGCTCGTATGAGATGGCTTCCCCCATCTCTAGGCGCAACCCGGTGTCCGCCGTGGGCCAAAAGTAGACACATGAGGAATGTTTGTGGAGGTCTCCAGCGATAATCTCGGATGTTCTCCCAGTAACGTTGAGGACACCGTAATTCGGAGGGCGTAAGAGCGCCGGCGCCGATGATATAACTCGCTTCAGCGCGTCGGGAAAATGTGATGGGAGGGTTATTGGGATTGTTTCTACCTCATGATGGATCCCGGAGTCTGAGCGTGTGACGCTGACGCGAACCATGGTGCAAGGCTGGTCATTATTTTGCCCACTGATATAAAAGTGACCTTCATGCCGCATGCAGGTAGGGTGCGAGTCCGCGCGGATACCCAAAGGAACATGATGGACGATGTTGTCGTTGAAGTGACAGTAAACCAGGGTGGATAACTCGTCGACGGAGCTGGTGAAGACCGTCGCGATTACCTTGTCATCCAAGGCGACATCGGGCGTGTCGCCGGGCCGAGCGTCGGTCCTGGACAGAGTTTTCGAATAGGTTCTAGAAACGGTGATCTTATTCTCGTTCCTGTAGTCAATCTCGACCACATTGAGCACCACCGAAGTGCTACGAATTTCAGGGTTAATTCTTGCCCAGATTCGGCGAGGGACGAACCTGTTCATATATGATACTCCAATGAAACACTGTCCCAGAAGCTGGAATGGGGGAGAACGGCCGAGCGCGTAGACGGCCTCGAAATCGACATGCTCCACTGCTCCGAGGAGAGCTCCGGACGTCGTAGACCAGCACATGAGCCGATCGAGCGAGTTGGTTACGACAAGGTTCGTCCCATGAATTGGACAGATCTCTAGGCAGTCCTCGCCGAGAGGAAATTTCCGCACAGACACGGGCACCAGTCGGTCAGAGGTCCAGTTCCTTCTCAAAGTATACGCATGGATGGCAAGTTTTCGGAGGGCTTCGATAGGAAGGCCGGATATATCAACGCCATAGGGACACGGCAGAGGCTGCATATGAGCATTCTGGATTCTATCCAGCGTCTTGAACCAAAAATCCTTTGTTGAGGAGAGGGATACGAAGGCTGAGCAAGTCTAGGTATACTTTATCTTCAGGTCTACGAGGCTGGACAGCTTGGGCCGGGGCTGACTTACCGCAAGAAGCCGTAGAGAGTCCTGAAGATCCAGGAAAAATGTGAGCTCCAGGATTACATCCAGAGGTACTATTGCGAGAGACATATGGGTGACTTGTCGTCGGATACGTGGCGGAGGCTGTGCGATAAGATTGAGATAAGATAACGGGTCGTCCTTCAGAGTCCTCACAATCATACTCACAAGCAAGTCGAACGCCAGTCTAATCTGAGGAAGCGCATTTTAAGACCCTACCTCCGCCTCCTTTCAGGACGCGAGGTCAAATGGGCCGGACTCCTGCCAGTGGCAATTTGGTCACTTTGAGTTCTGTATTTCCCCTTGAATTTAATTGAAAGGGTTGGTATATGTATTGTATATATTCGCGTCACCAGTTATGTTTTCGAGAATCTCAAACTATCATCTAGAAAATCAATGCGTCGTCATGTCCTCCACTGCAGTGAGTGTGTCTTTTCCTCGCAACCTCAGCTCAAATTTTATGTTAGAGCCTGTCAAAGAACGCACTTGCTCATGGCCCACTGTGTGTTTTCTTAGTACTGTGTCGATGTTTACAGCTTCATGAATCCCAATTCCATAGCTTTGATCTGCAGAGCCTGGACGAATAGTCAGCCACGGCCAGATCCTTCTCTGGAGCGCACCAATTGCTTGGAGTAAAATCTCGATGTAACAAAATTGCCGCCTGTAAACCAAAGCTATTTACCGGAGTCGGTGATTGATTCTTTCCAGTGTGTCGACAATTCACATACTCCAGGATGTCCAGAGGCGTGATAACAGCCACGTATCTCCCCTTCCTCATCTACGCCCCATACGGGCCCTGTTTTGTCTATAACAACGTCGCCGAACAATCCACGCATCGTATCTCTGATGCTCTCATACCCCGTTCTGTTACAAGTCAGTCCTGTAATCACTTGGCCAAAGACACATACGCAAAAATAACAGCGTCCGCTGGGAGCGACGAGCCGTCAGTGAACACCACCGATTCCTCTGTTAACCTGGAAACTTCCGCTCCATGCTTGATCTTCACCTCACCGGACCCGATCAAGGCTGCGCAGCCGACGTCGAGCCCTACCTGCTGTCAGTGTTTCAAACATTGCTTCGGAAATAAACCCACAGTAGCCTGAATGAAACCATGTAGTGAGTGAATCCGTATCGGGCTAAAAGAGATGTGACACGGACCTCCGAAGCGCTCAAAGAACATAGGATACTGTCCCGAACCGTCTTTGCCCATATTCAAGTCCATTCCAGCCCCAGTGAGCATTTCATGCAAATTCTTCTCCTGCGCGCGCAGCTCGTCTTTCCGCTCGCTCAATACTTCCTTGAGCAGGCGAAACGGCGTGGCCATGGACTTGAAGTCCGCGAGATCGGTGGGCACGCCCGGGGGCCATATTCGCTCCGCCACTTGTCGGATGCTCGTGCACGCCACAACGCACGTCGAAGAGCGCTGCACCATCGTGACTGTCTGCGCGCCCTGCACGACGAGGTCCTGGCATATGTCCGCCGCGGAGTTCGCCGCGCCGACGACGACGACCCGCTTCCCTGCAAACCGCTTCCCGCCCGCATAGTTCGCGGAGTGCAGGATCGGCCCCGTGAAAGCGCTCCTTCCGACGACGCCCGGAATTCGCGGAGTCCCGATCGTCCCGGCGGCGAGGACGATGTGTGCTGGATGGAACGTTATCTCTTGGCCTTCCCGGAGGACAGTAATCGTCCAACGCCGCGAGGCAGGGTCGTACGTCGGCGTCGGGAGTGCGTGAGTGTTCGTCCACACACAGAGATCCTGCGCAACCGCGTAGTGCTCCAACCAATTCGCCAGCTTGTCGCGGCTCGTGAATATTGGCCAGGTCTGAGGGTATGGATGATAGAGCACTTTTCTAATCAATACAACAGAAGTGCGAATAATCAAAAAAACGCACTGGCATGGTGGGTCTTGGGGGTGTGCAGCGTCAGGGTCGGATACCGCTTCCGCCAGTTGTCTCCAACCCTTGCATGCTGCTCGATGACCAGGGCGGGGATCTGCATCTGTCGGAAACGCGCTGCGACGTTGAGACCTGTCTGGCCACCGCCGACTGCAAAATCCTCAGTCAATGCACGCAATTGACAGTAAAGTTCGTGCAAATGCTCACTGATTAGTACATGTGGGTCGCTTTCCACCGCCTCCCGCCGTTCCGCGTCGACGTCTGCCCACGCGATGGTGTGTCCGCCGTACGTTCCTTCCTCCTCCCCAAGTTCCTCGTGCCCACAGATTTCCCATAGTGTCGTAAATACGCTCACTGCCTTCCACTCCGCCCCATTCTCTCCTTCAGGGACCAGTGTAAAGTATCCCCGCCCAACTCCAATCGCGGTGCCGAATACAAATCCCGCGGAAATTGCACAGGGGCACGATGTGCTCGGATTTGAGCCGACGCTAGGCGCGAGCCCGGGCCGCTCCTCGACGGAGAACTGCGAAAGCGCGACCTCACGCCCGAACGCATCGGCCAGATACGTCGAAATCCTATCGGTGCCTCTCAGCGTCCGATTTCTCCATGTAAAGATGAGCACATCGCGGAGAAAGCCGTTGCGCTGGAAGCAGTCCGCCGCGCCCCGGGCATCCCACGCGGAAACAGAGGTGCCGAATTTTGCCAACCAGGAAGCAGCGATTTCGCGGCAACTTTCCGGATGCATTGAAGGAGGGTTGAGAGTCCAGAGGGCGAATTCGTTATAAGTCGATTGCGGCTCTCCGGCTTCCATTGATCTGAATTTTGGAACACAAAACCTCTGAGATTAGACTCCGTTAATAGCAAGGTGTTCCGTGGTTAGCAGACGGAATGGTCATCGGATGATACCGCAAATATAACATGGGGTGTATATAGGGAGTTTTCCCGAGGATCAAATAAAACCATGGGAACTTCGTGGACCAAGTCAAAATTTCCGGTTGGTTCGGCTACACGTAGCCTGCTAAACAAGAAGGGATGTGGGAGAAGATTGACGGAACGACATTCTATGCGTGGGTATTAGAGTCAAGTCGCCCACACCATCAAGATAGAATGCACGTACGAGGGACCCCGGTGGATTCTAAAGAACGCGACGAAACGAGGCATAAATAAGTTGCTTCGAGCCTGCATCAAGATATGTTGCGCAATAAGATGGACAGAGGGCTACGTACGAAGCTCAGGAATTTAGACGTTCCACTAAAATGGGAAGAAGCGGGCGGTTGTTCACGCTGGGCGAGGCCGGCGATCCAATCGACCATCGTATCTCGTCCGTGGCCACAGAAAATCGGAATGACCGGAGGAAAACAGACAGCACGACCTCTACAAAATACGAATCAGCTCCAATCGCACACTACGCATGGACCCGGACGCACTCAGTTCGAGCTGTACGAATTTGAACCCTCTGTACCGTCAAAACGTAAGAATCTGGAAGCGCTTTACAACAGGCGGAAACGCTCACATGCAGCTGCGTCCCCCGCCGACAAAGGTCATCGTGTTACCGTACACCCCTGACATCCGCACAGTGACGCCCTGCGCGCGCCCCTTCTCCCACCGCTCCGGCCTAAATTCGCGCGCATCGGAGCCCCAGATCGCCTTATTGTGATTCGCTGCGGCTATAGCGATGCATACTTCCGTCCCTTTTGGAACTGGTATAAAATCCATACTGCGGCCGTCGAGGCCTCGGATGGGTGTAGAGAGTGGGAGGACGCCGTCTCTCGTGGCGCTGGATATTCATTAACACATGGTCCGCGATAAGAGCTAAGTTAGACACACATCCTCGTCATTGCGGGGACCGGTGGGTATCTTGGGATAAACGGTGAGTGGACGAAAATGAGGCAGCCAGAAGACAACGCACAACCTCAGGATCTCGCGAATGAATCCGTCGAGGTAAGGTAGACCAACTAGCTCGTCGTGGTCTAGCTGCTCCTTGGTCTGCATAATCTCAGCGCGCAGTTTCTCTTGCACGTCGGGATGAAGTGCCAAAAGATGGACGGCTCTGTTTAAAGCGGAAGAGGTCGTGTCTGTTGCCGCCTGAATAATCATTCTAGGGCGTAGCTGGTTTGTTATATATTATCTCGTGAGATCGTGGACAACTCACGAAGTTTGCGCTACTACCTCTTCATCCGTGAACTTCGTATCCTCCTCTCCAGCTGTACTGTTGTTTTTCACTAAGGAAATTCATTAGTAAACATATTTTATCGATTCCAAGACTCACGTAGTAGACTCATGATATCCATTTTGTTATCAATCGCGTCATGTTGAATTGCCTGGGTTTTCTCCCGTACGAGGGCTCGGGCCTTGCTATCCATCACAACAACGATATTGCGCAGGGCAGCTAAGGGCCGCAAGGGAATGAGACTCAGCACAAAACGCCGAAAGCAAGCGGGGCCAATTGTCGATGCTAATGGCAGCATGGGAAGGAACACGGCAAGTTTCCCAATGAGTGGCCTTTTCGGGCGTCGTCAGAAATAATAGGAGAAAGGAAAAAGGACGGACGTGAGATTTTTCAGCGATTCGGTGTACTGGTCGATCCGGTCCTCACCGGAAGTTAAGGGATCAAAGGAATACCCGATGCCAGCGCAACCGATGAATTCGAGAGAAGTTCGGCTGAGGATCGAATTCATGTCGAGCTGATATATATCATCTGAGAGGCGAGTAAACAAAATTACTACCGACCGTACCTCTCGTGGTCCATTCCGGAGATGGGGTTTTATGAGGCCATCGCGGACCTGGCGCAGGATACAGCAACGTCTGAAGGCAAGTGAATCGACTTACCCGGTTGGCAACCTCGTACAGCACCGGCAACATGCACCGTAGATTGGGTGTAGAAAAAGCCTGCACCAGGAGCTTGCGATGCCTGCGGTGTTCATTCCCCGTCGTGGATAGGATTCCTTTGCCAAATAACAGGCCGGATAAGCTTCCAGAACATTCAGAACCTCAGAATACGAGGTAGCTACGGTGGCTGACCTCAAGAATATGGGCGACTCCTCGTACAAATCCTGGTCTTTCAAGATGATGCTGTGAAGCGCCACAGGATCGTATACATAAAGCTGAACACTCTGTCATCGCACATAAGGCCGCTGACTTTGTCGTAGGCATGAGGAGAGGAGCAGACCCCGATAAGACCATGGAGGCGGACTACGGCGTTGAAGTCCTCCTCTAAAGACTGGTGGAAGTCCCAGCTGTCGACGGCTGGGCCGTGGAACCTCGCCAAATTTCCTACGCGACAAGATCTCAGGCAATTATTGCAAAACATGACAACCACATACCGACAAGGTATGAATCCGAAGGGGGGCCCGGGATATTGTGTAACAAGGACCGGACAAAGAATGGACGAAGAGCGTTCCATACAATGTAGGCCAGCAAAAGCAGTAGGCCACACTTGATAATCGACAGCAGCATCCAAAAGTCTGATACGTCCGCCGTAACCCCCCGTTATATACGTTCCGGTCAGCCGATAGTGCGGCGAGGTACCTTGAGAACGAAAGACCCGAATACCCAGCCTTTCACACGATGCCGGTTACCGCGATGGTGGCGTGGCGTCCTGCTCGATGAAGCTACGCTGAAAAGCGCAAGGTCCAGCGGTACTTGAGAATCAAATTAACTCGACACCTCGAGCGAGATACTAGGTAGGAAAAGGGAATGCAGAAACCAACTGGAAACTGGAATCAGAAGGCCAAAGCGGGGTTGAGACAGAGCTTCGGAATCAATGGGAAGCACATCCGAGGACAACATCCCACAGTCAAAATCGGCCAGGCAACACAGTGGAAGGAGACAAACGCCGTGTCGAAACGGTCGGAACTCGTTCCGTTCGGCCGACCCTGTCAAGGGATTGGCGCCTTCCGATAAGTCCGAATCCGCTCCGGAATACGTATTCTGATTCTACTACTATTCACCATCTGGCCGCGTACACGGAAATTCGAGCAAACATACTGTACATATTTCTGACAATATTATCTATCCGTCACCTCGAAGTGCAAGATGATCTAGAAGTGCAATATTTCGATTTCTGACCTCAAACCTCATCCAATGGCCCCGAAAAAAAATGCAGTGGTGGCTCATAGTCTAAGTCATATCTGGTAAATAGCTTGAGCGATTACGGAGCCATGAACGCCACAAAAAAAAAATCAAAAAAAATAAATAGAATTTTGATCAGCTTGTCAAATTCCCAATCAAGAAGAGTAGGTACTTCGGCAACTTAATTGCGGGCTCAAACTGGGCTAGAAAATCAAGATATCCCTCTATCTTCATGTCGATATGTTGGAAAGGCTCCCCAAAGAATCCGGAGGCCAGGGTGCTCACTGAAGCTACGGACCGCGATCAGAAATCTCTTCCACTTCTGGGTGATCGCCAACCGTCACACCGTGACTCACACCCAAACTTGCTCCCGACGTCGATCATCCCAGCGGCTGGCTAACCCATGCCTGCTGCTGAGCTGGTTGACTTGATCATCTCGTTTCTGCATCCAGTGACTCTTAAACGTGGCAACAGCGACGACAACTACTTATCCCATGATGCAGCTGCCAATGTCGGGAAATGCGCCCTCGTATGCAGGGCTTGGGTTCCATCTAGTCGACGGGTCCTGTTCTACCGGGTTCATGTCAAACGATATACCGCGCACGGATTTGCCAAACTGTTTTGCAGACCTCAGCGCCTCACATTCCTTTCATTCATTCGGGAGCTTGAATTCCGTTCCGGCATTCCACAGAATTCATGGATGAAGTCAGTTCTTCCCAAACTAACGAAACACCTCCCTTCCTCCATCAATACCCTTGCTCTCAATTTTGACATGGCTTCGGCCCCGAATCCGTTTCCTCGCCCCAATCTCACCGGGGTCACCAATCTGGAGATTTCCGATTGGAATTCTCGTTCAATGACGCTCGACCTTGGTGCCCTCGTCGAGTTTATTGAGTCGTTTCCGCTGCTGGAAGGGTTAAAATGCTATACCAGAGGGTGGCGTTCCGCGGAGCTTCCTGACCGGATCCAAGCTCTCAGCCCCCCACAAACTTTACGGCGTCTGGATTTTACCGGTCCGGATATGGGGCGTTTTCTAGGATGGCTAGGGAGAAGCCGTGCCGCGGTATCTACTCTCCGGCTTTCAGACGAAACGAACCCAATGACTTCGGCGTCATTCAAGTCTGCGGTTGGGTGCATTCGGGGTCTTGGGCCTTCTTTGACTTCGCTGGCTTTGAAGGTTCATTTATGGAGCCCGGAGATGCGTGCGTATACACACCTCCTACTCGCCTTCCCATAGACTAATGTGTTGTCCCGATCAGCTATCGCCGCGGCAATGCTGGATGACTTTCTAAAAGAAAATACGCAACTCCGAACATTATCCATCTGCGCCAACCCCACCCTCACTGCGGCTATCTTGAAGCACGCACATTTCCCACCGTCTTTGGAGTACGTAACCCTAGCTCTCGCAGTCACGGTAAATTTTGGAGGACGAATTTGCTTCTTGAATAAGGAAATTCACGACGCTCCGCTTTTACTTCCCCCTTGGTCTGAGCTCGACCTCATTTTATCCCCGCTTATATCACTGAAGAAAGTAGAGATTGCGCTCGGCAGTCAACTCTATTATGAAGACCACATGAACCCTGTTCGACAGCGTTTCGACGAAATATCTGCAGGGATGCTGCAGATGCTTCCTTTGTGCGCGGCCCGAGGCATAGTCACCCACGTTGTACTTGGTAAGAGTAGGTGGTGGCGGTGAATGTATGGTAGTGCTCTTCTGTGTGCACAAGCGAGATCCGTTGTTGTGCCTATTACCAGTAGGCCTTTGCCTATGGCTTGCAGAAATTCCTTGCTTTTTTCTCAGATTCTCCCCGGTGTCTTTAGGCTATCTTGACTTGAACGAGATGTCTTGTCAGCTTCCAACGGCTCTTGCCATTGCCTGATCTCCCAAAATAAAGATCGACACGTGGCTTGCACAGCCTCAGGTTGTCGTACTCCCCACCCACTTGTGAATATCGTCAGGAAGCTGCCTGTCTGGACAAAGATTATCGTGCACATTGTACTTAACCGGGGATGCCTCGAAGGCGCAATCTCGTTGTCTTTCTGTCTGCAATTATATTGGTGCGTGGAGTACCGACCCTGTGCTTGCCCTGTGCGACTCTCTTAAATATTTCCATCCAGATTGCTCTGTATTATATGCCTTTATTTAAAAACGACGAAATCCGAGCTCCCGAACATATCGCTGACATCCCCCGGCCACAACCTTGGCATGAGCCTCCGTACAAGACCCCGATTCCCGAGAAGTACTACAACACAGCAAACTCCACGCGACGGGCCTCTGCGGCCATTGTTGTCCTTGGTTTGAATCCGCCTTCAGTACATTTTGCCGGACGTATTCACCACTTAACAGCCCGCAATCGAAATCTGCCCGGAGTTGTGAGCAGCATGACACAGTTCGAGGCCAAATTCAACGACAAATTTCGCTACCCCTATGTGTTTTTCAATGAGGAACCATTCACCGAAGAGTTCAGACGGTGTGTCGTCCAAACATCCTGCTTTCCCTCCTACTTGACGCGTATCAGGACAATCACCGCCCTCACTCTAGCCCCAGTGCAGTTCGGTCTCATACCACCGGAGCATTGGTACCAGCCCGACTGGATCGATGAAAAACGAGCTTCCGCCTTGCGGGGAATGATGGCGCATAGGAAAGTTCCATACGCAGGTACTCTACCTCCCTCTTTTCCGTGATCGATTTGACCGTTTGATGGAACACAGATAGTGTTTCGTGAGTTGCATTCATTATTGAATCCCAATCTCGTTCCTAGTTATTCTGTAGATATCGGAATATGTGCCGTTTCCAATCCGGGGTGTGTCCAATCCTTCCTCCCTACCGGTGTGCATATATCACAGCCATCTAGTTCTTCTTCCAGCACGAGCTCCTGAAACCGTACAAATATTACTGGAGGTACATTCAGGTCTTTCAGTAATGAATTCAGCCTTGACTACTCCCACAGAGTCGAGTAAGTTGACGGCCGTTTCACATGAAGCGCAGGTACTGATTTTGGCTAGGCCGGACGTAGACTTTTTCTGTCATATCGATTTTGATCCCTTCCTCTTTATGGAAGGCGAGGACAAGAAATATGGTGTGTCGCCTCCCTTCCATTAACTACTTGGCCCGATCGGACGCACGCACTTCTCAGGCTTTACCGTCGCATTGCCAGAATACCGACGGACGATTCGGTTCTTATGGCCCACTGTCAAAAGTGACTCCCACTTACATGTAGCTGCATGTTTCAACGCTCAACTGATTGTACCAAATCTCTTCTCTTCCAGAGTTCATAGATGAAAACCCCGATCTCATAGCACCCGAGAACGCGTTGAGTATGTTAACCGAGAAGGGTTACTACAACCTGTGTCACTGTACGTCTGTCCGTCCTCCTTCCTCCCTTCGACCACCTACATGTTTCATTTCGACTGAATTTCCCTCAGTCTGGAGCAACTTTGAAATCGCCGATCTCGATCTGTGGCGGAGCGAGCCGTACATGAAATTTTTCGAGTATTTGGATGCCGCCGGGGTGCGCCTTGTCTTTTCGTATTGTTGTATCAGAGTTGAATTGTTCCCTGTTTTCGTTGCGCCTTCTAGGGCTTTTATTATGAGGTACACTAATCTCGACACACGCCATCGATTACTTACCTTAACTCTCTGCAGCGTTGGGGTGACGCGCCGGTACACAGCATCGGCGCAGCATTATTCGCACGCAAGGATCAAATAGTGCGTATATAACATATTGCGGAAGTTCATTTTTGTTGAAAAAGGCTCAGCACTTTTTCAACGAAATCGGTTCGTCCTGCCTCTTCCTCATTTTCTCTACATCAAACTCTCGACCTGTTTGAGCAGGATACGCACACCGGCCGTTTCAAAACTGCCCCCAAGGCCCGGCACATGCACGCGGGCGTTGCGACTGCAATCCGGTGAAGAGCTTTCGTGGGTGTTACATTTCTTGTTCTTCTTTTTTTTTTGCGCCGCCTGCAATTATGGCTGGCTATCGTCGTACTGAGCACTGATTGTCGGTGATCACAGAGCATAACGGGTCAGCTTGCTTGGCCGGGTATGACCAGTTGTTTAGCGGTGGATGGGACCAGTGGGGCGTGCCTCCGTGATCGTGACGACGGTGTGTGTGTTCGACACCACGCATGAATACATACACACTTGAGTTGGAAACACGAAAAAGTTCGAACGCAAGCTTTCAAAGTCCGCTGGAGCATCTACGGCGACTCACGGTTCCGCCCTCTGCCGCAGCTCTGCAGGGATAACAGCACGTTCCTTTCTTTTCCCCCTCCCTCAAGCGGCTCCGGATTTCCCTTCCGCAGTCAGCCTCGCAAAAACCGTTTTCTGCCATCTCTTTGAACATACAATCCCTCCCTTCCCTCACCAAACTAGAAATCCTTGACCTCGCACACTGGAGCCCAACTATCACCGTCATTAAATTCCTCCTCGCCCCGAGCGGCCCCGTTCCCAACCTCCAGCACCTCATCATCGACCACGGCACAGAAATCCCGTTAACGGACGACTTCGACGATGGCGCGGAGGTTGGGCCCTACGACTTCGCTGCCGCCGCTGTCGAGATACACTCGTGGCCCGCGCTCGGCGCTCATCTCTCCGCACACCCACCCCCTCTGTGCTCCCTCTGCGCCTCACTGCACGACACGCGCTTCAGTTACGGTTTCGCGTACGGGCTCAGTCAGAGTGCCCTACGCGATGCACTCCGCGACGGCATCCAAGATACCGCGGAACTTGACGAGCTCGTGTTGTGCACCGCGTGACCCCTTCAGTATGAAGCCCAGGGAGTGGGTGTGTTGAGGGCGAAGCGGATTTGTACACGCGCACGCCGGAATGCGGACATCTCGCGTATCCGGCGGACTAGCGCCCCACTACGGGCCTGTGGCCTGCGCAGGGCCAAGAGGCTCGCGCGATGCAGACGCTCGCCGGGAACCCGTGGTATTGATTGACCTGGCAGTTTTCAAAGTTTGCGTTTATCAGGCAGAACAGGAGAGAATAAGGATAACGGAGATAAAGACAGAATATAAGACCGCGCAGAAAGAAAGAAAGAAAAAGCGACAATACCACGAAATATAAGCGTCGGACTACATTATCACACACCAGATCTCACAAGGTTCTGACCTTTTAATACCTCACAATCAACTATGTATCATGTAGCCACCTGTAAAATCAATTCATCTCTCCATGAGTTTCCAAGCGACCCATCACGAGTACCCGTCCGTGGAGAACCAAGATACCAGACGATGAAGAGGGTATATTCAGCATAACCAAGTAACTAAAGCGAAGACACAATCCGAGCCGATAAAAAAAAACCAAAAGAAAAAGAACAACCACCCACGAGCGACGATATATCTATGGGTTTTCTAGAAATAGGCACACAGCCTTGGCCGCTCGCGCTCCGCCTTACTCCGCCTGTCAGATGTGGGTTGAGTTTTCTGTTGTTTTGGGGTTTTGCTGGGTTTTGGTGAGGACGTATAAAGAAACAGAAACGAGACAGGCGAGCGGATATCGAGGGAAGAGACGGAGCCGTTGATGGGGTTTTGTTAACTTATTATCTGCTGTTTTTGGGTTTTGAGAATTTTGTCTTCGATTTAAATCACCATGCAGCAAGGAAGCGGAGACGAGCAGCAGACGAAAGGAGGGGATGTGTGGGATGGGCCAAGCCGGGTGATCAATCCAACGAGGATGGGTGATGTGGGTGGGGAATAACTGAAGACCAGTACGAGTTGCCGAATGCCGTTGTCGTTGACCAGGTGAAAATTTCCGTCACAGTGGAGGCGCTGCGAGTGGGATGCAATCAGCCGAAGAAACCCTTGCGGTAGCCCTTGCAGAGCTTTCCCGTGCTAACGTAGCCCATATATCGCGCGTCGAGAGCCAGGTGAGGCTCGAGTACCAGCCGCGGCCGCGGGTCGTAGCGTGATTGCGAGAGGGGAGGCAGAGAGATCGCTGGAGGACGGAAGGACGCTTCGGTTTCCGCGACCTTGACGGTCTCCCTGTCAGATACTGAAATATTTGTGCAAAGAGAGAAACATACCTCGACATCGGGAACGGGATTCCGGCTCTTCTTGCGTGCTCGAAGGATGTTGCTACCTAGGTTGATGAGGAAGACCGCGAGGGCTAAGCCACTGAGGATGAGGAACACTGGAAGCAGCTGGTGGAACCAGTTGACGTTCGAGGTCGGGCCAGCTGTGGTCTCAAAGTAGGCGAAGGTGGGCGACGGGGTTGGAGTTGGGTGGGCGGCAGCGCCTGCATCTCCGCCGAGAGGCAATCCAGAGATGTATGCAGCGATGGAAGACGTGGACGCAGCGGCGGAGGCGGAGGCAGAGGCGGGAGTCATCGTGCTATATATGAAACGAAGGGTGGGTAGAGCGAGAGAACGAGAGTGTGGGTAGATGGAGGTACGAAGCAAGATTCAGTGAAGGGCCCCTGTGGCTGACAGACCCGCATTAGCCGCGCGGATGTAAAGTCAATGTCTCAGTCGTCAGCCGCTTTGGGAACACCCATCCAGGGGTGTCGACGTGGCCCATAGTCACAGCGTCGGTAAGGCCTACATGATATCTTAGGATGGTACATTGAGCGACTTGATGACCACCGAATTTCGAGAACGACGCTGAACAGTGAAAGAAAACTTAGAAAAGAGCGCGCGCGACAATCACATCACGTGGCCGTGACGGGACGTGAATTCAACTCAGTTGGGAAACTGAGTTTGAATTTGAACTTGCAAATTCATTCATTCCGTCCATCGGTTCAGTTCTGGACCCTAGTGAAATCGCAGTTAACGGAGCAGAAATGGCCGCAGACCCTGAAGTTGCAAACGGTGGAAGGTGCTGTTGGAACATCAGAATTCGATTTGTATATCGGGTTGACCTCTGGTGCCGGATCAGGATTGGTTGAGATAGTGTAGTTAGTCCACATGCGCTAAAATCCTTGTCTTCTAACAAACGGATTAACTGCAGCTGTGCGTTGAATGTTTTATCATTATCCAATCAGTCATCCTTTTTGCCGTCGTTTGGTCCTTTGCAACTGCGTAAACATATCTTCTAACCCCTAGCGGGGAGCAGGCAAAGAAAATGAAATGAAAATGAAAGGGAACGAGCACTGGTTGAACGGAAGTTCTGTTCAAGCTCTATCGATCACGCCGCGCGAGGGATCGCCTGATGCAACCAACTCATGCTTCATTAAATAGTCACATTGTGGTCACTACACAAAAACACATGCTCTCCTCGTGGATGTTCGGAGTCTTCCGCATTCCGATCTCGTTCTCGCCTGTTCTCGCTCGCAATAACTGCGTCATAAATGTGGATTTTCCGATACCCGCACTCGACTTCTCAATCAGGCATGGGCCCACCGAAAGGGCACAGGGTTCAGCAGTATATAAAGCACCGCTAGCCCGTCCTATGCGTTGTCGTCGCGCTTTTCCCCCAGCACATCGATGTTCTTCAGGACTCTGCTCATCGTCTTGACTGCGGCTGCGGCTGCCCAAGCGGCTGTCATCGTAAGTACCGCGCGACCCATTCTGTTCTCCGACTGAAATTCTCCTCCCTCCCAAATAGCCGCCTGGCAAGGATCAACCCTCGCCTCCTGTGGTGCGTTTTCTCTCTCTCATGTTCCACCACCTCATTTCATCTTTGTCCAGTTCACTGCGACCCGTGTCTTTCAAACGCTCACGGATGTGCCCCCGTACATCATCACCGCGACCACGACGATGACTTGGACGTACGCGCTACAACTTTTGTCAAATATCATCCCTCACTCCCCACAAGTCAGAGCCCCAGCACCACCATCGCACACCCCACCGGCCCCGGGCAATAGTTCTCCATACACTGTTCACGTTCCGTTACGGACATTTCACGAGGTATGCTATTCCCACGTGCATTCCATGCGTTGTCCCTCAACCCTGTGTAGGATTTCCGCGATGACCATGCTAGGATTCGCATAGCAACTGTATCTCTGATTCTTTCTTCTTTTGCAAATAGTTTGTTGTACAATCGCGTATCATGTGTCTCTTACTTGTGTCCTGCGATGACTTTGAATGACGAACCATATCGTCCCGGAAGATCCTCACGTTCGATCAGTTTTAACGCGAGGTCCGGAGTCTTGGCAAGCGCATCAGATTCTGTACACCGTTCTTTTCCAAATCTGGAACCGCATCGCTGATGCGATTGATCGCTTCGACAGCAATCCCGTGGACCGTGGTCGCGAAATTTCGGTAGAACTGTTCTAAGACGAGAAGGCCGCAGTGGTTGCTAAGGTACATTATTGCACGTATGCGCAGCATCGTCCGATCACCGCAGATAAGCTCGAAGAAAATACGGCTGCGCCTGATTCTCTCGTGGGGACGAAAATAGTTTGTAGGTTGAATATCATCCAAGGTCAGAGACTCAGAGAACAATTCCCTATAATTCCCCACACAGGAAGTACTTATTACGGACATCTAATATAGAGAGAGATCTGCTGCAAGCTCGGGACTGCCGCTCGTAGTATGACGCGATCCGGCAAAGGCGCACTATCCCTACCATCCAAACGCCAGCATAAAGTGAGGCTCTGAAGTACAGTCGACACTCTCAGAGCCTCTGTCAGTCTCTTGCCCAACGTCTGCGTTTTTTTCCGCGTCAGTAGAAATATGAGGGTAGATATCGGGCGCCGCACCGCGGTACGATTGTAGGTTCCAACGCTTTGACCACCAACACGGACATCGGACGAGATATCGAGTGTCAGGTTTGAGAGGCGCGGGCAGATGACGAGTATATTCCGGAGGATGGCACCATCCACGATATCCGCGTACAGTTCGACGCCGAGCCTCAACGATGTGATCCAGTCGGGACGCGCAATCGGCGTCCGCAGCGCATCGAGCACCGCCGCCACGCTCCCAGGCGCCCGCGAGACCACCAGGCTGGCTGGTTCCGCACCGTTCAGGACGAGGGGTAGGAGCTCCACCGGGCCCTTGTAGTGATCGAGAAGGGGCGCGAGTGGGGTTGACGGTGTCACCTCGGCATGACATGTTCCCTTGATATCTACGATGAGCTCGCGGATGGCGGGGAAGGGCGCGATGCACGCGTGGATGCGCGCGAGATCAGTGTCTTTGAACGTTATCTTCAGGGTACGCAAATTGTGGCACGCCGCCATTGCGACCGTATCTCCCAGAAAATGCTCGAGGCCGCGCGCACTGCCGGCCGAGAGTTCGAGAAAGCGGAGGGTGGATGGGTTTAGGATCGCGAGGCAGGAGGGGCGACTGTCTGCTGGCACGCCGATGTCGGTGTAGCTGAATTTCGGCACCTGGATCGTACCAACGGTGGCCTCTTTCGCCCACGATAGGCGGTGGCCATGCATCTCGACGGACACGAGATGTGCCAACTTCTCGAGGCGCAATGCCGGCAGTTCCACCATCCTCGAGGCGAAATTGCACGAAAGAACACGGAGATTCGTGAAACGCGAGATTGCCTCAGACAGCGCCTTCATGAGAGGCCAAGGCGAGTCCAGTGTGATTGGCATTGTGAAGAGTGCAATGACGCACGTCCGAACGTACGGTGCGACACTTTCCGAGGACCAAAACGCTAGACGCTCGAGTTCTCTTTGCAGGAATGTGCCCGTCAGAGTTTCCTTCAGTGCACCAGGACGATACTGGAACTTGGCGAATAGAAGCGGGGCGGAAATACCGTGGAACCGGTGAGAGACTAGGGAGACGGTGCAGAGGGAATTGCGGGGGAGATTTGGGAGCACCTGCAACCAAAGCTCCGGCGGGAGCTGGGGCGAAGCCATAGAGTAATCTGAAAGAACAATCATCGGTCTTATACGAGCCTTCCCACCAAAGAAAGCGAAGTCCGCAATTGCTCGCACTGTTCATGCTGTCGCCTGCGCCGCGGCCGGTGTGCTGCGTAGACGTCTAGTTTTATCTGCGGCGTCGAATGCGGATTGACGCATGCGAGTCTTCGACATCCAAGAGCCACAAGGAGGTGGCCACGCCGTCGCGATGAGTGGTCTCCGAGTCACCGATTCTACATGGAGCGACTGGCACTAGTCGCTTTACTCGCAGGAGTTTTATGGAGCGTGAGGACGAGAGCGAGAGCTAGGGCTGTGCGCCGTCCCGTCGACGGGCACGGCTGTCGTTTTGAAGGGACCTGGACGGGAACGGTCCGTCACGCGACGGCCGTCATTTCGACAATTAAAAGTACTGAGTAAGTTCATAAGGTGTGGCCTAAACTGTGTATTGGGCTTACCTGTGCATGAAACATGCCTTGCAAAAGGCTTAGACATCGCGTACGACCTTGCATGATGCGTTTTCTGGACTCGTCGACACGTTGACGGCCGTTTTCGACGGGCGCAGCCGTCAAAAACGCAGTCGAAGAGCCCGACGGAACGGGTCGGCTACCAGTCGCACGGACCCCGTAGAACCGGCACGACGGGTACGGCGAACAGCCCTAGTGAGAGCCACGGAGAATTTGAGCAGCGTCAATGAGTTAGGAGGCATTGGGCAAACTTTGGGCAATGGCAAGAAACAGGAATAGAATCGCGATCACATGACGTGTAACATGGCCACGCTGTTACTGTGACGATCACGTCGCGGGGCGCGTTCGGGTACAGGCCACATCCCCGCAGCATCCACAGCTTCAAACTCCATGGGCATCAGCGGCGCTGTGCCTCACGCTGTATGGAATCTCTCTCTTTCGGACCTGACAGGGGTATCTAGAGCCTAGGTCTCGAAACACGACGTGTTGTAAGCTTGTCCGTCGACCGTCGTCCTGTCTCCCGTTGCTACATCCTAATTCGATATTATCTGGATTCGAGTACACGTATGGGTGTGGCGTCTTGGCCCCGGGTTATATGGGGAGAGCCATCTTCGATGTTTTCTTGGATCCGGAAGAGCTGAGAGAGCTAGGGATGTTTCCATGGGAACGGCTCGAGGATTTATAATTCTTTCAAAGCTAGTTCCTAAGGTAATACAGTTTGTTTCTGCATTTTCGATCGCCGCTGGAAATGTCGATCGGGGGCCGACGCCCTACTAATTAAAAGCCACAGGGGTGAAGACAGTCTTTTCTTCCATGGGTAACGTATCTTCTGCGAAGCGGACGCACCGAAGAAAAGGATCATCCCCGAAATTTCCTGGAAAGGCGACTCGTAGTACCCATCCACCGCCGCAGAAGGCCCCGAGTCAGCTGTACAGCACTTTTACCCCTGACAAAAAGCCGGCACTGCGCAAATCTCTAACCATTGCTTATGCTCCCGGACACGACGACATATCGGAGGATGCGGCGGCCAGTTACAATCATTTTCTTCAAACATTTCCTGGTACGGTCACTGACAAGTATCTGCGTTTTCTAACGATTCCGCAGAGTATAGACTTACCTGGACGCTGGACACGCTCCGACGAAGCGATTACGGACGCCTCACTTCCGCTTCCGAGACATATCTTGACTACTTGAACGGAGCGATATACCCCGAGAGTCTCATTCGAGCCCACGGGGAGTTTCTCAGTCGACATGTCCTTGGAGATACCCATTCCATGGGTACCAGGTGTGTGTGGCGTCCTTCGTTTGAAATTCAATCTTGAAACCAATTTGGAAAAATCTAATAGTTCCAAGATGTCAACCAACTGCGCAGACGAAGCTCGGGCCGCGGTTTTATCCTTTTTCAGCGCATCAGCTGAAGAGTACACTGTAATTTTCACCTCCAACGCTACCGGGGCTCTTAAGTTGGTCGGCGAGTCGTATCCATTTACCGGAGACAGCAACTATATCCTGCTGTGCGATTCGCACACCAGCGTTCACGGAATCCGGGAATTTGCGGCGCGGAATGGCGCGCACACTCACTACATCCCTTCAACACCAACCGGAGGTTTCGATGACACCACCGCTCGGGTAGGTACACCGCAAATAAACTACCGAGGCTCTCATCAATTCGAGTATTATTGTAGAAGATAATGTCACGACATTGCTCAGATACGACACCAAACCTCTTCGTCATGACCGCCCAATCCAACATTTCGAACACGAAAAATCCGCTTTCGGCAATTGAATATGCTGCTTCCTTGGGATACGACACGGTTTTAGATGCGGCCGCTTGGGCACCAGCTTCCAATATCTCACTCACTGACTGCCCCGTGGACGCGATGGCTGTTTCATTTTACAAAATGTTTGGCTACCCTACCGGCGTCGGGGCGCTAATCGCAAAGAAATCGTTCTTGCGGCGCCTGAAGCGCCCCTGGCTCGCGGGCGGGGCCGTCGAGGTCTTTCAAGTCCCGGCAACGAGTTACACGAGGGCGCACGAGCTCCATGAACAGTTCGAGGTGCGTGTTTCAATATTTTCCGGCAAAGGTCCAAGATCATTGAAAGTCAACAGGACGGGACGATCAACTATCTATCACTCCAAGCCGTCACAGATGGTCTACGATTCCTTTCCGCATATATGCCCTTCCTACCCCTCCGCCTCTCCTGCCTCATGCATTATCTTGTGTCATCCCTCTCCCAATTGCGCCACGACACTACGGACACACCTGTCGTTCGAATTGTCTCGGCCGTCCCGTCGCGCCGGCTCAAGTTCGTCGGGGAGCAGTCTGACATCGGCTCACTCGTATCTCTGGTTTTCCTCTCCGTACGTCAATCACCCAATCCCTCCATATTTCATAGTCATTACGAGTCTGACTCTTGCTCTGCTCACAAAAAAGCCATTGAGAGAAGTGCTCCCCAACTCCTTCATCGAGCACGCCACCTCGCGCATGCATATATCGTTGCGGATAGGGGCCATGTGCAACCCGGGCGGCGCAGCAGCACTTCTGGGAATAACGGGTGACACGAACCAGCCCCAGATGCTGGGGTCCGAGTTTGGCGTCGTGCGCATCAGCCTCGGGCTCGCGAGCAATTTCCAGGATGTCTGGCACTTCGTTCGCTTTTCCGCGCTCATCGCGCAAGAGAAGACAAGAATGGCGCTGTGGAATGGGTGGGTGGCCGGGTCAGCACATGGGCCAGGCGCAATTCATGCTTCGTGAATTATGTTTGTGGTCACACGTTTTGTCGGGTTTGGTTTGACTGTATCGTTCGGCAAGAGGACTGCAATGGACTAGTCGACGCTCTGTAAGGAACATTTAATATGATATATCCTTAATCGCACGTTGTTGGATTCACGGGAAGGCAAAGATGAGATACATTGGCAGAGGTACACGATATATGTTACATTATTAAGTTGTACATGGAGATTTCTACTGTGGCCGCAGCTTAGCGTGCCCGCCCGCCCTAAGATCCCGACTATCTGCGCGCCTCTTCTTGCTCTGGTCCCCTGCCGACGCCTGAAATCGCTGACGAAGTGCCACATACAAATCCTGGTCGAACCCAAGGCACTGCAATCCAAAACATTCGACCTTAATCTGGCCATCGGGAAAGCCCTCAACGATCTTGTGCGACAATTCACCGGCTGCCCCTGCCGCGTATGAAATAGCCACCGGAGACTGAAGACGCAACGATCATGATCAGCTCACTTATTGAATATTGTCCGAAGGAAAAAAGTACGTACTACGTCCGGGGGAATGGAGGATCCCGGCGGGTGCACATCCCGCATGCTGTGGAGTGCATAGATCCCGGCATAACACACGAAGTTCTTCCGGTTAACGAAGAGGTCGAAAGGGCGTCCTGAAAGTAAAGTGATACTCGTGGGCGTCACCCATTTGTTGATGGAGGCCCAGTACTCGTGTGTGGGATGATAAACCAGGGCATGGACCTCATCTTGTCCGCACCAATGTGTTCGCTTCGGAAGGTGAAGATACTGTCTTGCCGCGTGCCGCCTCAGCATTCCGGTTTGGCAGGTAGGAAAACGGCTTACCTTAATGTTGGCAAGTCCTGTGCGCCGACGTAGGTAAGTCACTGAAGGAAGGAGAATATAGAAACCTAACATGAGTAAAGAATTCCAAGTCCTGGGGTGATCGGATGGTGTACACCGGCTCAAGGGTATGAAACGCCGGGCGATTCGTTGGTACAGGAAAGGTGCAGGTGCCCATAAATTTGAGGTACAGCGAGCGTGAGTGATCTCTTTCAATCTGTGCCATGAAGAGCTTCAAACGCCAAAGCATAAGCCGAAGGAATGAGGAATCCGATCCAAACAATTGACGTACTTGTTCTTCTTTCTCTTTCCATGGGGCCTGGAGGGAGACATCAGTTATCGTTTCCACAAATACGTAGACGGTCTGCGTACATAGGAAGCCGATGGCACGTCGAGTTGCTGCCCCATGGAATCGCGCATCCTAACAACTTTGATATATTGGCTTCGCAGAAAATCGAGATCCTGCCGCGCTGTATAAGGAACCCCGATGCATCGGTGAAAGAATCGACACCTTACTTTCTGTAAATGCGCGTTCTTCTCCTGTTCCGTATTTATCGTTACCTGCAATTCCCCGCGCTCTTTGGCGGCAGCCTCCTCCATTTTCTATGTAGATATTTTTCAATACACCCCGAAACAGGCCAAAGGGGAACCCAAATCACCTCGTTTTGTTGAGAACCGAGGGAAGATATATTCGCTTTGAGTTCATCGTTCTCCTTAACCAGCTCCATGATGCTTGCATCGTCAGCCTGAGTGAGCATTTTAACATCCATCGTCGAGAAGTGCTAAATAGTCTCACCTCCTCGAGAGCGACGTACTCCACCTTGCGCTGATGGTACTTGCTCAGGAGATCCTTATATTCCTGAAAAAAGAGTCAGTTGATGATAATGCACAGCGATATCTCCGCCACCTCATCCAGTTGGTGATTCTTCGCCCTTTGACGATCCAGTTGCTCCATCAAATCATTTCGTACCATCTCTGCGTGGTCAGACCTCTTGTTGTTGTCCTCGTGGCCCATTCAATGAAATTAAAGGCGGAAAAGAGGACACGCTCGCTTACCTCCTCCAACCGGGCATTTGTTTGGCGGAGCTCCGCGATGGCGGCCTCATGCGCAGCAGCGTTTTCCAACAAGAGCTCCTCATCGCTCAGTACAGTCGCAGAATAAATTAGCGAACAAACATACCGCTTTCAGTTCACCGCATTGATCCCGGATCCGGGTAAAATTCTGAAAAATAATCGCTCAAGAAGGGAAGACGACACGTTTAAAATCGCACATACCTCGTTCAATTCCCGATTCTTGGCACGCTGGGTATCGAGGTTCCCGTTGACCCGATCCAGCTCAAGCTTGGCGGCTTGCGCGAGACTCTTGAGTCTCTGCAAAAGAAAAGGAACCAGTTCGCCGTGATGTCTGAACGCGGAGTATTTGAATCACCTCATTGAGGCCCCCGTTCTCCACCTGCAGCAAGCCTACTTTGGCGTGTTTGTCTTGAACGGTCTGGGAGTGCTCAGGAACCGGGGCTGGCGGGCGCAAAGTCGGAGCGGCATACCTTTTCCAGCATGACTAGAGTTTTCTTCCCGTGTTCAGACGCAGCGGAAAGAGTTTGAAAATCCTCAAAGAAGATGAGGTGGTTTGGTTTCCGGCACATGGATGGAGACGCACCCGCTGCTGTTTCTCTTTTTCACTTCGAATGACATTGAGCTCCAAACTTAGTTTCGCCCGTGCGGACTCGGTGGCGCTTCTACGGGCCTCGGTCTGTTGCAACTTCTCCTCCAATTTCTGTGTCGACAGTCAGATGGCTGCATGAAAAGAAGCAGAGAAGAAAAGAAAGCACCGTTTTCATGCGCTCGTTGTCCTTGACGAGTCTTTTGAAGGCGTCTTCTTGAGTTTCAAGGCCCGACGTTTTTTCCCTTAACATCTGAGAATGTGTGTTATATACTGTACTGCCACTCGATTGAAGAACATGGCGCACTCACAACTCGTAACGAATCTCTGTCCCTGACAACATCATCATACTGTGCATTTAATTTCTTCAGCGTTTCGTCGTGTGCCGACAGTGTCAGAGACCATTCCTGGGCCAACGTTAGCGATCAACGCATAATTCACAGTTCCACCGCACATCCTTCTGCCGCGCAAATGCTGCCAGTTTCTCGGCGAATCCCCGCCTCTGCGTTTCCACAGCAGTTTCTTTATTCCGGAGGTCGATGTACCGTTCCTCCAACGCCTGAACAGGATTAGTTGGCAATATTTCCATCCGCTGACAGAGAAACTCACAGCTCGCAATTCATTACCATTATTCTTCTCGTGTTCATAGTCCAGTCGGAGTTGCGCGACCTCAGCTTCGATGCTTGTCTTCGCCTGTGAGGTGGGTCAATATTCCCATAGGTCCCAGCGCACTGTGATAACATACCGAAGAGAGATCTGTGTTGGAGATGACTAGCTGATCGCGATCGCGTTGAAGACTCGAAAGCTCGGACTCGAGCTGAGCGAGTTTGCCTTTGTTCTCCTGGTAGCACAACAATGTATTGGTCAAAGGCGTCTCATACAGAATGCAAGAGATCTACCGCAGATTCAGGTCGGTGGTATTCGGATTCCCCGGCCTGAAAGGGTATATCAATCCCAATAAACTCGAAGGCACCTTACTTCCCGCTTCACCTGAAACGCCGTAGGCGCGATTCTAAGTTGGGCGTTTTCCGCGGCGAGCGAGGCATTTAAATCGAAAGTTGAGGTCGATAACGCGATCTAGACGATGCTTAGCTCGACTATACAGTGCAATCGAGGATGAGAATTAGTGCCTGTTCCGCCAAACGACGCTCCAGATCCTGCACTTGAAGCTGGGAACCCTTGAGCGCATCAGATAGGACTTTCAGGACATTTGGGGCGAGCTCAGGATGCTCTTTGAGGACGTCCATGGCTCGCGCGCCCGGGTCGCATTCGGGTGGGAGGGAATTCAGTGGGAAGGAGAAGGCTGTGTACACACACGTGATCGAGATGCCGGCCCTGAATTCCGGAACTCCCATCCAACTTCCATCTTACATTTTTGTTCTCTCCTCAGCTAATTCTCATTCCAATATGTTACTCCAAACAAATTATATAGTTACTTGATTCAAAAACAGGGCTATTTATGCGGCCAAGGACGAAAGGAAACAATGTTATCTTATTCTAATTGGCACAGCATCAGCCTACACCCCGCGCCCAGCCCCCAAAAGAGCGAGTACCGCGCCAATTACAACACCCACGAGCACCATAGGAGCTTGCGCTCTGTTCGGGGCGCCGCTTGGTGGCTTGCTCGTTCCCGCCAGCTCGTGGTCCGAGAAGCGCCCCCCATTCGACGTCGCCAGCACCGAAGACGCTATGGTCACTAAAACCATTGGAAGTGAGATGATGTGCAGCGAGGGGAGACACGCGTACGTACCGGTGTTGTGAGACTTTGTCACCGCTGTGGTGGCAAACGTCACACTCGGCGCACCCGCGTCCTCCGTCTGTGCATCGTCTGTGAGGAACACGAGCGCGAAGCCCGGCGCGGGGACGTGCACCGTGCATGTCTGCGCAGTGGTATCGCAATTCACGCTCTGGACGTCCTCGGCTCCCATAGGACGCCCGTCCGACTCGAAGTTCCCACCGAACGTCTGCGAAAGTCGGTCAGCCGGTGGGGGCAATATATGAAAAAGAGACCTACCTGCCCTGCCCACGTATAATTGCCCTTCTGCACCACACTCGATGCGGCCAAATACTTCACCTTCACCGCCGAGGGCATCGGCACCGCCGCACCACTGACTGAATCCGAGATAGAGATCACCGCTTGCACGTCGTTGGCGCCGCTCGGGTCGTCCACGGTGTTGAAGATCGCCACGCGCTTCGCGACGCCATTCTCGTATATCCCGTAGACGGGCGTGTTATCACTGAGGCCTTCGATAGGGAGGTCGACTACCTGCGTCTGATTAGACGGGCCCATCACCTCCGCCATAACGAGCGCCGAGTAGTAAAGCGGGCCGACGGTCCATTGGTGGTACGTCGATTCGTTGGTTGGCGGCGCTGTATCGAGTCAGGTATCTGTCGCAACGATTCAAAGGGAACCACACACATGTGAATGGCTAGACAGTTCGCGTCAGTGCGGAAGTGGAGAACGAATGCCAGCGACTCACATTATAGAACACACTTTGCCCACCCAAATGGAACATCGCACCAGAAAAATTCGAGTATGCCATCTGCAGGGCATAATCAAGGCCCCAGAGTGCGGCAGTGAACGAGTCGGAGATCCCGAGGAAACCGCCGCAGGACGCCTGCCCGCAGAACATCAGTGAAGATCGAGGAGGTATTTCGTAACGAACCGTGTTGGTTTCAAACATTAAGAACGGTTTGTTTTTCGTCTGTGCGTACACGGTGCTGTTGATGAACGGAGCGAGCAAGCTTATGTGCGAGGCGTGGCTGAGGTAGCTCGGGAGCACATCCTGCGGATCAACGATGTTCCCGCCGGTGTTGAACATTGCCGCACAATTGTCCGCGGGGTACCTAAATATTGGTGGCCGGGAAATCAGAATAGGAGGGGGACAAGCGGGGGGTGGAACACGTACTTCTCGATCGCCATGAAAGCAAGATTCTCAGAATAATCATCCACGAAGCCTGCGTCCCACACCTCCTCGGGTGTCCACCCATGGTCGGCGATGTTCGGCCCGACGAGGAGAGTGCGCGCGCGTCCCGACGGATCGGCACTGCTGTTCGCGACCTGACTGAGGAAGTCCGACCACTCGCCGATGTAGTCGTCTGGTGAGTACGTGTCCGGGCGATGTCCGTGGATGGAGTACATATCCGGCTCGTTCCCCGCCTGCAGCCCCAACAGATAGTCGCCAAGGACTTCCTCCGCCGCAGTGACGATAGCAGTGTTGAAGGGGTCCGTGATGAACCACGGGATGCCAAGGAACCAGTGCACGTTCACAAAGCTCGATATGTTGCGCATGAGGTACAGGAGGTCGCGCGTGTAGTCGAGTGGCGGCGTCTGCGTCGTCCCCGTGACGCCAGTGTGGTTCTTTTCAAGAATACGCCCGTTCGGGAGCGTGTCGACGAGGGTCGCGGACTCCTGCGTGTTGCCCCCGACGCGAATCATAACCGACCCTGCACGTTGCTGGATGTTGGCCATCAAGTTCAAGAAAGGGACTTGTATGAGTGTCGAGTTCTTGCCCACTACAGGGCGGGAAATCAGAACTGGATTGATTAACTGGGCAACGAGGATACGCACAGACTTGATTCGACACAGACATTTCGATAGAAAATCCGAAGAAAGAGCCCTTCTGCTTGATCGATAGATTCGGGGTCCCCGCATTTTGAAGCTGCACTGGGATGGTCGTGAGGATTGTGGCGGTGGGAAGGGGTGGAACGCTGAGCGATGTCGGATTATACGCTGCGGCGGGGGAAGCAGTCGTGAATGGGACTTGTTTGTAAGTCTGGTAAATTGTGACTTCGCAGATACTGCCTTGGAAGAGAAGAACCAAGACGAAGGCCAGGGAGCGCAGAGCAAGGCTGAGAGCGAAGCCCATGACTCTCGGGGGTGAGGATGAAGGAAAGGATAAAGGAGAGGGTTCCTCGACCCAAGAAATTTGGCGTCAATCGACTTCCCCTCAACGACAATTTGTACTTGCCAAGACCGACATTAGACACACCCCTCAGAAGCCGAGATCAACGTCGAATCAGGAGAGAAGGAAGGGCTAGGCTTTCGCTCCCGGAGTAGCGCGTACTTTTCGCCGCCGGTTCTAAGTCCTTGATGCTCCAGGTTACGCAACACGTCATGTCCAGCTACCAGTTCAGGTCGCCAGCGGCCAAAGGAGAGTTTAGGAGTCAGTTTGCCAACTTTCAAGGGTGAATATGATGCTCTAGTGATAATTGCGAAGCGGGGGAGGATTCAGAGTTGAGTAGATGATTTCCGCTCCAATGCAAGTGGCAATGGAGGGTGTTTAGTGCATGGTGGCGCCTGGTCGTCAGAGAGCCGTGTGACACTGTGACATTTCCTTATCCCGACGCAACCCCGACGCGCCGCCGATCGGCATTCGTCGGGTCACGGTCTCGTCCACATTGCGTCCACCCTTGCGTCCACCACTTTGAAGTTTAAATCCCTACATTTCTTGCTCCAATGAGCAAGCAAAGTACTCGGACCTTTGAATTTTCGAGCCAATAAGCAAATCTATTAAAGTGAGCCTGGTACTACTGGTCCAGGCCGCGGAGCATGATGTGGCCCGCTGCACTTGCTAATCGGATATAGTATCAGGCCCAGCCACGTACTACTTAGCAGCCGCGGCGTTGGGGTGTTCATCGAGCGTGTTTCATTCTCTCGCCCGATCATCGCCGCGGCGATTTGGCTTGCTAGAGCCTTGATAAGTCGCCTGGAATGTGCGTCTGATCTATATTCCGTCGTGTTCGGTGGCGAGACCTGTTTGACTTGACTCACCCCGTCTGGTCCCAAATGCGTCCCACAGAGGACCAGTCTCATTGAAGCAACACTCGAAATATGGTCGGAGTTTGTGAGGCTTTCTGGCCTCGCTGCCTCCTTCATATACTGCTCACTGCTCTTTTGTACGCGCAAAAGGCCAGTAATCCGCAAATAGCGGCTTAGAAATCCTCTCGGGCTCGCAAGCAGCCAAACAGCGCAAAGGGCTGGATTATGGAACACGGATGCGCGAGAAATCTATAACTGTCAGGGTCCCGAAGTACTGTAATAACAAAGCAGACTCAGGCTTGACAGAACGAACATCTTTTAGCACTATAAAAGCGAAGGTACAAATCTTTTGTCTCGTCCAACCAGAGCACCAAAAACGTGTTCAAAAATGCATTTCTGGCTAGTTATCTCTCTCTCGGAGTCTCTCCGCATTCCAAATACGTTAAGATTTACTGTAAGTCTGTAAGTTTAATTGGTCGAGCCTCCGCGTCTTCCGCAAGACCTTTCGCCCTTCGATGACAGATGTATCCACTAGCACTGTTTTTAG
This sequence comes from Mycena galericulata, assembly GCA_029289565.1. Lineage (NCBI taxonomy): Eukaryota > Fungi > Basidiomycota > Agaricomycetes > Agaricales > Mycenaceae > Mycena > Mycena galericulata. The sequence continues at coordinate 373,420 of JARKIA010000147.1, forward strand.
CCGTGTGCAGCTCCTGTATTATCCTTTAGATATAAATGAGCTCAAAGCCGAACCATTCGACGAAAGGTGAATTCCACGTCGCGTCACGGCCACGTGATGTGAGTGTCGCGCCCGCGCCCTCCTTTCAGCGTCGTTCTCGAAATTCGGTGGTCATCAAGTGCTGAATGTACCATCCTAAGATATCATGTAGGCCTTACCGACGCTGTGACTGTGGGCCACGTCGACACCCCTGGATGGGTTGAATTCACGCCCCGTCACGGCCACGTGATGTGATTGTCGCGCTCACGTCCTCTTCCTTTCAGCGTCGTTCTCGAGATTCGGTGGTCATCAAGTCGCTCAATGTACCATTCTAAGATATCATGTAGGCTTTACCGACGCGGTGACTATGGGCACCCCAGGATGGAAGCGGCTGACGAGTCGACGACTGAGACATTCACTTTACATCCGCGCGGCTAATGCGGGTCTGTCAGCCACAGGGGCCCCTCACTGAATCTTGCTTCGTACCTCCATCTACCCACACTCTCGTTCTCTCGCTCTACCCACCCTTCGTTCATATATAGCACGATGGCTCCCGCCTCTGCCTCCGCCTCCGCCGCTGCGTCCACGTCTTCCATCGCTGCATACATCTCTGGATTGCCTCTCGGCGGAGATGCAGGCGCCGCCGCCCACCCGGCTCCAACCCCGTCGCCCACCTTCGCCTACTTTGAGACCACAGCTGGCCCGACCTCGAACGTCAACTGGTTCCGCCAGTTCCTTCCAGTGTTCCTCATCCTCAGTGGCTTAGCCCTCGCGGTCTTCCTCATCAACCTAGGTAGCAACATCCTTCGAGCACGCAAGAAGAGCCGGAATCCCGTTCCCGATGTCGAGGTATGTTTCTCTCCTTGCACAAATATTTCACTATCTAACATGGAGACCGTCAAGGTCGCGGAAACCGAAGCGTCCTTCCGTCCTCCAGTGATCTCTCTGCCTCCCCTCTCGCTACCACGCTACGACCCGCGGCCGCGGCTGGTGCTCGAGCCTCACCTGGCTCTCGACGCGCGATACATGGGCTACGTTAGCACGGGAAAGCTCTGCAAGGGCTACCGCAAGGGGTTCTTCGGCTGATTGCATCCCACTCGCAGCGCTTCCACTGTGACAGAAATTTTCACCTGGTCAACGACTCCGGCATTCGGCAACTCGTACTGGTCTTCAGTTATTCCCCACCCACATCACCCATCCTCGCTGGATTGATCACCCAGCTTGGCCCATCCCACACATCCCCTCCTTTCGTCCGCTGCTCGTCTCCGCTTCTTTGCTGCATGGTACCTCAAACCGAAGACAAAATTCTCAGAACCCAAAAACAGCAGATAATCACAAAATCCATTAACGGCTCCGTCTCTTTCCTCGATACCCGCTCGCCTGTTTTCATTTTTCTTGCCACGTCCTCACGAAACCCAGCAAAACCACAAAACAATAGAAAACTCAACCCACATCTGACAGGCGGAGTAATGCGGAGCGCGGGCGACCAAAGCTGTGTGCTTATTTCTAGAAAACCCATAGATATATCGTCGCTCGTGGGTGGTTGTTCTCTTTCTTTTGGTTTTTTTTTGTCGGCTCGGATTTTCTTCGTTCTAGTTACGCCTTGAATATGCTAAATATACCCTCTTCTTCGTCTGGTATCTTGGTTTCGCCGCGGACGGGTACTCGGGATGGATCGCTGGGTAACTTATGGAAAGATGAATGGATTGCAGGTGGCTACATGATACATGGTCGATTGTGAGTTATTAAAAAGTCTTGTGAGATCTGGTGTGCGAGAATCTAGTCCGACGCTTCTATTCCGTCCCATCGATAACCTATGAGTGGGTCAGCCGCGAATGCGGACAAGTTAGAGAACAAACAACCGACCTCCTCTGCAAACGCTTGTGCCTGCACATTATAAAGGCTGGCGTACTCTCCGTCTCGCGCCATCAAGTCCTTGTGCGTCCCTGACTCTGCGACCTTGCCTTCCTTCATACATCTGTATAAAACGCCATGAGTAGCCACAGGAAGTGTATATATGAGAAACGAACATTATGAGATCCGCGTATTTTGTCAAGTGCCCGAACCGGTGTGTGACGAATATCATCGTCTTCCCTTCGCCAGTTTCGCGAAGGCGTTCGAAGAGTTCGAATTCGCCCTTGGGGTCGAGCGCGCTTGAAGGTTCATCGACGCTGAGAAGCTTTATTTTCCCGGTTCGGAAACGCATGAATGTCCGCGAGCTGAAAGGAATCCCGAATAAATTAGGGCTTTAGTATTAAAGAGCTCGACACGTACGCGACAAGTCGTTGTTTCTCCCCACCTGCAACGCACATCAGCACACAAAAATACACCCTCCTGAAAGGCATGCATACCCGAAACCTCAGCCGTTTTCTCCAACTTACTCAGCACTTCTTTTAGCGTTTTATGTTTCTCGTCATCGAGCTGGTACCCATATGCCGTCGTCGGGGGCTCCAAATTCGTCTCCACCCCCTGCTTGAATTTACCCAACAGTGCCTTCGCCCCACCGTCCCCCGCCGCCTGCATAATCATCTCCATATCATCCACATGCTCCGAGTACCCCAGCCCGATGTTCTCCGCGAGCGTGAGCGGGTAGAGGTTATGGTCCTGCGTGAGCGTCGCCTGCGTCTGACGCAAGTCCGCGATACGGTAGCGCTGGATGGGGAGGCCGTCGATGAGGACCGCGCCCGCCTCGGCGTCGTACATCCGCGTAAGGAGCTTGATGATGGTCGACTTGCCACTGCCGTTCGCGCCGACGATGACGACGAGGCTGCCCGCGGGAATGTGGAATGAGACGTCCCTCAGCGCACTCTCCTTTGACTTGTCGCCTGGGTATGCGAAGGAGACGTTCCTACGACGTATCGTCGGTATCCTCGCGGCTAGTAAATATGTGCAGAGATACTCACCGGAATTCCACCTCCATCCCTTTGGAGGTGTCCACATCAGCGCGCGGATATGGCGTATCCCCATCGACGATTTTATTCTCGATGTTCGCGGTTTCGTATAGAATTTTAATATCCGTCACGCACTTCCCCACTTGAGAGACGTCCCAGAAGAGCATCTGTAGCGAGTAGTTCAAGCTCGCAGAGTACTGCTGGAGGATTGCGATCGAGGTCATGGAGAACTTGGATGGCCGGAGCATCGCGTTGAGGGCCCAGTAAAACTGCGGCGAAAGAGGTGATGAGTTTGGCGACTGGGGGGAGCGTATTCGCATACAGTCGGCAGTTCTCCTACCCATCCACTGGCGATCTTGGAGGCGGGAGTCTTCTCCGTGCCGTATTGAGCCCATGCATCCTGAGAGGGCACGGCACCGAGCGCGTCCCGGGCCCTATGATATTCTAAAACACAAGGGTATGAAACCTCCAAGTAATGTAACGACAAGTAGTACGCACCCGTAGTAATCCACCCGGCGATGTTGCCCGCAATAACATCTCCTCGGTACGAAGATCCGGACATGGATTGGAGGGACTGCAGTCTGAGATACGCCGCATTCTCCGAGTACGCTACGTGCGCTGCACACGAGGTCGGTCAGCCGAGCCTGGAACACGAACAGAACACCACGCACGTTTCATCCAAAGCGTCTTATGCGCCACCAGCGTATAAACTGGACGCACGACAGCGAGCAGAGTGAACATGAGCCCGCCGCTCTTTTGCTGAGATATGAAGAGGAGTTGGCTGACGAGCGCGAATACGCGCTGCGCTGCTTCGCAGAGACCCTCGAATGCGCGCCAGGCGTCGCCCGAGCTCGCCTGCGACCTGCTGCTGCGATCTGCGGGCTAGATGTCAGAGTTGGAGGGAATGGGAGCACCCGAATGAGTTAGTACCTGCAGATGTGGGCATGTCGAGTCGGAGGTTTGCTGGAATCGAGACTCGTGAGCTGCGGTTGATGTTTATTCCATGGGAATGGGCGTACCGCGTAGAAGATAATCCTCGAAGTGAAGTTGCACGACGGACTCGAGGATGGGACAGATATATTCGCTGGATAATCCATCAGTCCGGCGCATAAGAAGATAACGCTCGAAAACAAACCGAGCCCATCGGGTGGTTGCAGTGAGAGTGACGCATATCAATCGTGCCACAATGGCCTGCGCTATGGCATTTACATCTGGCCGTCCTTCTGCGAGCCCAACTTCAATCTGAAGTTACGCTGTTTAAAATACATGACGAATACCGAGAACTACTTACAATCTGCAAGAGTCTGCTCGAGACATACAGCATCAGCACGGACTCGACGCCTTCCCAGAGCTTCAACAGCACCACCAGCACGACGAGAGTCGGATTCAGGTGGTACATCTCCTGAAGAAATCGAAGAACCAGCGGATACGCGAGGACGACGGTATTCCACTTTTCCAGCGAGATCCAGGATCGGGATCGTGTCGACTTGATCTCCTCGGGTAGCAAGACGCGCCATACACCGAGGTCGATCGACGTATACGGTTCCGATTGCGCATCCCCTGGCAACAGAACATCCTCCAGAACGTTTTCGTGTTTGATAGGCTTTTCTGCGATCGCGGCCATTTCGGCGAGGAGTGCAGATAGTGGATTTAAAAAGTAGCGTCAGCCTTCGGGCTTCAACCCCGTCCTTTTATCGCCTCGCGCTATTGAATAGATCAACGTGCGTCATGTTCGGCTCGGTTGCTGGGCTGTGGGCACCGCGCGAGAAAGCAAGGACCGATTCCGAACCACGTTGGCGTTCCCTGTAGGAGCAAAGACGGTTTCCGCGTGAAGCTGTGGGATCCTCCAGTTTAAGTTACATGCTTTGATAGGCGCCCGCGTTGGGATGAAACACGGCGCTGGGGCGCTATCCTCTGCCGGTATCGGCGTCCCGCGAACGTCTACAGAACATTTCTTCTGTATAATGGCAGTGTATCGAGCGACCGAGACTGACTGAATCCAGAGCTGACTGACTTGGCAAGAATCGTCTTCAAGATGGCATATGTGATTCTTCCTGACGACTGTCGAGTCCATGGGCGAAAATCCCGAGAGCCGCAAGCCAAGACAGTCAATGAAGAATGGGATTCCAAGTATCTGAACCATTTTTCAGACAGGATGAGTGAGGGTAAGATGTAGCGATGGTAGAGGCAGCCAAAAATGAGGATGGCAGCTTTCGGTAACTAGCGGAGTGGCGGTGCAATTAAATCGGCCTTCAACGACGTTGCCGGATTCTGGTTCGCATGGCTATACATACATTCAAACAAGATATGTTGCCGCTCCGCTCCGGCATTTTTAATGGCGGAGAAACACGTTGGAAATCGGTTGTATGAATTGCATTAAACACAACAGTTGGATACATATTTCGACCGAAGTAAATTTTACTTAAACTCACGAGTGGACGAGCAAACCGACACAATGGCCAATCAGCGATCAAGAGCAAACATTGAGAGGAGAAACTAAGGGGAGGTTCCCAGGGAATATTGATTGCTGCCTGGGCCAGGAAGAAATTCAGTATTGCTCTGATGCCAGTAGATTTCATGCGCAATTGGTCGATGGTGTTTGATCCTAGGTCAAGGCATTTTTCAGCTGCAGAAGAGAGAGAGCAAGGTCAAGATGTCTGCCAGATTGCGGGGTGATCGTGAACTCTAACTTGAATGGAGGCCGACCTTTTATAGAACTTAAACCTACATGGCCGCAGTTCCGCATTTTGCGGCACAGCGACGTGATAAAGGCTTCAAATAGATAGCTGTCAAAAGCTGTTGAATTCCACTTTGTCGGCCGCAGGTAAGATGTATCTTGAGATGCTGAGAGCACAACCGTTGGATGGGGAAGAAGCAATCTCAGGATCAGTTCGCCAGGAATTTAATTCCCGGTACAGCGAGAATATGATCCTAAAGGAGGAAACTTCAATTGAAGAGCTGTAAAGTATTTGGTTGAGCCGCTGTCTTGAAGGGCAGCGAACATTCGACGTTGGAAAAAGGGACGAGACGAAAGGAAGAGAAATGGGGATGAAACCAATCAAGAGCCGTGGATCTCATTAAGAGAACAAGTAATAGCGAGCGATAAATCTCCTAAATCACGCTTTTGTGTATAATACTGGAGACTCGTTTCACCGTCCAACCTTGCGCTTCAAATCAGCCAAGGCTCCAACCATTTAGTTTTTGTTTACGGATTCCCATAAACTAAACGGAAACTAGTGTGGTGGGCAGAATTCTGCCGAACTGCCAATTGGCAGGGCAGAATGGCAGGCAGAATGGCAGAGGTGGGATGGGTCTGGCAGAATCCGGCAGAATCAGGATAGAAACATGAGATTTCAGCCAAGTTCAGATGACTTTCATGCCTCCCAGGTTAATTCTAGATGTCACATATTGCTCAGACCAATTTTCACTGCAATTAGGGGTGCTCAATTCTTAGCTCATCTCGCCCATCTCAAAATTGCCCATCTCTGCTGTGGTGATCCGACTGATCGCGACAACCGGCTGCCGCATCGCCTTCCTTTTCGATAAGCAGTATGCGGCGCACCAAGACAAGCACCAGGAAGGCACAAGCCCAAGCCAATGTCCCACATATTCAGAGAGTTTTCTTGCCGCTTCTATTGCGCTAGAGGATAACCCTGATGAAGCCGATATCATTGAGAAGAAGAGGACTGCCGGTTGCCGCAATCACTCGGATCATCAGAGCTCTATTTATTTCGAACAAATAAGAGATGGGCAAAAATGAGATGGGCAGATGAGCCAAGAATTGAGCACCCCTATTTAAGGCCATCGTCTCATAGAAACTGTATTTTCGGCTTGACTAAATGGTACATGCATTGTGCCAATGGTCCTCCAAACCCTGACTTGCCTTGATAAAGATTTCTTGAGTGCATTTTCAGTGTTATTTGGGGTCATAAAAGTACCACTGGCCTGCACATTTCAATATTGGGAGCTGAGACGACTCGGAGATGGACTCCAGGGCAAATAAAAAAGAATTGATCTGCCATATTCTGCCGTATTCTGCCACAATTCTGCCCTGCCATTTTGCCATCTGCCGGGCAGGTCAACCCAAAATCAATTCTGCCCCCCTCACTCACGGAAACAGTTCGTAAACCGTTTAAAACTGTTTATAAACGTTTATAAACGGTATATTTTCAGAAATAAATTCGCTGACCTCCCCGAGACCCCGGGGGCATTTCCAAGTGAGTGTTAGCCTGTTAGCCTTCATGAACATAATCCGAGCCACCAATCTGTCCTAGAACTATGGTGCATTCCGACGGTGAGAACTGTCAGGTGACCATCCATCGAACCTGTATATAAATTCAAAACGGGCATATCAGGCCACACAAACCTTCTCCTCTGCAGTTTCAATTAATTTCCACATTCAAAATGACCTTCTTGACCTCCTTACCTACTCAAAACTCCTCTGTTATGGTCCTAAAGTGGTTGTACTGTAAGAACCATTTAAACCGTTTATAAACAGTTTGTTTACCATTTGCGCAGGTCTGTAAACTAAACGGTAAATATAAATGGTTAAACCGTTTATAAACGTTTATAAATGGAAACGGTTGGAGCCTTACAGCTATTTGCGGAACATAAGGCGCGGATCATTATTTTTCTAAAAAAAGCACTTTTCACTAATGCCCCTCCAACTCACTCAATTCTTCCCCAAATGTCTTCAAACCTCGACCAAACAATGGGAAATAACTTTTTGCAGTGCTTAGGGTATGTGTAATATTTATTTTACCCGAACGACATGTCCAAATGGGGCAACAGACAGTTTTCAGCTGTTGCCCCTCTATCTGTGAAGATAATGCCCAAGATCTGTTGAGAATCTATGAATGGCTTCTCAATGAGATATTACATTGCCTAGGGTGCATTTTACTGCTATATTTTGAGGTATAGCACTGGATGAAAATTTCGAGTTTTTCACTGAAAAAATTGATGAAAAATGTTCATTATTTTTCACACATTTTTCACTGAAAAATTGATGAAAATTTCAAATAGTTTTTCAGTACTTTTGAGACTGAGAATCGAGGTGAAAAATTTGAAGTAAAATTCATGAATTTTCCAGCAAGAGTAATACCAATAATACATACACATTTTCATGTGAAAATGTTAGTGAAAAATTCAAAACATTGTTCACCAAAATTTTCACTTGCAAAAGGATTTTTCACGCTTTTTGTAAAATTTGGTGAACAATGTTTTGAATTTTTCACTAACATTTTCACATGAAAATGTGTATGTATTATTGGTATTACTCTTGCTGGAAAATTCATGAATTTTACTTCAAATTTTTCACCTCGATTCTCAGTCTCAAAAGTACTGAAAAACTATTTGAAATTTTCATCAATTTTTCAGTGAAAAATGTGTGAAAAATAATGAACATTTTTCATCAATTTTTTCAGTGAAAAACTCGAAATTTTCATCCAGTGTAGGGTATGAAATATCACTCAAATTTAACATGTATTTGAAATCCTCATAGATCATCATAGTAAAACAGATCTGCAGATTTTCTACCATCCTAAGCAATGTGTTGTATATCCATAAGTTGTCCCAAGGCACAATTTCCGGAAACTGAAGGATAATGCTCATGATACAGGGGCAATAGCTGAAAATTGTCTGTTACCCCATTTGGACATGTCGGTTGGCTAACAGAAATATCTCACATACCCTAAAGGACCGGTGATAATCGGTTGGGAGGTCCGATCCGGGGTCCGGACAAATTTTGAAACTTGACCTCTGGATGTCACCGCCAGAGTCCGGACAAATGGGCCTACCGGGCATGACAGGTCTGTGGCAAAGTCCGGACAATGGGCACCTATCACGAAGAGGTCTGATCCCGCATCCGGACATTGCCTATTTCGGAGTGACGGTGGTGGCTCCCGAAAGCTCTTTCTCGTGAATTGAGGGACAGAACAATGGTAGCTGCCATGTACATTACTGAATGCCTTTTTGGCCCTTGGGACTGAATTCCTCCTCACAATTCAAAATTCTCATCTCTGTTTCCCTCATCTCATTCAATCCATCCTGGCCATGGACACGATAGTTTCAAGTATAAATATAGTGCATCGAAGGGAAAGGCAAATGTTCACATTACTGAGCTACCAGAAGACAATTACGAGGAGGGAATTTTTTTTGAGATTTTTACGACTTTTTAGACATAATTCGAGGTCTGATCTGTAGTCCGGACAAAAAAAAATCGGACCTGGGTGAGAGCCGGAGTCCGGACAAAATTTGGTCCTCCCGACGGGCCCAAAGTCCGGACAAAATTTCCTGGAGGCCCAAAATCGGGATCGGACCTCCCACCCGATTATCACCGGTCCTTACCCTAAGCACTGCAGAAAGTCATTTCCCATTGTTTGGTCTAAGTTTGAAGACATTTGGGGAAGAATTGAGTGAGTTGGAGGGGCATTTGTGAAAAGTGCTTTTTTTAGAAAAAAAATGATCCACGCCTTATGTTCCGCAAATAGCTGTAAAATCGGCATCGCCGATGTGATTCAAATCTAATACAGCCCTATTTGGAGCATCTCAATCTACTTACCCTCCTCCTAGTACTCAGTCCTGTGCTCCGCTTCCGCTGCAGCAACGGAACGACATTTTAAGTACAATTTATTCCAAACCTCGGCGGGCCGTCGGATCACCGTAACGATCAGTTCCGTTCCGGCGACTTCGGCATGCTGCATCGCACGTTGCAGAGAACTAATTTACAACGTGCCTGCCTAACTATCCATGTATACTACTAGTATAGACTTGCGAAATGTGGCCACAGACCGGATTCTATTCTTCCTGCACGGCATGTGAGGTCGAAATCCAAGACCGAATCAGAAGAAGGTTCAAGTGAATGTGGTGGCATTATGAGTGTATTGAAATCTACATACTGTACCGACATGTATGGGAGCAACGGCCCAAGGACCGTGACACTTTGTTGCCAAGCGGTTCAAAGCAACAGGCTCACCGCGACCGTGACTGTTGCCAGATTGAGCAACATCCACTGAGCAATTATTCTATAGGGAGGGAGTAGCATGAGTGTTCTTGTCGAAAACAGCAATCCAGATGGCAATAATTAGGTTACAATCAGTCTTGGCTATTTTATTTTATTTTATTGCAATTTCTTTCTGGGGGGAGGTAAATGTCACGCTGTTTTTTTAAGCAACGGCAGGACCTGTGTATATGCAGGTTGAGGTTTGATACCAAAAATACCAGCTGGAAACTTCTTGTCTGGACTTTTTTTTTTAGCAGGGGTCGCAAAATTTTGTCCGGATGAAGTTCTTACCCTCGATTTTGGCCAAAATTTTGCCCGGATCGTGCATAGACCTCAAAAAATCCCCAAAAATCCTAATGCTCTCTACTATATATGACTTTGCAGTGCAAAATGTTGCTCGCTTGGGCTCAATTCTTCGCCGTTTGCCTTCGGAGGTGGCCCAAATTAAACCGACACATGTGTACTATTAGAATATGAAAAAACATCTATCTAATTCGGCTGGGAACTGGCCAAGAATTCGGACACAAAGTGCGATTTTATTTTGATTGCTGAGATGTCAATCAATTGCCCCATCAAACAACCAGTCGATTCGGCATTTCCATAGTGTTCAATTCTTGGCCAATTTCTGTCATTTATTGAAGGCAGCCCAATAGCAAACCTATGTAGGTCTCATTTGGGCCAGCGCTATGTTGCACTTCTAGAACATTTTGCACTGCAAAGTGAAGTTTAGTACACGTCTACATCGGCTTCCTCCTCTATATCTACAACATTTATAGTAGATTTTCCACACCTCTGAACTGTGTTTAGCATAGTAACCCCCACAACACTGGATGAAAATTTCGAGTTTTTCACTGAAAAAATTGATGAAAAATGTTCATTATTTTTCACACCTTTTTTCACTGAAAAAATTGATAAAAATTTCAAATAGTTTTTCAGTACTTTTGAGGCTGAGAATTGAGGTGAAAAATTTGAAATAAAATTCATGAATTTTTCAGCAAGAGTAATACCAATAATACATACACATTTTCATGTGAAAATGTTAGTGAAAAATTCAAAACATTTTTCACCAAAATTTTCACTTGCAAAAGGATTTTTCACGCTTTTTATAAATTTTGGTGAAAAATGTTTCAAGTTTTTCACTAACATTTTCACATGAAAATGTGCATGTATTATTGGTATTACTCTTGCTGAAAAATTCATGAATTTTATTTCAAATTTTTCACCTCAATTCTCAGTCTCAAAAGTACTGAAAAACTATTTGAAATTTTCATCAATTTTTCAGTGAAAAAGGTGTGAAAAATAATGAATGTTTTTCATCAATTTTTTCAGTGAAAAACTCGAAATTTTCATCCAGTGCAAACAAGCCCCTTTGCTCCGACTGGTATAAGATTGTTTTCTAACTTGCAAGCCTGCGCCACAGTGGCCCGTAGCTTTGAGGTGCTACTATGTCCTGGGCCACACATTGTCCACATCAGCATTGTCCTCATTGTTGTGCATAGTGTTTTCCGGGTCGGGCCGGGCCTGAAAGCCCGGGGCTTGGGCCGGGCTTGAGCGGGCTTGGGTCGGGGAAAACCTCAGGCCCGACCCGATCGTCGGGCTTGATGCCGGGTCGGGTCGGGCTTGGGCCCAGGCCCCGGGCTCAGCAGTAAATAATCATAAATATATATTAAATGTATTAAATGGCAAGCAACCTTGACAAATCTTCACTGAGCAGACACGGAAGCTGCAGCACTCTATATGCGGCACCCCAGTATCGAGTGCGGCACAATACCAGCAAGTACGGCACATTGGGCATATTGTCACGTGAATCGGTGTATCCCGGGCGCGTCAAGGGCGCCTCCAAAAATTGTCCAAAAAAATGAATTCTCACCGCCAAGATTTGTGAAGATGTTCACTAGCCTAAATGATGCCTCCGTGTTTACGGAAATGAGCACAGGAGTTACAAAATAATTGTTGGAAAAGCCCGGGCCTAGGCCCCGGGCTTGGGCTTGAGCAAATCTCAGGCCCGACCCTAGGCCCAGTTGAAAACCGGGTCGGGCTTGGGTCGGGTCGGGCCTGAAAGCCCCGGGCTTGGGCCGGGCTCGGGCCTGAGCCCGAGCCCGGCAAATCACTAGTTGTGCAGACATGGCAACTATATACATTCTCCCATTTGCCGGTGGCCCTCTGGATCCCGGCTGACCCCTGTGTCCGGACTGCGATCTGACTTGGTCCCAGCCGTGAACCTTCAAGTTGTCCGGATTGATTGAACAGAGTTCATTGGCCAAGAGACTGATCTTGTCTGGACTATGATCCTAGTTGGGTCGGGATCTTCATATTTCTTGTCCGGACTCGGTATCCTACATCAACCGGCATATGCACCGGTCCTGCAATGGCTCTATCGTGACCGGGACATGGGAGCATTTGGGCAATGCAACGGACCCCTCCGTGACCGTGACCGTTGCTCCCATACATGTCGGTACAGTACAATGACAACTGTATCATACATAATGGGGACGGGCATCGCCCTTGATCGATCCGGCAGATTTGTACTTGTTTGTTATCGACTAGATCTCAGTTTCGCATGTTCCTTCGTGTCCTACCTTCCACATGCACTCTACGGCCTCGCTTCAATGACAAAAAAAATACTCAATATATCAACGTTTACCCGTTCCTATAGAAAAACGGAAAAAAAAATATTCTATTGAACAACATCCTCTCAGTCCGCCTCATCTTCCAACGAGTTACGAGTACCCGTACTCAACTACTACATCAGACTCTGAACCTTAACTGGGGCCTCAATTAAGGCCTTGGCATCTTTGGGCTGGCGTTCCAAAGTACCTCCAAATTTCTCCCCCTTTCCTTTCATCTATATTCCGAGCTCAACAAGAGAAAAATAATGCTACAAACATCAGGATAAGCTGCAGTGGGACATAGGCTGGGGCAGCCAATGTAAGTTGAACTCTTCAAAGAGAAATTGTGCAATTCATTATTCAACTATCACTCGTTCTCTTAACGGGATCCACAGCTTTTGTTGACTCCATGATCCCCATCTAGCTGAGCTCCTTTCTCTTTCCTTTCATCTCGTCCTTTTGTTCCAATGTCGAACGTTCAAGAGGCTGTGCTGAAATTAGTTCCTGTGCATCTTCCCCATCCAATGGCTGCTCGAAGCCTCTCGAAGATGCATCTTACTTGAGGCCTGTAAAATGGAATTAAACAGCTTTTGACAGCTAGCTGTTCAAACTTCGAAGCCTTTATCACGTCGTTGCACTACAGGATGCTTTCAGGTTATCCACAACTCCCCCACTATCCACTCGACATCTTGGCCTTGCTCTGTCTTCTCCAGCTCCAAAAATGCATTGACATAGGATCAAACATCATCAACTGGCAGCAGAGCAATTCTCAGTATCTTCCTGGAGGCTGGCCCAGGGAGCAAGTTGACCTCATCAAGATTCTCTTGGACCCTCCCCTTAGTTTCTGCTTTCACTTCCTCAGCATGTTGGTGTGCTTGAGCAGTCGACTTGTGAGTTTGAGATAGATTCACTTCGGTCGAAATATGTATCCAGTGTTTAATGCAATACACATATTTCCAGCATGTTTCTTCCCTCTGATTAGAGTGGAGCGGCGGCATATCTTGCTGTATCAAATGATCACCACTGCACCTGATCATGAACCATGTCAATTCAAGCCATTGTGAAATGGCCCCTGCACAAGGATGACAGGGGTAAACTGAAACCATGGCTTGCGGCTGACAGTTTCGGTGTTTGAACTTGCTGTGTTGGTTCGGAGGAGTAAAAAGCATAAATATTGAGACCCGTAGGTCTACCACTCCGGAAAAGCGTGTCATCCTTGTGCAGGGGCCATGCTAATTGACGGGGCTCATCACTACCCTCCAATAAGTCGAATGAAAGCAAAGAAAAGAAAAATCGAAAAATATTGTTCTCTGCTGGGATCGAACGTGTGACACTGTGTCAGTCACACGCTTCGTAGGTCATGTGGCTTCTTGCGAAAAATTGAGCGACTTGCGAAAAATTGGAAATTACCAATTCTATCCTATCCTCCGGCGACATGCGAAAAATTGGCGGAAGTGATCGAAGCAAAAACAACAACAATGGTTGTGCCAACACATGCAATGGTGCTACATATGGGGTTGATATTGGGGCCCAAACCTTAGGCAGCTCACAGAAAAACATTGGAAATTCCTTTGAGCAAAAAATTGCCAACTGGCGGGGCGGGATCCGCGAAGCATCAAGAAAAAAATGCATAGACAATGGTAGTACTAAATTTGTGGGTTTCTTTGAACCATACCACCGTTGGGGGTCTACAACAGGACATTATGTATTGTACATTACAAACCGGCTTGATGCGAAAAAATTGCAAGTGTCCCAAAAAGGCAAGCGACGTGCAAAAAATTGATCGGCTGAGGAAAAAAGGACTTCTCTGTATCGTTCCAATTTTTCGTATGATGCCCCGAAGGGGTCAAAGAAGTAGGTAAAAGTCGCGTACTTGTCATTAGATCAATGTAGCTTGTTCGGGATACCGGGATTACACGTGACACACACGTGACACCTGCACTGATACTCCGATTCCTTCCAACATGAAGGTAGTAGGCCGGTGAGCAGCGGGTCACAAACAGAATTTTCTCCAAGGGCGCTAGATATATTTTCAGGAGCAATTTTTTATAGCAGACTCGGATCGCCCCATCCTAAGTACTATACTAGTTTAGATTATCAATTCTACGCAGGTTTTCATCCTTTCAGGATCATCTTGATTTTTAAGGTTGAAGAAATCTTTGCACCCATGTGGCGAGCCATGGATTGTCAACGGTGTGCAATGTAGTTAAAAGTTTATGCCTCCTCCGTAAACAGGTCACCCCAATCCTTTTTCTTTCGGGCTTATTTTTGGGACTCGGCCTGAACGGCAGCTCCATTGAGATCAGTTTGAAAATGGGCAGCAACCGCATAGCTCAACTCTAAATTCTAAAGAAGTCCTCAGTTTTCATGATGCTAAATAGAAACCCTCGTACGAATTAAATGAGAACTATTCTCAATGAACTATACTAGGCTTTCAACCTCCGAAGATTGGCAATGTGCCCCGATGGATTAGACTGTGGCTTACCAAAAGTCTACCAGAGTCTACCATACTAGAGTATTAATGCCCCAAGTCACATGTACATTTTGGCGACATTTTCGGTACCTGAGCACAAAAAGAAC
This sequence comes from Mycena galericulata, assembly GCA_029289565.1. Classification (NCBI taxonomy): domain Eukaryota; kingdom Fungi; phylum Basidiomycota; class Agaricomycetes; order Agaricales; family Mycenaceae; genus Mycena; species Mycena galericulata. The sequence goes on from JARKIA010000147.1 coordinate 388,518, forward strand.
TAAAGTTCTGTTTGTGAAAATTAACCAATTCTCTGTTGTTATATTCAAATTGCCAACACCTGGAGGTTCCAGCGCTGGGGATAGCATGAGACTGAAATCCTGGGGAACATTATATTTTTAACTAATTCAACCACCTTTCAGTGCCGTGGGCGAATTGGCCCATTGAGAGAGTTTGAGATATAGAATCGGCGGCATCACACCAGATCGAGCGGCGGCGGCAGCGGCGGCAGCACAATTGATCCACGTGTCAGTGTCACCTTCAATCACGTACATGTGACACTGGGGCAGACTTGTCTTGCTCCTCCCTCCACCTCCTGGCGACACTACTGAGCAACGTCGGGCACGGCGGTGGCGAGTGGCGGTGGCGAGTGGCGGCGCGTGAACGGCAGCGAGGTGGTTGTGCGCGATTCCAGGGGCGTGGTGCGCGAGTAGGGAGCAGGGTGGTGGTGAGCGGCGTAGCGACGGCGGTGGCGAACAGGGACGGCAAGCAGGCGACGAGGGCGATGGAAGCAGGCAGTGTGCGAGGTGGGCGCCGCGCGGGATAAAAGGCGAGGAGGGCGAGGGCGGCAAGCAGTGCGCGAGATAAACCTGGGTTGTCGAGCGGCGGGGTGCGCTTCGGATCTGCGCATTGCGTCGCGCGCCCGTACACATCTGCGCATACCTCCTGCTTCCGCGCCAGCGGGCGACGCGGGGGCGGCCGATCGCGAGGCGTGGGCGGTGCGCGAGCACGACCCCTTTTCTTTACCGGCACTTACGCTGCCGGAGGCTCGGCGTACAGATAAATATGATCTGATCATTACCGGAAAGTTCCGCCCCTGTGCCGCCGCCTGTGCCGCCGCCATTTGATGCCGCCAATTCCAATTCCCAAATGCTCTCCATTTTCACAGGTGCTGTCAGATCCTATGATCAGTTTGAGATTCAATACATACACAGCTGAGTTGACACCGAAGTCAACGACCTCTCAAGGAGTTCCTGAATATTAATTGATAGAGCCTAGAGTTTGGCCGGAAGTTCCAAATCACACCTGTGAACAAACCGGTGCAGCGGCCGGGCACATTGGGTCGTTTCAAGCATCTTCTGAACTATCTTATCGAAGGATCTGCCTGCCGCATATTGGCCTGAAAACGTACGCTTTGAACGACGACGAGGAGCTTGCACCTTTCAAACTCTCTAACGTCTCGCAACAAAATTCGAATTGTACAGGTCCAAAACAATGGGCCGTGGAAATAAAATCCCAGCCTAGCCTAGCCCTCACTCAGCAGAGTCCATCACGTACCCGGGCCACGGTCCCGGAAAGGAGCGAGAACTCTACTCTTGCTAGTGTTGCCGGGGTCGGGTTCAGAACCGATTCCGAACCTGAATTGGGGTTCGGAGAGCCCTCAAGAACCGGACCGAACCTCAGGTCCAGTTCGGGGTTCGCATTTTTCGAAATTTGCCCGAACCTGAACAAACCTGACCGGACCCGCTGGAAAATTAGGTGCATGTTAGTAATTTTACAATATTATTCAACTACAACTTCGCTCAAACTGCAGCTTACAGAGACCTATAACAGGCAGAAGCATTCCATCTCCCTCGGAACACTCAAAAGTATGTCTATCCTCCGAATTCAGAGGTCCAGTGAGGCCATTGAAAAATATAGTTCATTTGTTAGGAGGTACCTGTACATTGCTGAGCCCCAAATAGTGATTTGGGTGTCATGAACCTTATTCTTGTGCCCTACAGTGGATAGATATGTCATAAAGTTCACATTTTGTGCGTGAGAATTTTTTCCAGGTTCGAACCTGTTCTGAACCCCAAATGAACCGAACCCATGTCCGGTCCGAGGTTCGGGGGATTTGGGAGAACCGGACCCCAGGTCAGGTTCGGGGTTCGGATTTTTTCGCAAAAAACCGGACCTGACCGGACATCGGCAACACTAAATCTTGCCCGAGTCGGCGGAGCCGTTCCGCCCCGGGCCTTGAAGTACAAAACCCATGGCCATTTTTACATTTTGCTGGGTCTGACCAGAGCTGCCAAGCCGGTTTTTTTTTTTTTCTTTTCTTTTCAAGTACTGGTAGTGGGAGGACTCACTAGCAGAAGCAGAGTCAAGGCGAATAGATGTAAATACGAATTTCTGACTCGTCGTTCTCAACTAGTACTCACCACACGCATACTACGCATGCGTAATGTGTCGCCATTATGTATCACTACCACGCGCAGGGTCGCGATTCGGATTCGGATTCAGAGTTGCGAACTACACATTTATTCCGAACCTGGCAGATCCTCGGATCACCCCGACGATCCCGGCACGGCGACTTCGGCATGTTGCGTCGCCGACTCGCATGTTGCGCAGAGAAATAATCCCCAATGCGCCTGCCTGCCTGCCTACACAGACTTGCGCAACGTGGCCATGGACCAAATCCTATTCTTCCTACACGGCATGTGAGGTCGGAATCCAAGACTAAATCAGGATAATGTTCAAGTGAAATTTGAATTCGGTGGCATTGAGAACTACATACACAACTGTATCATACATGAGTAAAAGGGGGAGAGAAATGTTGGAGGGTGCCAGTGAAGCCGGTATCACCAACGCCGATCGGCTGACTCCCTCCGTGCTCCAAAACTCAACAAGCCGTTGCGTTGCCGGGCCTTTCCCGAGGGGCGGATCATTCTGCCACCATCGCGGGCCGACTCGCGAGCATTCATGAATCATTTTTTTGGTGGCCTCTGGCCGACTTCCGCACAGTAAGCAAAACAATGTAGGGCAGGGACATTAGGGTGATTTTCTCTGCCTCCAGCCCTCCCCTAGCCAAGCCTTATCGTCATTCGCAATTGGAATGGTGGCGAAACGGCATAAGCATTTTTAAAGCTGGTATCATTACATGTAGCCTTACTGGCGGGCTGAGCATACGCTCCTACTCGTAGGTGGGTAAACCAGAAGGAGAAACTTTCGCAACGTTAATTTACATGGCTCGCAGATATTGTTGGGCGTCCTGGACCGGAATCATCGCGATTAAGTTCCAGCTGCGGTCTCGGCAGTGTTTGCCTTCGCGAAGGCCTTAACTCGGGCCTCAATCAAGGCCGTAGAATCTTTGGGCTGGTGTTCCAAAGTATCCCGGAATTTCCCCCTGGACCCTTTTCCTTTCATCTGTACTGTACCCCGAGCCCACCAAGAGAAAAATAATGCTGCAAACATCAGGATAAGCTGAGCACTGGCAGCCGATGTAAGTCGAACTCTCCAAAGAAAACTTACAGGGCGCATGAGTTGATCGTCCCATAGTGCAATTAATTAATTATTCAACTCAAGGGTTGCCAGATGTGGGGACACTGGCCATTCCGACTCCACCGCCAGGCCTAGGGACCGCTGGCATGGGGAATTTTACAGGCCTTAAATTCAAGGCTCAAGGCTCCTTCAACCACCTGGATTGTTGGCTCGAGCTCGTCTGGGCAAATTGCGCAGGTAAACCCGAAAACGCGACGATCCACAAGCCACGGTGTATGTGAGGAAACAAGTAAGTACTTAGAACCTTTCAACTCGGGCTCGGCTCGGCTCTTGCCCGGCGGAGGCGGAGGCGGAGGCGGAGCCCTACACAGGTAATACGTGAAATTAGATAAAATTCTGCTTCAACCTCACGGCCGGTGTCTGGGCGCGTCCGCGTCGTCATTCGCTGGATGACGTGCGCAACGCGAATCGCGAGCGTGTGATACATAATGGCGACAGATTACGACGCGTATGAGTACAGGACCGACGACGCGTCATGATCAGTCCGCGGGGGTGTGGAGGTGAGTTGAGGTCGCGTCGACTCAGGCCTGCTCCAGAGTCTAGACCGACTTCCAGACTCCCGTGCCAAGACTAAGTCGTCCCAGGTACGCGTTCGGTCAAAAAAAAAGGTACATAGGCTCCGGCCCAGCCTGAGATCGATCGCGACTGGCCATCGATTGAAAACGATATCTACGCACAAATCGAGCTCGTCATCGTCATTATAATTCGTGTTACATAAAAAAAGTATCTAAGGGGAGCAACGACGAAGAGATACATATGTATGTAAGACTTAAGAGGAAGGAGGAGAAGGAGAAGAGAAAGCTACAGTAGGATGTGAAGCGAGGTTGAGTAAGTACATAATGCAAGTAGAAAGCGTGAGTTGAAGAAGCGCAAAGCGTAAATAAGTGCAGCGTGAAGTAAGTGCAAGAAGAAAGCGTAGGGCGTAATGCGTAAGCGTAAGTAAGTGAGAAGTCGTGTCCATCCAAGTCCGTCGTGTCCGTATCAGCAAGCCATCGTAAAGTCAAGTAAAGTCATAGCGTAAAGTCCCAAACCCATTTCAAAAAAAAAAATTTGATCGTCGTCGTCGTCGTAGGCAACGTCTCCCATGACGGGCACGCGTTTTTTTCCATCCGGATCCCGCGTCGTCAGCGGGCTTAGAACGCCGCCGCCAACACCACCACACCCCCCATCACGAGCGCGGGCACGGTCCTCGTCTTGCTGCTGCGCGCCGCACCCTTACTCGGGCTCGCACTTGCACTTGCCCTACTCGCACTGCTGGCACTAAGGGCGCTAGCGAGCGACGCCGCGTTAGAGGTGACGCTTGCAGAGGCAGCAGAGGCGCCCGAGGCGAGGGACGATAGGGCGGAGAGCGCGGAGGCGGAGAGGGAGGAGAGGGGGGCTGTTGCTGTTTTGCTACCGCTTCCACTTGCACCACTTCCAGAGGCGCTAGTCCCTACACTGGCGCCGCTGCCCGTGTGCGAACCCCCGGAGACGGATGTGGAGGAGGCGGTGATGGCGGAGTTAGTCGTCGTTGTGAACGGGGAGGTGGCTATCGTGGTGCTTGAACTGCCCGTGCCCGTGGTGGCAGAGGAGGAGATGGTGAAAGAGGGGCTGGAGGCGAGGATAAAGGAGGTGTTGGTGGGGGAGAGGAAGGCGAGGATGTACGTCCTGGGGGGGTTACGTTAGTTTGGGGTGATTAAAGTGGAGGAAGGGAGGAGGGAGGGGCTGGAGCGGGCGGGGGTGCTGTGCTGGGATGGTGAGATGCGATGGCGTGATGCTGTCGGCACATGTCGATATCCACGATGTCCAAATAGACGGATGGCACGCAATGGAAGAAGGATGGGATGGAAGATAGAATGAAACAAGAAAGGACGAGACACGCACCCAGGAGAGACCTGCGGGAACTCGAACGTCGCCTGGTTCGCCTGCGGGTTGACCGTGTTCAGCACCGCGAGGCCGCCGTTCTGCACGCGTTGTCAGTGTTCAGTCTATCGCTTCATCCACGAGAGAGAGACGCAGACGCACAAAAGTCTGCGACGCGCCCGTGTCGGTGTTGAACAGCGCGAGCGTCAGCGGGGTCCTATGCACGTCGTGAGCAAACGAAAGGAAGGAAGGAAGAGGCGACGCAGACGCACGTATCAGACGAGTCGGACGACCACGTCACGGAGACGTTCGCCCCCTGCACCGGCGGCGACGACGGCCCCTGCAGGCCGGACAGCGCCGACACCGTCTTTGCGCCCGAGGCGAACAACAAAGCGAGAGCGCTGTCAGTGTCAAACTCGAGTTAGCCAGGTATGACGAGGAAGATGGACGGGGGCGCACGCACAGGAGGCTGAGAGCGGGGGACATTGCTGGTCGTGGGTTGGTGGTGCGAAGAAGGAAGACGGGAGACTGAAAGAAGGATGGATGAATGGAAGAAGGGCTGAAGAAGGCGCGGAAAACGTGTTCGGGTGCGCATGACGTGCGGTGATGTATTTTTTGCCTGCGACTGGGCGAGGGGGCCACCGTGGGTATCGAACACGCTAGAACGCACGCAATGAGGCTTTAATGTCACTTGTGATACATGAAGTGGATGCGTGGAGTTTGGGGAGAAGATACTGCATTACTCTTACTCGGGTATTACGAGAAGTGGTTGATGGACAGGTGCGGCGGCGCAAAGCTTTGGGCGATCAATTCCGCGCCCTGCTCGGTTCCCGAAACGGAGAAGGCGCGGAAGGACCCGGGACACCGCTCGGGACGGAGGTGTCAATATGTAAGTAACGTGTATACTGTTATTGCAGAGGGGATAAACAGCGGAACTCCGGAGGGCGGTGGCAGCCTCTGGCAGGGATGGGCGGCGCCGTTAGGTGCCTCGCTATCAATTAATGCCCATCGATTGTCCGCTCACGTCCAATCGGCCTGGTTCGGGTTCGGGATACCTGTTGGATGGATAGAAATGAGGGGATATTCCCGAATTCAGTAATATGTCATGATCTCTGCTGTACTCTGGAACTAGAATGCAGCATGACTTCACTAGTTGAAAGCTGAGCTACTACGTTCAAAGCAGAATCGGAATTTAAGTGTAGAATTGTTGCACGGTTGCAGCGAGCGCCCATGGAAAATAAATTGAAGGCCGCCGCTGGGCGTTGAAGGTTGACGACCCTACACCCGACCGATAGCAAGAACATTTGATAACTCGTTCTTGGGACACGCCGTAAAGGACCGGGGACGCGCCAAAGGGCCGGATCAACCCTCGTAGGCTGCCTCGAACTGACCATACTAGTTGTTACTATCAGTGCCTGTATTGGATAAAATCAAACGGAGTTCTGGGCGGTGGTGGGACAAATCTAATGATGGTGTTGATCTTTGAGGCGCACGAGCATGGTCTCCAGAGTCGAGAGTTTGAATGTCGGGTCGGAAATCAACGATGGTTGAAACAAGACCTGAATCGTGAATATCGGTGCAACAATTATTTTCTGAAATGGGAGTCATTGAACGCGACAAGAGCTTGCGCAAAAATAGTGCCTGGACCGAAACATAGAAATACCTTCCATCAATTATAAACCAACTTCCCGCGGAACCCAATTCGAACCAGCTTTAAGCCGAGTCGTTCAGTCAGTCGTGCACGAGACCCGTTCATACCGACGGCTTGACCCGTAACGTTAAGTCAATTTTTTCTTTCGATACCCGAGAGCGTACCCCGCGTTGAAACTCACATGCGTGTCAACGGCGCGGAGCACAGGAAATAGAGGACGAGGCAAAAGCCATGGAGGCGGCATTTGTCTCAAAATAAATGGGTCTCGAACATGAACTCGATGTCACTACATGGAAGCTGTGACTTGCATCGCTACAACTTGGAAGTGTCAGCAATATAAGGAACACAACGGATAATATTGCAATTTGGTAAGTCGGAGCTGAATCCGACATTCACTCTGGAAGTAAACGTGATGAGTCCATGAATTCGACTCACCTCCCGAGCAGGGTTGCCCGAACATCCGTAGTTTCAGTCTTGAAATCTTGAAACGATTCTTATTAACACGTAGAGATCTGCAGCAGTTCGGTCACCAATTCGTTAGAAGGAATAGACCACAAACTGAACGCATGAAACTTGTGGGAATGAAGCAATGGTTATACTTTGATACTACACACTCCGTTTCTTAACGGGACCGCACCGGAATATGCCTACATACGGAAGACTGAAGAGGCCTACTTTCGGCGCTTGAAGTCGAATATAGCGGGGCCGAGATCTGAGCAATTGCCAAGTCAGTGATAGTGTAGATTATAAAGTTACTACGCGTCCGGTAACAGAGCCATGATTCGGACAGGTGAAGTCGCGTGTCGGGCTGCACGACCTAAGGATTGAAGTTTCAAGTCAGTGAAACATAAGAATTGAGAAGTAGATAAAAGAACTGAACCCGACAGATCTAGATCGGGTGTGTGATTAAACTCGGCCGCAAAGTCGATCCGCATGGTAACGGGGTAGGGTAGTCTAATGTCGGATCGAATTTGTGAAATAATCAGAGTGTAGGTATAAGCGTAAGTACCTTGGACAACAGAGGAGAGCCGAATCGGAGAAGGCTGTCAGTGAAAGTCAACTTGATACTGAGCAGCTTGAGTGTATGATAATGCACCATAGTGTAAATTCAGGTCAGTCGACGATAGTCTCTGCGTTTGGAGCATCAAATCGTTCCATCAGTACCTGCGAGTTCGAGTTAGTCAGTAGTTGAACAGGATGAAATCGGGCGAGTTGGCAGCGCGCACCGACACCTATTTGACGATAGTCTCGGCGTTGGAGTAGCCAAATTCAGTACAAGTGAATATATTGATCAAATAGTTGTATGCACAGACTTACGGTGACGACAAGACAACGGGGGAGGAGGTGCCAGGATGTAGAATCTGGATTGGCAAATCAGTGTGTTGAACCACGGTGAATCCCTCAACAAGACGTACCTCAAGTACCCTTACATAAAAGGAAACCTCCAACCATAGTCCGAAAGGATGAAGACGGCGCAGTTCTAGTAACGGTTGAGTAACGGGGTCGAAGAGTCTCGAGCGAGAGGGCATCGCAACGATACCCGAATAGCAAAGTGCGCATGGTTCCCAGGGTGAAAAACATATAAACATAGGTATCCAATGCTTAAAGTCTACTGTGCATTGCCTCTTTTCAAGGTGCCCAACGAGAGATTCAAGAGGCGGAGCGGCAGAGCGGTGCCCGAGGTCCCGCAGCACTGCATTTGATGCGCCGCGTGAAGGCCCAATGATGTCCGACTAATTCCGGGCTTCCACTTCTTCGGCTTCCTCGCCGTGATATCCGAGTAAGAGTAATGCACCCTCTCCTCGAGTTTGGGCTCGATACTGATGGCAGTGTCCGATACCAATATCGGATACCAGCGGAGTTTGAATTAACGGTCCGCTGATCCGTTTACCTAAGCTGCGACGCCCCTGAGCTATCACCAAGACCAATTCGTCCTACACCCTCGCCATCCGCTCTTAGCCCAGATATTCGGACCCAAAACAGTCAAACAAGTACTTGTTTGTCCGCGAGGATGTAAAAATCACTTACATCCACCCTTGTAGAGAATTTGATTGGAAATTATTTCGGTGCTACCCTGTACGCGTTGCTGGTGCATTCACGCGTTTTTGAGGAATCTAACCGCCCAATTCGCTCAAAGTATGTATACTCTTCATTTTACATGCTTCTCTCATGCTTATTGGATCAATTCACGGACATATTTCATCCATTACTTCAATTCGGGGACACAGCGCTTGCCAAGTATTTTAATCTTCCTCCGAGCCAATAATGGATCGAACCGAGGAGACCCTAGAAATAATCGAGGTGGATACTCAACATATTCAGTCTGTGATTTTTTTTCCCGCACATCTGCGCATGTCTAACATACTGAAGTCGAAATATTGATTATGATGCTCATGCTACTCCCGACGTGCTAATCCCGCCGAAACGACCACCCGGGAGGCCGAAGGGGTCAAAGAACAAGAAAAAGGAAGACAGAGACGCGTCCAGTGCCCCTTCCAAGCCCCGTGGTCGCCCTCCTGGCACAGGGCATCTACAGAGAGCCCGTGCCGAGAGATTGGTGGTGGGCGAGCCATAACCATCACCGGAACCTTCAGCACGTCCAGTGGGTCGCCCATCTAAGCATCCGCCTGCGAAACCCATTCAGATTCGTGTCCGTGAGCCGGGAGAGCGCATTGTATGTACCTCCGATTTTTTCTTTTATTTTGTCGCGAGCACAACTGACTGAAATGTTAGCACGTTAAAGGAGTCCCTGACCCGACGCGTCAACGTCACATAGCCGAGGCCGCTGCATTAATCCAGAAGAATAATATCGGAAATATCTCCATTCCTGCCGCTTCACGCACCGTCGAAGCCCCCGCACCTCCATCTGTTTCTGTATCGTTGCCCACACCACCATCAACTTCGACTCCCTCGGAGGCTACCGCTCAACGCATTATGCCTGAGGTTGATCCTTCAGCGTCGATCACCCTTCCTGAAGACGAAGATGAATACTCAGGTTTTTTGAACGACGGAATCGGGGATGATGACGAAGACGGTGACGAACCGGATAAGGACGGTGTTCTTGATGAAGCAGATCCCACTGCTGAGCCTGTGGATAGCGACGGCAACAAACTTCCTCCTAAGCCGCGTCGTACCGCACGGGAGATGCCTAAATGGCTCCAGAGTCAATTCAATGCGCACGTGGAAGAATCAAGGGCGCGGGGGCAGGATAATCTTCCTGCACTATATCGCGATCTTCACACTTTCTGGTTCCCAGAGACCGATCCATACTTTTCGATGCGAAAATTGGATCACAGTCTGGAACCGCAGCAACTTTATCGGGCGCGTTTCTTTCTATGGGATCCTGCGGTGCTTGTGGCTAGTGGTATTCCGTGCCCAAACTGCAGTCATCGCCTTCATCGACACGGCCATGTCCCTCGACCCCGACGGTGTGTAGATCTGGACAACACCTTTTATATCATCGGCTACCGATACCGATGTCCGACCTGCATTAATCCCGATTCAAAGCTGAAGACGATCACCTTTCGCAGCTGGGACTCCCGAATTCTTCGCAAACTTCCCCGTGCCCTCGCCGCGAGCTTCCCTGCGATGCTCACATACCGGAGCGGCCTATCGGAACGTGTTTTCATGTTTATGCGATCCTGCTTTCAGAGCGGGATGGGCGCGAAACAATTTGCTGATGCGCTTCGAGTTCGGCATCTGGAAAATTACGACAAACTCCATATCTCGTATCTATCAACTCTCGCCGAGCACGCGCCAATGGCACGATTTACTGAACGTAAATTCAAAAGCTTCCTTCCCTTTGATGATACCTCAGCCGAAGGATTTCATGGTTTTTTACCGAGTTCACAATGGCTCCGCGATCTTTTCGATAAATTTGTCGAAGAGCACGGACACGAATATGACCAGCACACTGCGCTCTTGTCAGCATTCATTGCAGCGATTGACCACAGTTTCAAGGTAAATCTCAAGCTTGCTATTTTACGTGAAAATTCCTCATATTTTGATCCAGCTTGCAAAACACATTGCCAAGGTCAACGGCGAGCAAATTTTTATCGCTCTGCTGACAGTGACGAATGAACTGGGCGAGATTCGTATCTGTAATCTTGTCGCAACAAAATCTCACTCCCAGTTCGAGCTTGCGCTCAATCGGATGCGCGAGTCACTTGAGCGTTATGGCCATGACCAGCCTGCCATTTTCTATACAGATAATATGGCGGACAAGGATTTCCTCGAACGATGCTTCCCTTCATTGCGCGATGCGGTTGTTGCTGTCGAAAAGTACCCCCATCTCGAGGCCCTAGAGATTCCGCCATCCGTCCAAACTCATGTTATGGATTCTTCTTCCACTATTGACGCGGCGATGGGCAGCATCTTGTATGATCTCCCTGGGGACAACTCAAAGGAGAAACTCATCATTTTCGTTGACTCGGAGTGGAACGTCGAGACTTCAGCACAGGGTTATGTAACGGGACGCGGCCAGACCGCAATTTTCCAAATTGCATACAAAGATCAAATTTACATTCTACAGGTTCGTTCTCATCGTACAATTCGCTCACCTAACTGAGCCGAATCCAGATTGGGAAGATGCTATCCGGCGGTCGCTTGCCAAATAATTTGATAAAGCTTTTATCGAATCCACGAATCCTCAAAGTGGGGAGATCTGTTAATGCAGATCTCAAATACCTGCAGGAGGTGACTGAATCGACGGTGCCATTTGTGGGAGGTCTTGATCTTGCCAAGCTGGCGAAAGACCGCCTACTCATTTCCTCCGCCAAAATCGGTCTCGCAGATCTTTGTGCTACCATCCTTGAACGACGGCTCAATAAAAATGTTGCCGAACGACTCAGCACTGCATGGGATCGAGCGCAACTTACCAAACCTCAAATTGACTATGCGGCCCTCGACGTCTATGCTTGTCTCTGCATCTACGATGCCATCATCCCTATCCCGATTCCCTCGCCACTTCCCAAAAATCCCCTCCTTGGTACACCGGTCCTCATTTTCAATGCTGATCAAGGCCGAGTCATTGCCCGCGGAAAAATCGCTGGTCTCGAAGGCACTTATGATAAAATCACCATTTCTGCCACACGCTGTCTCATCGAAGTCACGCAGATTCTCGTCCCTGCTGCAATTATTACCACTCACCGCCGAAAGCCTCTATCCATATTTGGTCCTGTCCCTTTCAAGATTGTTTGCTTGAGGACCCATACCCGCCTCGGTACATCATTCGAGGTCTCGCGTGTCGTATCACCGCCACACCAACCCGAACTTCTGCCGCCACCGGATCTGAATTCTTCACCGGTCCCCGATGAGCCTGAATCATCGGATTTCGGAGAAGTGTTACTGGAGGAGCTTAATTCGTCTACATTTCGCGATCCGACTGCAATTCGGGCTTATAGCGCAGATCCAAAAAGTGCCGAGGAGGGTGCAGGTGTCCTCGCGGAAATCAAAGAATGGTGCGACGTGATTCTCAGCCGTGTCTTGAAGGATCCTTTCCATGTTTTCAATCAATTCTACATCTCCGTTGCCCATGGCTTGCGTGTCGAATTTGCCCGAGCGCTTCGGGACGCGATCTTTATCCCAGATGCAGATGACAAGGCACGAATCATTGCTTGGGGCCTTCGTCAGGATCCACCGCAAAAATGGGATGTCATCGTCTCCCAGTCTTCCGACTGGCTCTGGCGTCGTTGTAAACGTATTATCCCCCCTCCCCAGCAGCTCCACCGCGACGTCTCGGAGGTCTTTCGAGTTTTCGGTCCACTAAAAGACGCCACAACCGGTTTACCTCTGTTCAATAGTGCCGCTTGGACAGTTGCACGCAACACTCTAGACCTCATACACAAAGGCTACCTTTCAGACCCCCCAGGTATCCCCTTATATGTTCAGATAGGCATAGACGCGAAAACCGCATCTCCTGGTTTCCCGGGACTCCCGATTTGGAATTGCAGGCGAGGATCAAATTTTACAGAAGGCGGGGTCCATACCCACCTTCGCTCTCGCATGCCTACGTCTGGAGCTGGGATACGCCATGCTAATGCCTGCTTGAAAGAGTTTATCTTACGGCACAATCTTCTAGTAAGTTAATTATCCTCTAACGCATAAGGTAGCGGACAGGCAAATACGGTTACCCCACGTGACGCACCTTTTCCGGCGATTATCTGCAATTCAAGTGTTTGCAAAGTGGGAATGGGAAATCCGGCTCAACAGACTTGTGTGAATGTATTCCAAGACCTCTCACAAATATTTCGAGGAGTTTTAGCAAAGAAATGGGGGACTAGTTCCCATATTTATGTCAGCTGGTTGATGTCGGAACTAGTCCTTCATTTCTCATCGAAAACTCATCAAAATATTTGTGAATCCTCCAATGCCACACTTGAACAGAACTGTTGAGGCAGAATTTCTATTTACCTCCGAGGAAAAGAGGTTTTGTGAAAAGACTCTCGAAATTTCCCAAAAAGGTGCGTCACGTGGGGTAACCGTATTTGCCTGTCCGCTACCTTACATTGCTAAGCACGTCTCCTGTTCAGGTGGGAACGGCCAACAGCACAGGCCAGCGGTACAAGGGCCACTACAGCATTTGGCTTACAAACGAACTTCAGGAGTTACTATATTATGTCCAGGACCTCTTGATTTCTCCCCAGCTCATTACTGGTTGGGTCAATGGCAACCTTTACCAACAAACAAACGAGACGTCCGGTGTTCTCCCGATTCCTGACGACGTGCGGGCCAAGTATGGCATGGCAACCTTCGAGCCTTCATTAGACTTCAAGAAACAGCGACATCGTCATCTCGCCTCCCTACAATGCACTCGCAAAGCAGTTCTCCCGATTAATAATGACGAAGAAAAGTATCTCTTCCGGCAGCTAATGGCTAACTCGTTTGGAGACTTCAACTCGTCAGCAAATGTTGATAAAGCTACGAAACTTTGGAATGCGTACGCCGATATGAATAACAAGATCTCTTACAAGGTATCAGTCATTCCTGAATTATGACAATGGCCGCTAAACGATTCTCAGTTGCCTGAACAGCTGAAGGCGTACTTCAATGGGTCCTGGAAGACGAACATGAATATCAAGCAAACAAAAGCTATGACATTCGAAGTTCGTACCCCGCTAAACGAGCAGCTCCAGGAGCCAGCGCGGCTCCGCATGGTTCCGAAGGTTCCCGAAACCTCAATGCACCCACATCAGGTCCCGCGCGGTCTGCTGGCGCTAGACACTGATTTTAACCCTGGCGAAAATTCGCATCTCGATCAGACGCCTCCGAATTTCCCTTCCGCGCCCGGCATCACTACAATGGGTGTCATGAGCAGTACCGGAATTCGTGCAGCCGAGATGGTCTTTGCTGCTGGTTCGAGCTCTAGCTCTGGCCCTCCTATCCAAACCACAGTCCCGCAGCCACTGCAATCGCTTCCGACGCAGGAGATGTTTATTCAGCACCTCTCGCGGAAGCGGGTTGCGCAAAGTCTACCACAGAAACCCCCTGAGAACAAGCGGCAGCGGCGTACATGTCGGAAATGCGGCATCCCCTATTGCAAGGGCTCGAGGGGTCCTGATTTCTGCGAAAACAAGTGCCGTGACTGTGGTAAGGATGGTCGCGACAAGAGTTGCATTGGTCGCAACCCAAAATACCCTACCGTTATATGTACCAAGGCCCGATGGCCGTAGTATACTTTCTATGTCTCTTCCACCTTGGAAAACTGCGTGCACTAGAGTAGACTTTCGACCACTCCGACCCTTGAGTTGAAACCAGCAGCACAGATTGGCGCGTGTTAGAAATTTTAACACGCGTGAATTAGTGCTGCAGGCCCCGTAGGATTCGGTGCGCATGAGAATTTAGGATAGTAGACAATCATATAGTGTTGCGAACTAATTTATAAATCAGCCCCGGAGCGGTTCGTCGGAGCCTTGCATCACGCACCCATCCAGTCAGTTGCGCACAAGCCCAGCATCTTCTGCCCCGAATACTTGACCAGGTTTGTTTGGGCATTGTGTTGCAGCATCTTGCGGCCGGCTGTTGGACTGCCTGCATTCATGGGCAACGGCATGTAGCTTGTAGTTTGCGAGAGAGGGTAAAGAGGGTGGTGTGCTGGCAGCCGCTGTCATCACCGCCGAAGGCACTTGCCGACATTTTGATCTCCGCTGGTATCGGGTGATCTGAAACAAATTTAGTTTTTAACGTGCTTTTTACCCCACCGATACCGATTTAAAAAAGGTGGAATACTTTTATACCTCACAGGAGTTGCCTCAATTTTTTCCAGGACATTCGGAAAGTATTTCAGAGTCACAGAAACTGTTTTGTGCTATCGGGAACACTCCGCTGAAGTAAGCCTGATGGATGTCGGAACTGTCCGAGATAGCGATGCTAAAGCTGACTAAATCCCTTCTTTTTTATTGAGATTTATTTTCTTTATTTTCTTTATTTACCCCACCGCCATTGGTATCGGGCCGGAGTTTGAAGCTACGCTGAGCGCAATTCGCGTCGGCTGTTGGCGAGCTAGCGTTGGATATCATTAATTAATCGGATGAACGAGGGAACCACCCACGACGTCGACGAGAGTTTGGCTGCCCACTCCAAAAAAATTCCAAGCTTTTCCGTCGAATTCGATGACGTCCGATCGCCAGTGCCACCGTGACCGCCGTCCACGCGCGTCCGAGTCTCAGGCTCGTCCGGGGCCTGACATCCATCCAAACCGTGGGGCCCCAGCCTAGATCGTTGAAGCCCATGGACTCAGGTACGCGGCGAGTGAGACTGAGCGATGCGCGGTGATGATGTGGCGCACAAACCAAATCGGTATTCGGATCATCCCGAAGTAGCTCACGGTGTCAGATCACGTGTCCTGTTGAGTTTCTGTGGTTGAAAATTCATTATGCACATGAAGACGTCGGGAGGCCGGAGATTCGGATCCAGTATCGCCGAAGAATCGACGAGATCTATCCATCATGCGTAGCTCAGCTCAACTCAAATCCCGTTTGTTCTTCTAAAAAAACAAGCTTTAGGACCCTGCCTTCGGCACGGACACTCGCTGCGCTCGGTCCGTACCTTCGGCGGGTCCACAGCTTGTTGGGGCTCCGCCCCAAACCCTGGTGGATTCCGAGCTCGCCAACACACGGCGGATTCCGAGTCCCGGGGTTCGCCGTGCACGGGTGGATTCCGAGTCCCGTGTTTGTCCCGTGATTATATCAGGTGACTTTTTGTGTGGCAGCGTCCGTTGTCTCTTAATATATAGGACTAGTGCAAGCCCGTCAAAAATTGACGGAAAGTGGTAATACAAATCTACTGTAGTACTTCACGGTATACGACATTTTTAGTTAAGCCTCGAAGTCCATGTTCCGAATCATTTAAAAGGATATGTACGTTGTTCCGGCTCGTTGCTCGGGAAAGAGCCACATAGAGTTGGCCATGTGCAAATGCTTCATTCAGCAGGCAAAGTCCGACGTGATCGAGGGATTGACCCTGGGCTTTATTTATGGTCATAGCAAATGCTAGGCGAACGGCAAATTGAAGGCGTCGAAGTTGGAAAGGGAGCTGTGAGTTGGAGTTGGAAGTGAGAGGAATACGGGGAATAAAGCAGCGTTCGCCTGCATGCGGACCAGTAATAATAATAGCTTCGAGAACTCGTCGGCTGATTCTGGCTACCAGCAGTCGAGTTCCGTTGCATAGTCCGCCTCCGGGGTCTAGGTTGCGCAGTAAAATGATGGGACACCCAACTTTTAATGTTAGTCGGTGTAAAGGTAATCCTGCTATTGTCAAGCAATTGAGGAATTCCGTGGGATACTGTATGGATTCAGATGCTGTTCCGCTTCCGGTGGGATTAACAGCATCATCGGCGCTTGGAAAGATCTGCGGTTCTCCCGGGAATAAATCAAGTATGCGGGAGTTTAAGCCATCAACATCGTTGTTCAGTGGCGCCAGGATGCTGCACCGACTGAAGTATTGGCAAAGTTCTGTTTCAGATCGCAGTCTCGTTAATGAATCATAGACAGCGCCAATGAGTGTTGGAATATTCTCTTCACCGGTTGGTAACAGCATGTAGTCGGGTATCTCAATGCGGTCTTCCAAATCAACAGGTGCTTGGCCATCACCGACGCTCAACAACCACTTCGCAAATCTCTGAGTCTCGTTCCGTTCGTTGACAGTGAGATTTGCATTGAGCAGTCGCATATTTTGCGTCAGATGAAGTTGGTGCACTTTCGACCAGAATGTCGCTGCTGTGAGGCAAGAATTGATGATATCGCCTCGGTATCCATCTACAATGACAGGTAATGTTTGCCGCCAATCGCCTGTAGTGTAGTGTGACTTGAAGTCTGAAATGAAATAAATCAATGGGTAAACGTACCTGAAAAGAGCACAGGACATCCTCCGAAAAGTTCACTAGAACCGCGTATATCTCGCATCATACGTTCGACAGCCTGGACTGCGTAACGATTTTGTGTGGTAATTTCATCCCACACAACAAGTCGGGTCATGTGAATTAATTCGGCGAGGTGTGATTGACGTGAGACGGAACATGTAGTTTCAGCGTCTGGATCAAGAGGAATTCTGAACCGGGAAAATGATGTCCGGCCTCCGTCTAGAAGGATAGCAGCGATGCCCGTAGAAGCGACATGACCTGCAGATCTTACGAAGGCCAAAATCAGATTCTCGAGATAGGTTTTCCCAGTTCCACCTGGGCCATCCAACATGAAAAGCTTGGGCTCCTGGTTCAGATAGGCTGAAGTTACTTGATCGAATACAACCCGCTGATCAGAATTCAGCTTTGGTACTTCTGTCTCCAGCCGTTGTTTCAATTCAGCCGTATTGAAGCAAAGTTCCTCCATGATCAGCCGCCGTTGTTCCGGTTCCACGAGAGGAATAGTTACAGTCGGACCTTTCAGATGGAAGTCTCGAAGGGTTTTGCTGGCGAGTTGGAGTCGCTGATCAATAAGGATGAGTCCATACGATTCTATATGCGCAGGAGTGATCTCCGAGTCGGCAAGAAGAGAGCATTGGCGCAAGAAGTATCTGCAATCCGCCGTCAAGGCACCTTTATATTTATCCCATAGTTTTTGAGGATCTGTGGGGGTGCATTCCAAAAGAATCGTGGAAAATAAATGTCGAAGTTGTGAACCAGTCTGCATGGCGGCTGCTTCCGATAAGCAGAAGTCGTATTCATCGTCGTCAGCCAACAAGCCGAGAGCTGTGCAGGCGGCTTTGAACGTCGGATGGGTTATACCATTTACAGTGCGTAGGTTTTCAAATGATGTGGGGTTTGGAACGGTGCACAATAACATCCGCAGATAGTATCGTTCGTCTGCGTTCGGGCTGACGAAGTAAACACGACCATATGCAAAACCTTCCTTTCTCGGCATCCATCGCTTGTCCGAACTGTTCCAAGTGAACCGTTCGGGCATCCGATCATATGTTAATCCCCGCGTTTCGTTAGGATACAGGGTGCATGCTGTGAAGAATTCCGTCAAATTTGTACGGTATGTCGAATTTGACGCAAGGATTTCTTCCAGAGTATCGGTCCTAGGATTGAACCTAACCTGCTGATGATCCGGTAGATGGCACTGAAGCCGAGTGACAGGCGGTGAGTGTGCATGTCGTGTGAAGCCGAATAGATGCCAGATAGCTTCGTGAGGACCGACATATCGACCATCAACAAAATTGGCAATCTCGTCCCGATTTTCAAACTCCGGGGATCCAGCACCAGCGCTACCGTGACAGACAGTACCGAGCGCAGCACGATCGTGTCCCTTGTGCAAGTACTTGTATATGTATCCCACCGATGCAATGCTGATGCAAATCTCGATATTTATATGGGCGTCATATTTTGCAACAAGGACTCTGAAATGTTTCTTTAAGAATGCATTGCAGAGTGACAAAAAACTGGCTTACTTGGAATAGGGAACAACATGTCGATTGTCAAAAACAAATCCTTGTTTTTCCACGGTTCTTCCGTCATTACGCCGGCGGTAAGCAGGATAGCTATCTTCTACCAAGCTGGTTGAATCACGGAAGGGACGAGGATAGTTTTCAGTGCATTTGCCATCTTTGGTACACGATCTCGACTTGTTGTATATGCCACACGGACCGTGGAGCAACAACGCGCTGACTGTACGGAAGAGGTCTGATTCTGTATCTGGATCTGGCAACTCTGCGCAAACAAGGCGGTCAACATCTTCCGCTGTTTTGGGTTTGTCGTCGCGGTGTAAAATGACAAGAGTATGGCCGTGAGGCAGACATCTTTTCTGGAATTCGATGACATGGATGATAGCCTCGACGCGTCCAAAGATATGGTGCTCAGTGATATCCTTGAGGAACGCATCCCACTTGATTTTGAATACAAGAAACCAGATCAGGTCGATCATCTGCCTTTTGACCCGGGAACAGTTCGCGCGTGATTTCTGGCCACGCTGGATTACAAGTGAAGGTTATGAACAAGTCCGGTTTGCCTAATGAATATAGTTATCTCAGTGAAGCATGCAAATAATGGGAAATGTTACCTTTATGCCGAACAATTGCTAATGAATCTTGATACAGTTGAACCATTTGTCGAGGACTACCGGGAAAGGATGAAGGAAGAATAGTTTGTTTCCCTATATTCTGTAGAGACAGTTCGTCTTCGGCAGCATCCATCAGACCATGGTATAGGTCGACACGCAAGCTATTTTGATTTTTCTCGAGGTAGCGGAGACGGTTTGCTTCGGTCTGTGCCCAAGCGTCAACAACGAACTCCTGGAACAGTTCACCGGATCGAAGGAGGAGACTGATTTGTTTCGCACGGTCATGCAAATAGTAGCTATACCATTGCGCTTGGGACACTCGGAGAGATCCTCCTTTGCCCCGCTGAACCGGAACAGTGGTGTCGGGTTTATTACGACGGTATGCATTTCCTGCAACAGGATTGTGTTTGAAAGGGATTTGGTCGTACCAACCTTGTTCTCCACTTGGTCGAAGTAGTGGGAATCGAAGGGGTAGAAAAGATGAATGAAGTTCTGATACCCGTTTGAGACCACCGTCTTTTCGGTTCTGTATGATGATGTCCCTCCCTCTTCGGAGTTCTGTTCCGTCTCCTGCCATGACAACTGCAATTTCGTGGGCGGTTGGTTTATTATAGCGGCGAGGATCACGGTAAGCAGGATTCAACATTCTGAACCCAAAAACAAGCTCGTTGTTTTCGATGATCCTATCTTTTGCATGTCTGTACGCTATAATGTAAGGGTTATTGCAGCGTTCAAGGATATTCTGTGCGATGTAAGCTTGTATCAACTTTCATGCATGAAGACTGACCTGTAACCGCAAGATGATATTCTTGTCTACTTGACCGTGGCCGTATTCAAGTCGATTTTCGGCCATGTCATGTGGCGACCCATCCATGATGTATATTTGGGAGAACTGTGGTTTTTCTCCATGTTCAGGAAGCAAAGCACCAATGCGATGGTAAAGGGCGCCTTGTATTCGAACGATCCGATGTCCCTCAGGACCCCAAACCGACTGATCGAAATTTGCGCCAACAGAACAGAATGACATGAGATTGTTGTAAGTTCTGATATTTTGGCGAAATCTTATGGCATCTATGGCTTGTTGTATCACAGAGGAGACCTGTACTGGTTTATGTTACTCACCTGGACTGCTTTCCGCAAAGAGTTCAAGTAATTCCGTGTCTGGCTCTTCGAGATCTGGAAGGTCAACTTTTCCATCGGCGCAACAAATAGAGAAGTGGGGACTCTTTTCACTGGTTCTGAGAATGCGTTCCTCAATCCAGTGGAGAGCGCCACACTGTGGACAGGGTATATTGCAACGTCCCATCATATGTCGATCTATTCTTTCTCTATGCCGTCGTTCTAGCTGGCTGCGCTTGCAACGCTCGGTAACCTCATCATGCTCATCATTGGAATGTTGTTGTTTACGAGATTTTTTTCTTCCGCGTTCAGTGTGCTGCTGGAAACCATCCATCGTCACTGGTCGCGGTGCTAGGAGAAGCGAAGCTACAATGAGCACACAGCATCGGAACTTGATGAGCTTATTTTTTGCAGACTCGCTGAAATGAAATCGAGAACGCTGAAGAGGCGCTTGGATCGGTCTACTGCTGGCGAGAGTCGAGCTCATTGTTATACACAATCTAAAGTTTATTCGATCAACGGCCGGTCTAGAATTTGGATGATTTAGACGCTTCGTTGTTGGTATATGGAACATGAGGGTGTCTAGGAGAATAACAAAGTAGCAGCCTGCCAGACAGTATTGACAAGGTCCAGGGAAGAATTGCGAGGAAGAAGTAGAAGGAAAGCAAGGAGGTATGTGAATCTGCCACGTCAAAGGTGGCATGCCGCCGGCATGACGCAAAGCATCTGAGGCACTTCTAGTTTGGAGCACGGGCTCATCGCTCAGATTAGCCGGCCCGGAGTCGAGAACGTTAAAGAGTTGGTCGAGTTGACTAAGCGACTCGACCAAGTCTTTAACGTTCTCGGTTCTCACATGACCGTGAGCGTGAGAGGATCGAGGGTCTGGGCGTGCATAGTTGTCCCCCTGCTCGATATTATTATATAGACTAGCTCAAGCCCGTGAATAAATTCACGGGCGTTGGTAAGTTGAAAGAAATTTATTGAGTTGGTTTTCAGTCATTTCATGCTCTTAGACCTTTTTTCCCCTTGACTTACCCCTTTTGCTCCTCCTCAACTCCTCCTCCCTGTCTTTGAGTTCTTGCCATGAGCCTTTCCCATCCCCATGAATAAATTTAATTTACGGGTATGCGCAAGTTGAACTAAGTGAGTTATTAGCAAGGTTATTAGAGGACTGCCCTCAGGCTGCAAACAACATTTTTGTCTCAGAGGCCTCTTCTTTTCAGCATTACCTTTCCTCTGGTCCTGACCCTTGCCATTGCTATATGCATGTCCAGTTACTCCTCACCACTGCTTTTCGGCAAGTTCAAGCATCAGCATTGCAAAGTGTACTGCTCACCACATTTGCAGCTTCTTTGGGCCCGGCTCAGCCCGGCCGCGGCACGGTTCATCTGCCGGGGCTCTTCTCTTCTCGGCGCGTTCTCGGCCTTGGCTCGGCATGAGCATGACCGTGAGCGTGGGAATTAGAATGTTCTTTGATGTTCGTTATACCACCCCATTCTATTATAATATAGATATAGATTCGGACGTCGGGAAGCTAAGGAATTCGGACACAAAGAAGCTGCTGACCACCACCAAACTCAATTCAAATCCTGTCTGTGTACAAACTTGATACAATTCGCCGCTTCTGTTTGCCATTTAAGTTCAATAACAATTCCGGCATCGGCACTAATTTATTGTGGCCCGCAACTCAAGTCGGCGCGGGAAATAACAAGATGTTTGGCGCGTATGTCATCCAAGTACTTATAGTACTGTCCTCAATCTTCTCATCAATCTCATGCTCATATCATGGACCTCCACTAGCCTAATGGTGCTCACGCCAACTGCAATGCCTCTCTCACCTCCCCGACAATTTCCCTGAGCATCCAGAACGGATGGGTAACACCTCATTCAAATCACGGCCGGAATATGTTCGGGATGGCTTCACGCGGCCGGTACTATCCCTTCTCAACTCAGGTTGCGCCTTGAAATGATTCAGAGTCGGAGCAGCAACACTTTGGAAATTGGGTCCCACACACAATTGGTGAACACCGGCATCGGTTTACCAGAGCAATGGAAGAGCGAAATGCATGCATACTTACAGCTTTGCAGGCAGCTAGAATGGGTTCATTATTGCGTTATTGTAGTAAATGTGTACGTGTCTGGGATGAGATTCTAGAAACGTAAATCGAGCATGTATGTTGCTCCATGTGGCGCATTTGAGTTCGGTTACTTACATCCCGTTGATCTGTAGCGAAAGATCACGGTGGAAGAGGATGAGGAGATGGATATGCCCTCCGACACATCTGATCCCGCCTGTCCTGCTGCGAAAGACCCTTCGGGGTAGAGGGCGGGGACATTTAGTGGACTGAATTGATGGTTGTGTGTGCAACTTATACAATCCTATTCAAAGGATCGCGTTTAGGCATTCATCTGGAAGCCAGCACCCGACGCATACTAGACCACTAGGCCAAAAGGCAACATAATCAACAACTGCTTGTTGACTACCGGCGGGCTATATATGCTGTAAACCAGCAGGTTTACATCATCTTCTGTAATAATTTAGGCACAACTTGAACGCGAGGTTGGATTGGGGATACAGGGGGAGGTCTTGTACACGCAAATGGATACATAGACTCGATGTTATTATGCAATAGACGTGTCAGAGATCAATGATGTATCAGCGCAGTCGAAGCAACGGCGCACCTTAAGCCAACAGCAGATACATAGTTGGTGCTGAAGAGATGACAAAGCTGAACCCGTTTCTTGTCCTCTTCCTTCTGTTTCCGTTCCTGAGCCGCTCACCCAGCCTGGTACTCGATGGCCCAGCATTCATCCATTGGATGTGAGTTCCCGTCCAGTGGCAGGGAAGATGATGACAAGGACGAGGACAGGACGGAAGGGATGACAGGAGGGAGATGCGCAGGGCAGAGGGATTTCCATTGGATGCGCTCATTGGAGTCGTGTAGTGATGACCTTGGTAGGTGCAGTGAGTATCTTCAACGTGATTGGCAGCACATTTTGCACATCTTGCTCATGCAGCCTGCAGCAGCGAGGCAAGAGCAATTTCGTGAGCACTGGGGTCTGTTGTTTGCCTGTGCTGGGAGACTAGAGTGGGATGGCACGCCAGCAGTGTCGGATCGCGAATCAGAAGCGTGGGCATCTAAGGAGAGGAGTGCAGGGTCTATTGCTGGCACACCTGGAGGGGGACTGAATGGCCTCGTCACGCGTAAATGGGTTCCAGCACTACCAGTTTCTCATCATATCCAACCGCAACATCTGATTCACGACGCTGTCTCACCTGATAACTGGGTATCAATCACAATCAATCATTTTTTTTTTCGTAAGAAGAACAACAAGTGTGTAGAACATATACGAACATAGTGTGAAGAACATATAGTGTCTAACAAACAGTACTGGTGCCTAAATGGAACTGTATTCAGATGCAACATACACAAACCAAGAGCTGCGGTATCCTTGTGGGAATTTCAATCCGGATGTTTTTCATGAAGATATATGGGCACAACAAACAGAGAAAAATCATGTTCCAGCATAGCGATCTGGAGGAAGTGGACCTGCTATCTCTGTAGACTCCTGCGGCAACAGTTCCACTTCAACGCCCCGGAGGGTATACGAGAACCCACCCACAAAGATGGGGTGGAACTCGTGATAGCCATGGTGCGGCACGCTTACAACAAAACTGTCGCGCGTGAACTCAGCGCTAATGGGGATTTTTTTGGTGACTTCTGAATCATCCACCCACACGTTTTTGGTGGGTAGCTCTGTCAAATCTTCAAGTTGGGGGAGCTCAAGCCTTCGTATGTGTATTTCTGTGTCATCAGCACCAGCACGGTGCCAAAACGAAATGTTGAGCTTGCCTCCACGTGAGGTCCTAACAAGGAGAATACCCGGAGAGTAGTTCCAGAATGTCCTCATGTATGTTCCGTATGGCTTAAATCCGCCTGCAAAGCAAAACACTGATGAGATACAGTCCTCCTTGCCACCCCCCAGACCTTGTCTTCCCCAATTAATTCTATTCCATTCCACAGCCTGTTTGATCTCCTTAGTTGCATCATCAGGGACTGCAAAGATGTTGGGTGTATTCTCCACGAGGTCCTTCAGTTGAGTAAACCACTTCTCAGGGGTACGCAGAAGCACTATACCAGGCACACTGGTGGCATTGTTCAGTTTTTGTAGCACATGGATATGGGTCCCACTCGGAACTCTCGGAGAAATCATACAGGGTGCAACCACGCTCGACCATCAG
Source organism: Mycena galericulata (assembly GCA_029289565.1). Classification (NCBI taxonomy): domain Eukaryota; kingdom Fungi; phylum Basidiomycota; class Agaricomycetes; order Agaricales; family Mycenaceae; genus Mycena; species Mycena galericulata. Next base: position 413,126 of record JARKIA010000147.1, read on the forward strand.
CTGCAGCAAGGCACTGTCATTTGTGCACTTCCGAGTTGGGTATGCAGCATACATTGCCTCACAGGTGGCCATGTTCCGGTTTATAGTTTTGCCAGCCTCCCTTTCCATGTTCCAGATGTGTTCAAACTGAGTCTGTAGAGCAAGGACAGTGATTTCCTGAGTAGAAGAGTGACTTTGCATAGTGGGGGGTTGGCCAGTGGAGTCAACAGTGTTCATATTGACAAAGTGGGCCCAAATGCATCAGCAAACCCTGGGTGTGCTACCTAGGTCTACATAGTTCCTATAGTTGCCATAGCTGCTGTATTTGCCATAGGAAGGGTACCCTCTATATAGGTCTCCATAGTTCTCCATAGTTTGGCAGGAGTGCTACATAGTTCTGTGTAGTTTGGTGGTTTCCGAAGCTTTTTAACGTAAGAACGACCAAAGAAAAGTATATCCACTTCCCTTTAATCAAGGGAGGATTATCATGATTTCTGAGTTGTACTACTCGTGTTAGTTAACACGCTATTTAATTTGTAAATAAAGTGCAACCTGCCTGAGTCGAACCGGCGACCACCGGCAACACACCATAATGCAAAAGTGCAGCATAACCATTCAGCAACACAACCATTTGAAAACTTTGTGAGCTGTTCAGTATAAGGGGTTACCTCCCTCCCAACAACAACTGTCTGCTTCCTGACTCCAGTAATACCGTCATCATACATAGTGTTCAGCTGCAAAACACAAAAATAATTCATAGAGCTATTCTGAACACAATCTTGACAGATGAGCTAGACTATGTATATTTTTGTGAAAAATTTTAGTTCTGTGAATAGTTCAATGAAATACTGTGGCTTGTTGAAAACTAATTGCAGATCTGAACTGCCTTCAGGCTCAGGTGCCTACAGGGGAAAAAAAAAAAAAACTATGGGAAACTATGCAGCTTGGCCACAAAACTATGTACAACTATGTAGCTTTGACTGAAAACTACAGACCACTACAGAGTCCTATGGCAACTATGGGAACTACAGCAAACTATGGCCAACTATGGTCAACTATGGTCAAATCCAGGGTTTGCTGATGTGCCTTGAATTAGTTCATGATTGCGAATATTGGAGGGTATTAGTGACTTATACTCCTCTCTCCTGGCTAAACTTGCATAGTAAGCTAAGTCCCGTTTTCTCTGTAAACGTGTGCTGTTTGCCAAAGCACAAATTCTCCCGGCCTCATCTGCAGTCGTTTTGAGATTGACATAAACAGCAGTGCGTTCTTGCTCCATTAATTGTTCTAGGCCAATACACATGAGAGAAAACTGTGCCCAGCTGGTCAAAATATCAGCACCATCAAAATCCCTGAAGGCAACAGGTCTTTCTGCCAGATATCTTGAGGATTGTTTCAGGTATGTTTCTCTATCCATCTGTGACTGTGGGTACAGTTCGGTTGCCTGATGCATCAAATGTTGATCATGGGCCGTTAATGCTGCCGTGCACTTCTCAAAATATGGTGTCTTTGGATCTTTCAACCTGAGACCCCATGAAAGGGACACTTTAAGATCTCGGTGTATTCCAGAAATCACTGCAAGGAGATGCATAGAGTGTTTTTGAATGTCTTTGAAATGTGGTGTCTGTGTGAATTCATGGTCAGCTTTAAGTACACCAGTCACTTTAGTGACCCCTATTCCTTCCAATGTCTTGAATGTTGCAGTGTATTTTTGGCTAATTTCTGACTCTCCTGTGTGATGAAGAACAAAGGCATCCCTCGATTCCAGATCCAGGACAGTGGTGAGCAGAACTTTTTTCCCTGCCTTTTGGTCACCAGCAAGGGTGTAGTAAACTGCAAGATGATTACCAGGATCACTGAATTTTTCAACTGGGCCTGTGTATCGGGAGATGTGATCCAGGAAGTGCCAATCACTCAAAGCCATGAAGGATTCTGCCTGTTTCCCAGGCTGAGTGAGGGTTGGGAGGTTCTGCTCTGTTGTGACTAGAGGTGAAACGCCACTTTCGTGTATGTTGAGAGTCAGGCTGGTAGACTCGTCTGATTTGGGGTCAACACTCCAGATAAACAGGCGGATAAGTGATAGAACAGCCTCAAGAGCCAGCCAGATGTATGTGTCATTTGGAGAGGCTTGCTGGACTATTGTAAAGCATCCAACATACCCCACACAGGTGCACATGATGGCAAAGAACAGTGCAGCCTGTAGGGGTAACACCCGCAATATTTGGCCCACATCATATTTTTTTGGGTCTCTTTTTTGGCTAAATGAGATTATTGTTCAGATACAATCCTGTCATGATTGGAAACAACAGACCTGTTTGGGTCATATTTCTGTGGCAGAATGCTCAGTATCTTGAATTGGATGATAAATTGAACAAGAATAACACTGATTGAAGACCCAATGATGCGCAATAGTGGATACACCCAAATAGGAATGGGTTTGGAGACAGTGTTTCCATGCAAGATGGCAAAAGCATATGGTGTAAAGCTAAAGATTGAGAAACCCAAGGTTGAAGCAACAAGCAAAATGTTCCACTTTAGATATGTGTATTCCACATCGAAAATCTATGGCGGTCAAAGTGCACTTTTAATATTCCGCTACACTTTTTGGGGAATTTGAGTTTTCCGCTACTTTTATTACGAAAATGACCATTTTCCGCTACTATTTTTGAGTCACATCGGACCAAAAGAGTGTAGCGGAAATCTTACGTTTTCCGCTACATTCATTTGACAGGTTTGTGATCCCGCTACTAATTTTGTGACTCAATCCATTTCCCGCTACTTTATTTTGTGAGTGGGTGATCCCGCTACTTTTTTGCTCAAAAAAATAAATATCTTCCATTCTTCAATAAGTGATGCAGGATACCTACGGCATACTCTAAAACACGCTAGGAAAGTACGTACGACAGCAACGAACGGGACATCACGACTTGGTCGGAGGCACGTGACCGCGACAAGGTGCACGGCGGCAGCACCTAAGCACTGAAGCAGCACCACCATTTGGCAACGCTTCATCGTGGGGCGCGCATGCTACCAGACCCACTGGAACCTCGGACATTGCCTTTGGCATGCTGGGTGTCGATGCAACACAACCGGTTGCCAGTGGCACCTCTGGATGTCGACACAGCGGTGGTGCCGCCAGAGAGATGACAACCGCTCCGAGTCGCGCTGCGGGCCACTGACACTCCCTCCTTTTCCCACCCCTTCCGTCGAGCCCAATCACTTCTCCCGCCGGCGCTTGGTATCCTGTTCCAGCATCACACTGATGTAGTACGCTAGTAACGCTACCACCGGGACCGGCTCCGGCCAGGGTTACTAGCTACGCGCCATTTCTGAGGTGCTTGGTTTTGTGGCACGTGGCGTACGCGCCCCAAGCGGCATCGCCAAATCGTTGCTGCTTGGGTGCTGCCGCCGTCGCGGTCACGTGCCTCCGACCAAGGTCGTGATGTCCCGTTCGTTGCTGTTGTACATACTTTCCTAGCGTGTTTTAGAGTATGCCGTAGGTATCCTGCATCACGTATTGAAGAATGGAAGATATTTATTTTTTTGAGCAAAAAAGTAGCGGGATCACCCACTCACAAAATAAAGTAGCGGGAAATGGATTGAGTCACAAAATTAGTAGTGGGATCACAAACTTGTCAAATGAATGTAGCGGAAAACGTAAGATTTCCGCTACACTCTTTTGGTCCGATGTGACTCAAAAATAGTAGCGGAAAATGGTCATTTTCGTAATAAAAGTAGCGGAAAACTCAAATTCCCCAAAAAGTGTAGCGGAATATTAAAAGTGCACTTTAACCGCCATAAAAATCATCTTGTCCATGTGATGACTCTTAAGGAACTCCTGGAACTTCCAATCGGCCAGATAAATGTTTTTATCATTGCTCGGATGCTGCTCTTCTTGGCTGGGGGCGCTTCCAATCATAGTGGCACCAGAACCTTGAAGAGAAAACCCTGTATTTGTAAGCATCTGTGCTGTCTTTGGGGACAAGCTAGCCCATAAGATTGCCAAGGATGCTTTGATAATCCCAAGACACCCAAATATTGAAAGTGGGGTTGCTGCAGCATATAGAAAGCCTGCTGACAAGGATTCCCCAACATGTGTCTCACACTGGTCTGTGCCCAGGATGGGCAAAAAGCTAGAGATATCCTGGATTCCGCTGACCAAGGTGGTCCCCAACGTGGAAGAAGTGGGAGGTGTGGGACACCGTGGGAAGTGATTACACTCAGGATGATTGACACATCACTCCGATCACTATTTTGTCACTCGGCCCGAGTGTGTCGGACATGAGTGTTTTTTTGACCCACTCAGGCTGAGTGACCAGGATACACTTGAGTGAAATACACTTGTTGTGAGTGAGTTTTAAGTAATCTATCAACTGCCCTCCCTCATCGTCTGCGGTCATTTTGCAATATCAGACATCAATTGAAAGGTGTTGTTTGGTCAAGAGGCAGCCACCGGAAGATGCTGAGACACAGCCTCGAAGGGTAGGGTGGGTCTCACTGGGGGCAGTGAACGGGGCACTTGAAAGCCAAGTGCGATTCAGTCATGTACTCCGCATGTCCATGTGACATGCCACAAAGGTCTTTGTGAGATTTACATTTTGCATTAACAAGGTAGAACTAAGTGTTTAATTAAATACAACAAATGATATAAAGAGTTAAGCTGCTTTTTAATGGCACTGAATGAGTTTCTGAACAGAAGTTGAGAATTGGGTAGGCGCGAGCGGCGAGTAATGCCGAGCACGGCCTTGATGGAGCCGTGAAAGCCGACGCAAGAAGCCGCGCCCATGTGACGACATGGATCCACGGTTGCTTGGTACTCGCCGTCGCGCTCGCATTCATCCCGGCCGGGTCCGGTGTCACGTAGCTGCGCACACCGTGCCCAGACCACGCCACGCAGCCGCCCATCCCGCGCCCATCCCACGCCACACACCTCACCATCCCGCCCAAACCTGACATCACGCAACTGCCTGCCCACGCCCATCCCACGCCATGCAGGGCACCGCCTCCCGAGACTACAGCGTGCTTTGTGCGCCGTACCTTCCGGGACATGCTACTACTATCCCGGCATGTCCCCTTTGTCGGCACGCGACCCCACCCACACATCACCTTTGTCAACATAGAGTCCCGCCCGCACGTCGCCTTTGTCGGCACATGGGCCCACCCGCACATCACCTTTGTCGACACCCGGCCCTATCTGCACGTCGTCTGTGCGCCGCCTTTGTTGGGCGACCGCCTGACCCACACGTGGACTTGACACAATCTTTGTCCTTGGCGTGACCGTCGACGTCGTTGATTACTTTGAAACTAGCCCGATAATTTTCTAGAAATAAATATATTCAATCCTACCTGAGTACATAAATACTACCATGGCAATTATCGACCGCCGATAACCCTAGTCTCCGTGGCTGAATCAAATTGTCGCCGTACCAAAGACGTCAACCTTGATGGGGCGACAGATGGGAAGCGTGTGAATTGCTTGTCGACGAAGTGAGAAACCATATTCAAAGAGTACCCCAGGATATACCTGGCGCCTTTGGGGGAAGGACAACGTGATGGAGCCTTTAACTGGTGAGGAGGCTTTTCTCAGTAGGTTATAGTTTGGTTGATGGAAACACAAACCGGATATTCCAGACGACAGCGACGTAACTGGATTAGCTCGCAAGGGAGACTAGACAGCAGGAGTACGTACTTGTGAGAAGCGCAAGTCATTGTGTGCGTGAGTGTAGATAGACGTGTCGAGCGACGTGCAAGACTGATGCGAGTCTCAAGACTCAGAGTGACACGGCCGCGCGGAGCCATCACGATGCTTCGACATGTACCTTGGTTAAATTTGTGGTGTGTAGTAAAAGGGCGCAAACGCACCATCGGATTGTACAGCATGATACTGAGCAAACGAAGGCTTGGTCGAGGACTCGTCGAGGTCGCCACTTGATGATTCAAACCGGACGCCGCGACAAAAAAAAAAAACAGGAACTGCCTGTAATAATATTGAGGGCACGCAGATGAATGAAACGATACCTTGGAAAGTAGCATAAATCGTCCGCGACGCAAGTGCAGCCCAACACCAGATGTGGATGATTAGAAGGGGCAGGTCGGATTTGCGTTCGTACTGTGGGTATTTGTTAGCAGAAAATGCAAAGAGGAAGGGAGTGCTGACTTTGTGGCACTTGTCGACAGACGGCCTGGGGCTTGCAGCGGCACTTGGATGAGGGGGCATCTCCGTGTCCGTGGTCGTCACGAAGCCGATGAAGGTTATTGAAGGTAAGGACGAAGACGCACAAGACGGTGACAACGAGGCGGAGTCGGCGACGTCGGACTCGGGGTACATGAGCTGGGAGGTCTCAAATGATGATCCGCCCCGCATGGTAAAAGGGCACATCTAAGATCATGGGCACGATGGGCACCGCAAGCGCGCAGCATGGCGCGAGCGTCAACAGTAAATTGTCCGCGAGTTTGGGGGACGGTTGGCACCACAGTGGTCGTCACAGATAGACCAGCCAACGGTTTGGAAGAGAAGTAAGCGCGCGCCGGGTGGGTAAGAAGAAGTTGAAACGCACCGAATTCCGCGCATCTCTTCTTCAGGAAGCCGGGTCGAGCACCACCAGTGCCCCTATGAGCACTCAGGTACGAAGGCGGTCAAAGCTAGTCATGTGTGGTGAGAGCGATGAAAAAAGGAGCGATCAGTGTCCACCAGACTAATGAAGAACACGCACGGACTTCTTTTGCTCGATAGTCAGATATTCGGGGCAAGTTTGAAGTATCTTTCGGTTTCATAGGGTCCTGTGGATGTCACATTACCGTTGGGAAAGAAACGAGGAAGTGATGGGAGACTTACATGGCCTTCTTGGTGGATCCACAGATTCATCGATTAAGAGGTTGATTTCTCTGAAAAGGGTGCTTCAGGTCGATATCGGCGTGTAGGAGTACTCCACCTACCGTATGAGTCTATTCCTGGGCCCAACGGGACGTGCGATGGTACGCGATGAGCGAGATCGTGGTCAAATCGTGGTGGCGAAAGGTAAGAAGCGGAGTTTGAAATCGCGACCACGTGACATTGATTTCGCGCGATTCTGCAGCCTGCTTCCGATTCGCAAAGCTTTGCGTTTTTAATGGACATAGTATTATTGAATGTAATAATAAGTTGCATTCCGTGTCCTCACGGAGGTTTGTGGCACGAATGGGCCCCATATTCGGTCATAGATTGAAGGCCCGTATTGTGCGAGTAGAATTAGCCCAGGAAGTCGTCGAAAGATGAAGAACTGGCAGAGAAAGAGCGAAGGGGAGAAGTAGCTCGTTGGGGTAACATGACATAGGAGGGCTGATGGCGGGTCACGCCAAGGCTTGCCAAAGACAAAGCCGGCATCAAGTCCACGTGTGGGTAGGGCGGTCGCCCGACAAAAGCAGCACACAGACATCGTGCAGATAGGGTCGGGTGTTGACAAAAGCGATGTACGGGTGGGCCCGTGTGCCGACAAAGACGACGTGCGGGTGGGATTCTGTGTTGACAAAGGCGACGTGCGGGTGGTGCCGTGTGTCGACAAAGGGGACATGTGGGGATATTAGCACGTTCCCGAAGTCACGGCGCACGACCCGCGCTGTGGTCCCGGGAGGCGGTGCCATGCGTGGCGTGGGAAGGGCGCGGGGCGGGCAGATGTGTGACGTCGGGTTGGGGCGGGATGGTGAGGTGCGTGGCGTGGGATGCGCGCGGGATGGGCGGCTGAGTGGTGTGGGCTGGACGCGGGGCGGGCATCTGCGTGACGTCGGGTTTGGGCAGTACCGTGATGTGCGTGGCGTGGGCTGGGCACGGGGCGGGCAGCTGCGTGACACCTGACCTGGCCGAGCGCGACGGCGAGCATCAAGCAACTGTGATTCAGCCTGGTCACAGGGGCGCGGCTTCTTGCCTCGGCTTTCAAGGCTCCATCAACGCTTCGCTCGGCATTACTCGCCGCTCGCGCCCACCCAGTTTTCAAATCCAGTCCAAAAATCCACCAAGTGCAGTCAAAAAGCACGATAAGTCTTTGTTGGATTTGTAGTATTTAATTAGACACTTAGTTATACCTTGGTAATACAACATGTAAATCTCACAAAGACCTTTGTGGCATGTCACACGGACATGCCGAGTACATGACTGAATCGCACTTGAATTTCAAGTGCCGCGTTCGGTGCCCCCAGTGTCTGGGACCCCTTATTTCACTTTTTGGAACTTGTTCGGATGGCTCTGAAAACACGTTTAAAAGGGTCGAAAAAAAATCGAGTTTTTTTAGGGGTACATTTCCGCGTAGAACGGTAAAGAATGTCCATTCCGTACAACAAAAATCGACTCAAAACACCGCAGATTCACGCAGAACGGCCTATATCAAGCCCAGATTTCAGTACAAAATTCCCCTTTCGGTCACTTTTCCTGAGAAAATTACCCGATTTGGCTGTGGCTGTGCTCGGCTAATAGGGTAGGATGGGTCTGGAGGTCTTATTGCACTTTTCCGACCCTGTGTGGCAAATTTTAAGGATGGTTGCCTCTTGTGTTTGGTTCGGAGGCTCCTGCCCGCCGACTCGGATCAAAGCCTTTTTCTTCCGCTCGCTTGCCTCGTCTCGCACAACGGTCGCCACTCCCTACACATTCTCACTGTCAATACAGCCCGTCAACTCCCTTCTTGCTTCACCTTCTGTTGCCGAGTCTCGGGTTCCGCTCAAGTTCCGCTTTGAATCAAAGCGGAACTATTTAAGTTGGTATCAAAGCCTTGATACCAACCTAAATGTTCCTCCGAGTCAGTAACCGGGCGATCCTCGCTTATTCGGGATCTGCAACCAATCATACATACCAGAGTAACCAGACGAAGGATATAAGGTGGGTATGGATCCAAACTCGAGAAGTCGCAATCCTTCTTCTATTCTTCCCCTTCTGTTCTTGACTTGAACCCAACCTCTCATTCTCTTGATTTGAATCATCAAGTCCTTCGTTGCAGCAGCATCTTTTTGCCATGGTTTCGACCATTGCGGCCCAGCGCTCGATTACTGTTGATGTCCCTCCCCAACTTCTCGCGTTGCAGCTCACAATCCGTGGGATTAGGTCTACAACGCCGGGCCTTTCAAGTTCACCATCTGGTACGCACCTTTGCTCTCTCTTCCTGTTTCTCCGTGCTCATTTCTCGTGTAGGCCAGCGGGATGTGTATCCTTGCGAGGCGGGGATCAATACGAATTAACTACACCCGTAGTACTTCACCAGCAGTGGTGGGCAACCCTCACAGCCAACTCTGGGTGAGCCCAGCGCCTCGGACCCAGCGATTCGATGACTTTACGCTCTACCTCAGATGGGACCTCTTTTAGCAAAGCCACATTCCAGGTAGCGGCGGTCTCCGCGGCAATATCTTATCATCTTTGACACGCAGCTAAATTATCCGTACGACGGTCGTATCTGGGGCCGCCGCGATTGTGGCTTTTCGTCCAACCCTGGCCCCAGCTCGTGCGTTGACGGCAGCTGCAACGGCGGACTCATAGATGTACTCCCCCTTTCTGTATCTCTTTCCTTCCTTGCCCATCAGTATGAATCGGGTTTGCGCCTTTGTCAGCGGTACGGCGGGCCTGAGGCGGATTTCAAATATACTTAGACTGGCGCTGATGGCTCTCCAAATCAAGTTGTTCCACCTGCCACCTTGGCGGAATTATATATGGGCCATAGCGGTATGAGCGACTTCTACCATGTCTCTCTAGTTGACGGATACAACCTGCCATAGGGATATCAGTTTTTTCACCGGGATCTAGGTCTATAATTCGTTCTTGCGCTTATCATGATCGTTCCAGTCTCGCGCATCGATAACAACGTCGTATGTCCCGCCCCCTCCCGTCCATTTGATCTCGGCCCTAACTGTACTTAGAACAAAATGGAGACACTTACTAAACACTTATACTTCTCTAGGCCCTTCTTTGCTGAAAGGACAGTTGGACTCCTCAAGTTTCGCCGTCGTCTTCAAGAGCGGCTGCACAGTGGATGGGCTGAACGGCAATAGCGGTGCACGTTCGAAAGTATCGGTGAGAAGCGGCATCGTGAGCTCGATGCACAGAACAAAAAGCCCCAAAAAACTACAAGATATGCCACTGCGAATCAAACTGCTAAAATCCAATTAAGCGCCAAGACCATTACCTCCGCGTGAGTCCTTCAGTCCTCCAGTCCCTCCACCAGAACCAAATTATGAGGTTGATATGAACCATGACACATTCCTCCCTTTCCCTCCACGCGGAGATAATCCGGGCTCTGCAGCTGTTCATTTGGGTGCGCCCACTTCTGTTGAGTCGGACTGGAATAACGACTCGGAGCTGTGCACCTCCGAAGATGAGGCCGAAAAACTACAAGGTTCAATAGATGTTGGTCTCCTTTCCGAAAAAGCCTCAGGTACGATCTCTTCTGCTAGTAACGGAGTGCGATGGATCATCCAGAGAAAGTGGAACAGTAGACGAGAATTTCCTGCTCATCAACCTGAAAAACTTCGCGTTTATCCTGACACCGCTCAATGCCGCCCTGTTGATCGCAGAAGACAGAACAAGCCATCGACGTGGGCGATGCGAGTAATGACTTCTGCGGTGTCTTCCAACCGGACAACGGCGATGATCCTGTGCTAGCTAAGGATCTACACCGTGCCAACATCAGGGCGATGAAAGGCAGATGTTTTCTCCTTCGTAAGCCCGCACTTGTTTTTGTGATCTCCCTCCCCTCCCACCACGGCGCATGTCATCAATCCTTACCTATTTCAAGGAGAACTGATCGAATCGAAGCTCTTCCAGCTGGCCACAAGCAGTAGCTCCGTCGGTGAGATGCTGTCTTTCCATAAACCAAAGCTTAAACACGTATAGAACTATTCCGAACCAAAGTCCAAGCCGGAGAGGACAATTCCTTCATGATTTCTCAGAGGTACTTGAGATCCCACGAAATAAAAATTTGAATCTAACTTTTGCTTGCTAACCCGCGCCGAAGTGAAAAAAAAATGGAAAGAGTTACTTACATAACCTGTGGCAATTTGCAAAGTCAATTCGCATTGCTATGCTTGTTGCTCCTTACCTGAGTAAGGACTGGGAGCTCACCAAGGAGCCTATAAAACACGCTGGTGTAACAGCGGCTGGAGGATACGGAACATGTTCTGAAGCCAAAAAAGAGATGCGAATCGGAGTCGGATTGAAAATTTCTTATGTTTCTGTATAATATTTTGCACTCTTCAGGGGTCCCAACAGTTATTTCACGTGCAATGGACCTTGTTGAATCTATTTGTACTACCTCGAGTGCGGGTGGAAAACACGCGGTCGACTTTGTGCGCGCGTCACGACTTGGACTTGACGCGGTGGGAATGTATCACGTGATCGCTTCCTCTTGCCTTCCCCCGCCATCTTCGCGCTCATAGGCCTTCCTCCCGCAACGATACTCTCTCTTTCAGTTTTCAAACGATTCTAAGACCCTTTCCAAAGGCTCCTGCAACTTTGTTTGGTCAATTTGAGTCCCATTCAGCCAATCAACGCGTGAAAATTGAATATTCCGTCCATTCGCCAACAAGGACGTGCAGTCCTTCTCTGCGTGCCAGGGTTCCTTCCTAGTGGACACATATGTACTGTAAGTCATCCAATGTACCCCATCCAACCCATTTTTCCTTCCTGCATGCCGAGATTTGAGCCACAGGCGGGACACCGGTCGGCGGGTTGGGAAACCATCGGGTGGGGTCTCTTGACCATTTGTTTCCGGGACTCGTGTCGATATATACCCTCTCTAGATGCTCTGGGTGAACGTGCGCTACCTTTGAAGCTGAAATGGAACCCTCGCTTCGCTGTCGCACGAGGACCTTGCGCTACTTCAGCGGCGCATCTTTCCCCTCAATTGCAAAACCCTCTCGCTGCAGTAGCTTGAATAAGGTTTGCGCTCCGAGCGTTGTCAAGCATCCTTCTGATGTTGCGCCTTCCAGATCTGCCCCGTGCGCCTCCTTCAACGATCGCTCGGACTGAGCCCGACTCCCGGGTCGACTGCGAGGGCCGTATACGCGAAATGCGCCGCACTACGAGCTGTCGCATAAGTGGTGGGCATACATGGCGGAGGGCAAGGACACTGTGATAGGCGCGAAGGTGACTTCCATGGGAGGACCTGCGGCGTCATTAGGTCCGTATTACGACTTTTCCTGCTGAACTGTACGGTAATTGACGTCTTCACAACCCCCTTGGCTGCGACGTTGCCTCGACTACGCTCGCGTGTCGGTCGACGAGCTCATTGCGCGCGCGGCTACGCTCGCTGAGGTGTTCAAGACGCCTTCCGCGCGCTGAACCCGCCGCTTGTGCAGACCGGGCGCGGGTGTGGGCTACTCAACGCCGTCGTGAACGATACCTGGACCCTATCCGCATGTGCTACGCGAGTGCCCGCCCCGACCGGGGCCCAAATCGACTCACCAACGCCCCACTGTGCCGTTCCGCGCAATCTCCCCAACAAGGCCCCCCTGCTCCTCTCTGTTGTCACGAATCCCACAAGAAGCCGGTAGGTGATCCGTCTACCCCCATTTTTTCGTCCCTCCGATTGAGATTTGACCCATATCAGGTACACCGAGTGGATCAGGAACATGGTGGGGTGAGGACGTCTGCCCCGAATGTACTGGGACTAACGCACCCATGTACCACCTTTAGGGCTCGAAATCCATCCTCAGCACGCACATTATCGTCGAGACGATGCATGTACGTCTTCTTCTTTCGTTCGTTTGTTCTTCCCTTATGACGACTGTAGTCCCCATTTTTTCTTTCCTCTGTAATCCCATCCACCTTCATCCAACTTCATCTGCCCACTCCTCCCTTCTGAATAACTTTTCGTGTCCCTCTTTCCTTCTATCTCTGCTAGATTCCCATTTTCTCGTCTAGCTTGCTCTCGTCTAGCTTGCTTACCCGACAACTGAGCGTTGTTCTGTGTTAATAGACTTTCCTCCCTCCCTGGCCCCCTGCCCTCGACGCGCTCGAAAGGCCGAGTAACGCCACAGCGTAGGAGGTGTGCTTCCCTTATTGTATGCTCCTCCATTAGTTCACCCACCGTGTGCGGCTAGACGTGCCCTAGACAGCCACTCAACTCGTTCTGCGTGCATCTCCCCTGGCTTTTGCACGCCGCTGCAAGGATGACTGGGGTGTACGCAGTCTTCCCGGGTGCGCTACGGTGGATGAATTGTGGTTCCACGTCGATGAGTGGTCACTTTCTCGTTGCCCTACACCTTTTCGACACTCCCTCCCTCCCTTCTGTCCCTCTGCTCAGTAACCTGACAACACCTTTGTCACAGAGTTTCGAGCATTTACGCTGTGCTACCATCATATCCACGGTTGGCAGATGCTGTACATGCTGAATGGGGAGGGGAAGCTGGCGAGGGTAAGTCCCTCTTCGCTCTTTCTTCACCCCTTCGAGGTTAGGGCGCTCGAGAATGCTGGGGTTGGCGAGGCGGAAATTAGGGATACTGGGGGAGTGTCTCAGTGGATGCGGATATCATTTTTGCCCTTCGTCTGTTCTATCGAATCTTAATGCTAACAACTGCTCAGGATGTATATTAATTGCTGCGCGAGTGGAGAAACCAACTTTCTCGGCGCACCCCCTCCCCGTATCGAAACTACCGAGGTGAGCCTTCACCTTTTTTAACTTCATCTCATGTCAGCTCGCTAATCATCTACATATTAACTGACACCTACTTTCTCGATCGAATACGGCAAAGAAGACTTCAAAATTCAAATGGCATTAGCGGTAAGTTTCCGAATCGACTCTATTCCCAACCCGTCTGATTTCATTCACTTCCCGCGATCCGACTCTGAACTTTTTGCCTTGTACGGTGCATATTCGAGCGAGCATTACACTCTTCCCATTGACCGCGAGGCTAACGTGATTTCTGATCAGGACAGGTTTATCCGATCTTTTTCAACAATATTTTCACCGACGGTACTTGCAAATTTTGCTTATCCTAATTTCCGCTTGGTCGAATGTAGTATTCGGTTCAATTTGCGCCCTGGTGAGTCATCTATTTTTCTTTTCGGTCTCAATTTGTCTGATTCCTCATAGGTCGCTTCGAAAACCGAGTTGAGCACACGGCGGGGGTTTGAAGTGGGCAGATTAGGTATACAGCCATGTATTTATGTACAAGTAATAGATTTCTTTTGAAACCCCATCTCGAAGGAAATATACAATCGGCCTGATTGAGCAGTTCAATCAACATGATTGACTGGACGCACTCCGGCTGAGTGTACCACACACTCAACCTGATTGCGTTTTCTGCCAAAAGTCAATCAACCTGAGTGTAAGATTACACTCAGGTTGATTGACCGACTCACGCGGCCTGAGTGATTCGATACACTTGGCCTGAGTGAATCAACACACTCAGGCCGAGTGTAATCTCTCCCCACAGTGGGGAGAAGCTGGACAGCTAGGGACAGGGCAAGAAGCAGGACCATCTTCGCCCGAGGACATGTTGGCTACTTAACCCAACATTTAGTAGACTGGAGGGGCCATGGAGAGGACATACCGGGGCACAAAGCAGTAGATGGAGCGATGGGCACAAGAAGGGAGGGTGTTGCATATAAATGAAGGCACCACATGGCTTATCGATTGTGGCGTATGCCAGGGCAGGTGACACCTTATATGTAGTCTTCAATTCCCATTAGATCTTGCCTCGTTTGGCAAAATCTATCTGACATGGTGAATAGAAGCTTAGTGCCGAACTGCACTGGAACGTGTGTCCTGCCCTCGCAAAAGCTACATCACACATGCTGCAAACATGTAGTGGTCACAGGAGTGATCTCTTTGAAACAACTGTGGAGAAAGACTGATATCCCGACCTCACATGGACAAGCCAGCGGTATGTTGTACAGGATACATGAGAATGTTCTCCCTTCAAAGGATCAGACCGGTTGGAGCTTGTCATTCTTGCTGTCAAAAACAATCATAGTCTCGTTACCAGAAATTATAGGGTAGTAATTTATCCACTGAAAACTCAAAATGCTCAACCAGTATCATGGGACAGACGATAGATAATTTCGGGTAACTTATGTGCCAAGAATGTGGAGCTGACATGGACAAACATGGGAGGAAATACATGTGGTAGGGAGGTAGCATTACACGGCACGGTCCGAATAAGGAAGACCGGTTTCCAGGGATTATCCCGGTGTACAAAAAGTAAAAATACATCATCACCCCTGGACCTCTCTCCGCCATCTAAGCCCCGGGGGCCTAGTCACAGACCACATAGGTTTCCCCGTGCCCCACAGTAGACCCCAGACAATGAAAAGAGGCAAAGAAGATGACCTAGAATATTTAGCTATGTAGAACTTCAAAGATTCCTTCTACTTCGACGGTACACAGGGACAGCATAAAATTCTGCAAGGACCTCATACACAAATTTCGCAACCAGAACAACAGTTGAGCGCTCATAAATCATAGCCATCAAGAACTCAACACTTGTGAGTTCAGCCAATTTGTCTTTCACTCAAGTGCGCAAACCTGTTGCTGCAATACCAACACACACCGGTGATAAGCCGTTGATAAGCCGTGAAATTTGCCAACCGTGCAAATTAAGTATAAACACGCACATCAAAGGTTAACATCTACTCCAGGTGTTTAACTAATGGTCATACAAACTGCGAGGCACACAGGCACCTAATTCTGGAGAGCGTTACTTCCAATGACGGTCTCTTCCTCTATTCAGGGGTCAGATTTGGAATAAGGAATTCAAACGGATTAGTCGCGAATCATAGCAAGGTCTGGAGGCCTTAATTCTAATGACGGTTTCTTCCATTTCTCGGGAATCATATTTAGAATAAGGACCAAAGGCCGCGCACACCATCACCCATAGCCTATTGACAGTAGGAATGGAAGCCGCAGGATCCAGTCACTCAGGAGTCATCATTATCCACTCTAGTAATTTTGGTTGCTTCCATGAAATAAGGACTTGTCGAAGGAAACATACCTTTGTGGTTGTTACTTTGTACACTAGAACGCGACGCGACCAGTCACCTGATCAATTTATCTGCACGAAATAGGACCGACCGCTTAATTCCGAAACGGGATTATTCGGCTCTATCCATATATGGCTTCTTGGGATGTCAACCGATCATGGCAGTCTAATTCTACACAATATAACTCGAACGTCTGGATGATAAAACATATCATCCAGGGTATCTACAGAAAGCCACTGAAGAGGGCTATCTAATTCTGAGATCCAGAACGAGAAGGGAACCTGGGACAAGGAGTTATCAAGGATTATTTCCACCTAGGGGATAACCATTGATTTGGTGACATGATGATCGTACGCCAGGAGTTGCAACTGTCAAATTAGTAGACAAGGGAAACCACGATCAGCCAATGGGGCGCCAGAACGTGCGCATACAATATAAACGGACGGCTAAACTGTACTATAAAATACCCGTAGCCTTGTAATAGCGGACATGTAAGCTATAATTCTGTAGAGTATATAAGTAGCCAGCGGTAGTGTAGTACAGCACCAAATCTGTCCCGAGAGAGTGAGGAGCTTGTTGGCCCTTACGTATTTAAGGCATTGTTTTGGGGCTTGTATTCCATTTTGAATCAAGTTGGTTGTGGATTGGAATTAGTGACTGAAGACCTCCGTGGCATTGACTGAAGACCTCCGTGGCAAATTGACTGAAGACCTTTGTGGCATTGA
Source organism: Mycena galericulata (assembly GCA_029289565.1). Taxonomy (NCBI): domain Eukaryota; kingdom Fungi; phylum Basidiomycota; class Agaricomycetes; order Agaricales; family Mycenaceae; genus Mycena; species Mycena galericulata. The sequence continues at coordinate 429,764 of JARKIA010000147.1, forward strand.
CTGAAGACCTCCGTGGCAAATAAAGACCTTTGTGGCATCCTAGGACAGGATCGTCCAACAAATAATAGCTGGTTAATAGCCGTTATACCTTGCAATAAACCCCACCCGTTCGACTTAATTGACACAATTGTCCATTAAGATCAAATAGACCGCATCTTAAAATCGTTTGAAAGCTTAAAAGCGAAGCCAACCAAGTTATCTAAAGGAGAATTAAGTTCTATCCTGGTCCCTTGGATCTTCTATCGATCCAATAAGACCCGTATCTCGTCAGGCTTGTCAAGACTGTGTGTACTAGGAGTGTGTGGTGTAGTTGGAATTAAGCATTAGTTGTTCGTTTGAGTTGTCTAATCTCACTTGGTGAGTTTGGGAAACTCAGTCGTTCGATTTGGTGTTTGTTTTAGTGCATTACTATTCTCAGTGCTTGACCCTGAGCAACCGTTTCACCGTGTAATCAAGTACATCTGAATTTGCGCATTTTACGCATTTCCAGCTGTCAAGCATGTGTGCTACATACCTAGAGGCTTTTGGGAGCTCCGAACGAGTAGCCTAACACACTGTAAGACTCAGACTGGGTTTTTTTGACCCGTTTTGCTGATCAAATTCCCCATTTACCCGGTGGACGGGTTAGAACCTGGTTAACCCCAACTGGGTTACTATTAACCGTTTTAAATGGGTGATTCGGTTTCACCCGTTTACCCTGCATCTTTCACCCGACCACATTCAGCCCGCTATTTTGCTAATATTTAACCCGTTTACCTTGTTATTGTACCCCGAAAAAATCGGGTGAAAGTAATCCAATTTTCAACTGGGTTTCCATAAAAACCCGTTGATAAGCCATGTAATCAAGTACACCTGAATTTGCGCATTTTACGCATTTCCAGCTGTCAAGCATGTGTGCTACATACCTAAGAGGCTTTCGGGAGCTCCGAACGAGTAGCCTAACAAGTCTAATAGCACTAGGGAATGAACCGGGAGGATCTATAGCGGTACCTCCACAAATGGGGCCAATATATGTCTTACTCGAGTAAGGAACTAGACTATCGTGGCAGAGAAACTAGGTTATATAAAGCCTAAGGCTGCTTGCTGGGACGCTTACCAAGGAGATGGGAAGGAAACTATCATATTTGCACAGTGGCGGAACCAAGTCCTTCATAGAAGATTGACTAGACTAAGATTGTCCATGTTTGACACAAAGGACTAGCGCGTTCAGGCCACATGATGGGAATGGCTATTGGGAGAAGGCAGATACTGCCAAGACGGATAGCATCCAAGAATAGAACCGGCAATTCCGGACCTAGGCAACCAGCATCACTATAGAGATCGCGATAATCCTTAAATCGGATAAGGCATCCTAGGTTCCTAATCGAACCATGGATAGACGGGTTGAGCTAACCTATGACTATGGGGTACCGTATTAAAGCTACGATGGCAGGCTAGACGAAGAAGACCCTTCCGGGCTCGGGACATAGAGCCACAGACGAAGAAGACCTTACTTGAGCAAGGCATCAGTTGCCAAGAAGAGCTCCTTGATGGATCAAACCAACGACCGTGTGCAGCTGTCAGAGCACGCCTTTACTGGCCAATCAAGAACGAGGGACGCCGACGGAGACAGGAGGCCGTACGAGTCATATTAGAGAGCAAGTAGCGTAAATCAAGTAGTGTAAGCAGGTTGAGAGTAGTATAAATAAGGGGCAGAAAGGGCAGGAACGGGAGCGCATATCCCTTGGAGGCAGGCACCAGAGTTGGTTGTCCTTGTTTGTTCCACTAGATTTGATTAGCTCGGGCCTAGCCCACAGACACCTAGCACCAGAAATAGATTTGGATTTGGATCAGACCTTAAAAATATAAGAAACCTCGAGAACTGGGTCGAAAACCCTTTGAATAAGGCCGAAAGCCGACATCAGTACTGAGCCGAAAGCTCTTTTAAGGCCGAAAGCCGTCAGAACCAGTCTCGTTGAATCATATTGAGTCGAAAGCTCTCTTAAGGCCGAAAGCCGAACATCTGTACTGAGCCGAAAGCTCTTTAAGGCCGAAAGCCATCCAAAAACCTTGGTGTATAACCACAAACCCGTCTATTAGACACCCAAACCCGACCTTGTGTCATTAAACTCTATAAACATCGTACATTGTACCGCATTTAGTCTTGAAATAAGACCAGAACTACCCAGACAATATCCAAGAACCTTACTCAAATAAGACACCTTAATTGAGTAGCGATCTTAGCAAGTACCCCTACGAGTACAGACTAGCTATAGGGTCAACAAACCGTTGATTCAAACCCCGAACTACCCGACTCAAAGCTCTCAACACAAGAGGAGTGATTGGTTGTAGTGTGATTTGGTTGTTAGTGTATAGTGGATAGTTCATTTGTCCATTTGCATTTAGCGGCTTGATAGCATTATTATTTCCTGCCGTACTTCGAGAGCCCCCGTCTCATCTGGAGCCCACCGCGAGGGGATTATAGCAGAAACTGTGATAGAAACTAGCTTTCGGAATAGGATTTGTCCTTACTCGAGTAGTGAAAGTCGTACTCAAACAAGTGCGAAGAACTCGAGTCTTTCAATTGAAAGCTTGAGTTAAGCTGGTTCATCACGTCACCTAAGACGAACCCAGCTACAAACCGTTCATCTTCGGAAGAAGAGTATCAAGGAGAAGGTTCTCAAGAATTTCAGTCTTGGACCAAACCTGCTCCAAAAACCCGTACAACGGAGAGATCAAAGAGTGCCGGATTAGTTCCAGCTCTTACCTTTTCAAAGAAAAGGATTCCTTCAGCTGCAGACAGAGCCCGTACTACCGCTTCACAGCAAACAGTACAAAGACAAACAGCCTACGAGGAATTACGATCCGAGACCTTACAAAGTGAGGGCGAACTAGCTACTAGCCAACCCAGCACATCTCGAATTGAAACTCTCGAACCAGAACCTAGTCCTCCAGGGAGTCCTTTAACTCCTATAGTGCCTAGTCCGAATCCCACAACCGTTGTAGTTCAAGCAAACGTTACTCAATTAAGCGTACCAATGTCTACTACTACAATAAAGGTCCCGGTCCCTTGGGACACCAGAAATAGCCCGTCCTTCGATGGCAGAACCGCCGCAAGCTTGATGAAATACCTCAAGCATTGCAAGATGATAGTAAAAGAAGCCAATGTAACGGATGAAGAAGCGAAGAAGGACGTAGTCCTTAGATTTGCATCCTTATCTGTACAAGAAGAATGGTCGAGTCTGTCCAGTTATAACCCCCCAGGCACATTTGATGAATGGGTGGCCGAGATAGAGGAGTTATTTCCCGATATCAAAGCTTTCAGGGTTGGTTCAATCACCCGTCTTCAAGAAATCTGCAACGAACACGTTGGGATAAAGAAGTCAGACCAAGGTCTGATAAAGCGCTTGAACATCCAGTTCAAGCTGGAAGCAGCAAAGCTTAGAAACCCACCTAGTTTGGTTACAAACACAGCACTGGTAGACAAGTATTTAACATGCTTTGAACCGCCGTTTGCTTTAGAAATCGGTCATATGATTTCTCGAGTAATGTACGACCAGATAGCTGGGTTGACTAACGTCCCAAACCCTTTGCCCGCTCAAATTGATAGGCCCGAAAGGACTATAGAACTTGACGAGCTATTCATCTTAGTTGAAAGGCTTTCAAAGATAAATGTCAGACCCACTACTACGGGTATGAGTTTGTCTTCGGCTGCTCTGCCAACGTCTGGAGCGCCTACTCAGGCAGCAGACTGGGCAAAAACTGAAATGAGGATTAAAGACGAAGTTAGAGACCAAGTTGAGGCAGGATTCGCTCAAATCAAGGACACTCTAGTACTGCACAAGAAAGAAATGCGGGCAGAACTAGCTGAAGAGTCTAAGAAGAGTAGAGCTGATTTCAAGCAAACTATGGAGCAGTATATGGGCCAGAGTAATTGGAAGGGCAGAGATGCTCCTCCCCACCGAGATATTGTCCAAGCCGGGCAAGCGTCAAATCGCAACGGTGAAGATAGGACATTTAGGCAACCCAATAGGGATTGTTTTTATTGCTACCTTAGTGGACATATGGTCAGAGACTGCCCGTACAAGAGGGAACACATTGATGCAGCCAAAATTCTTATAGAAAATGGTCGTATGAAATTAGGAGACGGCTCAGCCTTTCCTAGATGGCCGGAGACCAAGAGTCAGAAACAAAGGGTTGATGACTACTATGCTAATAAAGTTGTTCCTGGGGCACCAGCTGCATTTATGCAACAATATTCGCACCCGAGAGTAGACCAGATTACGCAATTCCAGCAAGACATAATAGACAATTTGAACTCTGTATATGATAGTCGCGACGACGAGATCCGTTGCTTCCAAGTACAGAGGATTATTGGAGAAAATAAGGCTAGAATGGAAACGTACCTCCCGGTTGCTTCCTTTCAACAGAACCAGTACCAGCCACAAGTTTTTAATCAGGCAATGCCTACTCAAGTAGCGCCTAATCAAGCAATGGCTATGTACAACCCAGGGACTGTTCAAGCTTATGCTCCAGCTCCGCAAGTCTTTCAGACTCAGCAACCGTTGAATTTTCCCGTTACACCGCCACAATATGCAGTCAATAATGACCTAATGCCTAGGTCCCCTACGTATGATTAATGCCTAGAGTATAGGGACCCCCGAAATCCGCCGGATTCTTGGCTGTGGCCTAGGACCCAGGAAATAAATATTATTCCTCATAGTATTATTTCCCATACTTGGAAGGGATAGCTAAGGTATACAGCTACAAAAAACAATATTATAGACTTACAGAGCCACGGATGGGCAAACTATCCACTACTATCATTTGTGATACATTTTCATGAATTTTGTTCAAAGATTTAAAATAGCTAATATTAAGGCTTGATACGGGAGGCAGGACAAATTCTGGTAATTAATATTAATATGTCAACACCACTCAACTCTGCTGAATGGATGTAATAATATCAGTAGTCTATCATGCCTCACCTTGGCAGACCTAGCTGCTCGGAGCAGCTTATGCCAAAGACATTAAGGTTATAATATTTGCAGCTGTAACGTTCATAGATCTGCTAGCTAATGACTTGATAGCCATAATATCAATGCACCTCTACAGTCCCTTCTGCTGATGTCACATCCAATATTTCTCTGCGCTGTCCTTGCAAGTCAGCCCACCAAATAATTTGGGTGAGATAATATTATTGCCCTTGGCTTCCTCGCTCAGCCGGCCAGGTAGTAATATTACTACTACCTGTCCCCCTGTCCTAGCTCATGATGCTCAAAATATCGCCTTGGTGGCCATCTCTAGTCCGCCGACCAACAGGGATAATATTTCTGCCACCTAGCTGCTCGTTTCTGCCAATGTTAAACCTGACTGGCCTCTAATATTTCAGACCGTAGTGGTCTCGGATCTGCTGCCTAATGGCCTGTAGCTATAATATTACTCCACCTCTGCTGTTCCCTTCTACTAATGGTGCATCAAATATTTCTCTGCTCTTTCCCTTCAAGTCGGCCCACCAAATAATTTGGGTGAGATAATATAATTGCCCTTGGCTTCCTCGTTCAGCCGACCATGTAGTTGGCAGAGATAATATCAACAGTAGCTGTCCCTCTGGTTTAGCTGATGGTGTCCATAATATTGGCCTTGGTGGCCATCTCGAGTAGGCCAAGCAACAAGGGATAATATTTTGGCCACCTAGGCCGCTCGGTTCTGCTGATGCCAAAGTTGATAGGCCTCTAATATTTCTTGCCGTAGTGGTCTCGGATCTGCTGGCTAAGGACCTGTAGCCATAATATTACTGCCCCTCTGCAGTTCCCTTCTACTAATGGTGCATCGAATATTTCTCTGCTCTTTCCCTTCAAGTCGGCCCACCAAATAATTTGGGTGAGATAATATAATTGCCCTTGGCTTCCTCGTTCAGCCGACCATGTAGTTGGCAGAGATAATATCAACAGTAGCTGTCCCTCTGGTTTAGCTGATGGTGCCCATAATATTGGCCTTGGTGGCCATCTCGAGTAGGCCGAACAACAGGGATAATATTTCTGCCACCTAGCCGCTCGGTTCTGCTGATGCCAAAGTTGATAGGCCTCTAATATTTCTTGCCGTAGTGGTCTCGGATCTGCTGGCTAAGGACCTGTAGCCATAATATTACTGCCCCTCTGCAGTTCCCTTCTACTAATGGTGCATCGAATATTTCTCTGCTCTTTCCCTTCAAGTCGGCCCACCAAATAATTTGGGTGAGATAATATAATTGCCCTTGGCTTCCTCGTTCAGCCGACCATGTAGTTGGCAGAGATAATATCAACAGTAGCTGTCCCTCTGGTTTAGCTGATGGTGCCCATAATATTGGCCTTGGTGGCCATCTCGAGTAGGCCGAACAACAGGGATAATATTTCTGCCACCTAGCCGCTCGGTTCTGCTGATGCCAAAGTTGATAGGCCTCTAATATTTCTTGCCGTAGTGGTCTCGTATCTCCTGGCTAATGGCCTGTAGCCATAATATTACTCCACCTCCGCCGTTCCCTTCTACTAATAGTGCATCAAATATTTCTCTGCTCTTTCCCTTCGCGTCGGCCCACCAAATATTTAGGTGAGATAATATTACTGCCCTTGGCTTCCTAGTTCAGCCGACCATGTAGTTGGCAGAGATAATATTATTACTACCTGCCCCCCTGGCCCTGCTCATGGTGCTCATAATATTGGCCTTGGTGGCCATCTCTAGTCTGCTGACCAACAGAGATAATATTTCTGCCACCTAGCTGCTCGGTTCTGCAAATGTTAACCTGACTGGGCTCTAATATTTTTGGCCATAGTGGTCTCGAATCTGCTGGCTAATGACTTGTAGCCATAATATTACTGTCCCTCCGCAGTTCCCTTCTACTATGGTGCATCTAATATTTCTGCCACCCAGCTGCTCGGTTCTGCCAATGTTAAACCTGACCAGGCTCTAATATTTCTTACCATAGTGGTCTCAAATCTGCTGGCCAATGACATGTAGCCATAATATTACTGCACCTCTGCAGTTCCTTTCAATTAATGGTGCATCCAATATTTCTCTGCTCTGTCCCTTCGAGTCAGCCCACCAAAGAATTTGGGTGAGATAATATTACTGCCCTTGGTTTCCTCACTCAGCTGACCAGCAAGTTAGGCGGAGGCATATTACTACTATACCTTTTCACCTAGCCTGGCTGATGGTGCTCATAATATTGGCAAGGGCTGCCATCTCGAGTCAGCCAACCAACAAAGAATACACCTAGCTGCTCAGTTCCACCAATGTTTGACCCGATACCTCTTTAGTATATGCAGATGTAGTAATTTCGAGTCCGCTGAGTAAAAGTGATAATATCCCTATCACCTAGCTTAGTTCTGCCAATCCTAACACTGATAGCCCAATAATATTTCCGGCCATAGTGGTCTTGGAGAAGGCGCTGGCCTAACCACAATATTGCTGCCTTCTGTGGCTCCCTTCTGCTTCTGTTGGAAATAATCTTTTTTTTACAGCCTCTTGCCTTGGCTTCCTCACTCAGCCAATGCTGCCTCAGATATGTCTCCTCTGCATGGCCTTGGGTAAGCTGACCTCGGGTCTGGGTGGAGGTAATATTATCACTGCCTTGCTACCTGGCACAGCTGACCAGGCGTTATATTCTTTGCACCACCGATTCAAGATGAAATCAAGTTTTCAATTTCTATGAAACCGTAATTAAAACTAGTCCGGGCCCTTTCTTCCTCCATCTCTCTTTCTTAGATGTACTTCTTGCCCACTGAAACATACTCTCACCATTCACTGCAAAACTCTTCCACAAGTCCACCTGCTTCTCTGCATAAGCCCTAAGCCCTGGCTCCCGTAGACCAGCATCTTCTACTCGCTGCTGCCACTGTTCTTGATAGTATTTGAAAGAGTTGATAGTCCAAACCATCTCGTTTGAAACGATTTTCTTTTCCTCAGTCCATCGCATAACTCTTGCCTTTGCACGTAGCCAGTTGACCCTGTAAACTGTGTAATGTCAGCGTACTTTCTCTAACAGTGGGGCAGAGTGAGGCATACATTCACTCATCTGTGCATTGTTTTCCATCTCCTCCGCTGCCCCTCCATCCTCTAATCTCCAGAACCAAGGAAGGGTGCTCGCCCGTTGTCCTGTCCTATTTGCCTCCGTCATATCCCCGGACATCTTCAGATCATCCTTGGTAATCGGTTTCCATTTCTTCCCCATTCCCATGCGGTGGAGGGCATTGCAGGCCTGGGTGTAAAGCTTCCAGTGCTTTCGAACTTCCTGGTCCTTCTTTTTGACTCCACTCCATGCTCGTAACTTTCCTTTTCCCCCACTTGCATCCCGTACATTGTTGCGGAGCATCCATGCTTTATCTCCCAATGCCAACCTTAGCTTCTCAAGAGATTGGTTTATTTGGCCTTCGCGAAGTGTGGCTTCCTGAATCTGGAGGGACCTATACATGTCATTCGAAAGTCGACCTTGCTTCATGTTGGAGGGCAATGAGAGGCGCATTGTTTCCACACTCGCAGTTGTCCCTGTATCAGAATCATCCTGGTTGTTGTCGTCATCCCAAGTGTCGTCTTCATCTCCTGAATCCAGGTCATCTACCATGGTAGTAGAATCGTACGTGTGGTCGCCATTTTCAGAGTCTTCATCATCACTGGGTTCGAGTTCCTCAGTGTCACTATCACTTTCGTGCTTGTGTATGAAAGAGACCATAGATTTGTGGAATTTTGTGATTCTCTTTTGAAGACCATCCTGCTTCAGAATTGTGTCTCTCTTCTGGGCTGTGGTTGGACGTTTCCCGAGTGATCTGATATAAATGGCAAGATTGTTCCTGGTAAAACTCTGTCAGCCAATACCAATGACGCGATTGGATAATACACACTGGGCTTGCTCAATATTGAGCCCCTCTGTAATTAGAGCAATAGATCCGGACAGCACTCCAGTCTCCTTGCGTTCCTTTTCTGTTAGTCGGAGACACATTTCTGTGACACCGGGGTCTCAACATAAACTGTAAGACCACTGGTATAGGATTCTGATGACATGCTTACTTTCTGCAGCTCCCGCCTTATAAATCTTTCTTCCCTGGCCCCCCGGGGCAAAGGCATCCTGCTCTTCCTGTTCCCATTTTGCGATAACATCATCTCCCACTCGCAGGGACAACTGCTCAAATGCTTCATTGAGTGACTCGAACCCTTCTTCTGCTCGATCCATCTTAGCAATCAATGCACGGACTGAAGATATTGTGAGCCTAGGCTTATTCCATAGTGATTGACTTACCAGAGCCAACCATCTTCTTCCAATTTGAATCATTCATATACCCATCCAGCACCTCCTGTCTGTGAGCTCGTGACATACTGCGGGTGCTTCCAGCAACCTTGTCTAGGGATGCCCACAATGTTTCGAGGATCTCGCCGTCAACCTGGCCAGATCCTTCCATGAAGTTGAGAGAGAACTCCCAGAAGCATTCCAGGATATGGGCGCCTAGATGAAATTTTCCGACTGCTGGAAATAATTCCAGATCTTCACGATAGAATAAATATTCTCCCTCCATGAACCGCTTCATCCAGTAGATCACCCATTGGCAACATACATCATACATCAACAGAATCTGTTTGATTTCTGGAGGAATTTGTCGAAAGACCTCTGATATTGCATAGTCAATGTTGACCTGTCTGATTACGGTTTGAGTAAATGGATAATTTATCAAATATAGATTTACTTCTCGCCCAGCTTAAATCCAACAACAGAGTGTGGATAGAAGCAACCATGTCTAGCACAGGCACATGCTCCGATTCCCGTTGAGTCAACCTCTTTACGTTTCACGTTGGTATCATTGACTGCACGATGATTGTTGCAGTTAGAGCGCTACAACATAACTGTCAGTCAATACTCAGAATTTGGGATGGATGACTATTTGCCTGTTTTCTCTCTGGAGTAATCCGTACGTGCTCATCATACTGAATAGATCCCACACAGAACATCTCGCCATCACTCAGGCGCACATCATCCCCAGGATTGCGCATCTTGAGGTTGTCAAGTTTGAAATTACCATCAACAACAATTTGGGGTCGATATAGTTTTCTAGGAAACAGATATCAAAACTCATTCAGTTTTCAATGGAACAACTCACGGATCAGATGAGGCCTTGACTTCATCTATGGACACATTTTTTCCAGGCTGTGGACATGTCACACAAAAGAGTGCCAGGTCTCCTGCACACCTCCCTCGATTCTGAGTATGTAATACTCCAGCACGTTTCAAAGCAGTCAAATTGCGCCACTGGCGGGAGCATCTGATGAATGCAGCATATACATTCTAGAGAGAAGGGTGGTTCAGCCTCTTAAAGTGCTCCATATAAAAACGTACTGGTGTTGACAAGGGAAACACAGGATTGGTGAGCCTTCGTAGCTTTGAAAGGAACGAAAGTGCTGCTGTTTTGCATTCCAATGTGTCGATGGCAAACTCATCCAGGACATTGAATGTAAATGCTGTTGATGGTCGGTCGGATGTGGCCGGATAAAATTGTGCTTCAAGGAGCTGCATATCCTGGGGCATAACTAGCCCGTCCTTGCCCATGCAACCACACCACCGAACTCTTCTCGAGAATATGCCTGTGGTGTGCACCAGTCGTAGGCGATCTCCAATGAACCCAGTTTGGACCTCATCTTCCCAACCATCTGCATTTGGGTCAGGATCCTCCATCACAATATCTCCATCCTCGTCAATGTGTGATGGCCCAGGATCGGTGTGCTGTGAGAGTGTTGGGCAGGGTTTCCCACCATGGCCAAAGAAGAGGGTTAATCCCATTTTATCCAAATCCAGAGGCTTGAAGAATCGGCCGTTCCATTTTTTGGGGTGGTGGAAAGGTGATGTTTGGTGTTTTTCCAGGCAACATTCTTTGCACCACAGTGCTTGCCCACTGCAGTCATCACAGCGGTAAAGACTGTCCGCTTTCGCACATTGGTTGCAACAAGAAGACAAAGGATATGCTTCATTTTCAATGATGCGTTTCAGATATAATATCCGATGGTGAGCCTTCCAATCTCGCATGTAATCATTTGAGGTCTGTGAAACCTGTGTTGAGAAATGTGCTTTGCCGAATATTATTTAAGAGCACATTACCTTTCCTTTTGTTCGGGATGCCGTTCCTACGGACTCAAGGCTTTCTAACTGAGGGTACTCGTGTTGTACAGGACTTGTGGCTCTCGGCTTCACAGGGGACCTTGTGGATTTTTTGGGTGATTTAGATGGTGATCTGGTTCTTGATGATGCAGAAATTATGCGTGGTTTTTGTGTAGCATACCCAGCACGCGTGCGAGCATCCTCAAAAACTGTGATTTTATCGGCAATGAGATCTTTTGGACGTAAGTTTCCCTGTCCCTTTTCTCTTGCAGTGCGCGGCATGAAGGATGAAGTCACGTGGGACTGTACAAGTATGGATACACACCAACTCTCCACTTACCACAACATGTCCGATAAGGCACACTCCGGAAAACAGAGCAGTGAGACTTCACATGAGTCGGATTCCCACCCAGGTGAGAATTCCCAAGAATCTTGGGTCAGAACAAATAACAAATACAACGGTGTATCAGACTTTGAAGATCATGAGGGTTTGACTGAATTTGCGAAGTATCAAGATAGTCTGGCCGCCTATGCCGAAAAAAGGCGTGAATTGGAGAACCAGAGATACCAAGAGAAGCTTAAAAATGTCGATGATGTTCGACACACATTGCAAGAAATTTACGCAAAGGTCACTTCCACCACCACAATTCGGGGACAATTTCTGACATAATCACAGTTAGAAGCACTGACTGCACGCACTGGGGTCCGAACTTTGTTGCTCAGTGCCCGTGGCCAATACGGAGACTTGATTGAGGCTGAAGTTCGTGGTACAGGAGACGGTGTGGACTTCATACAGACAGTATTCTTGATGGATACATTTGAATTGGCAGCACGGATGGATGCTTGGGCAGTCACAAGGGGGGGTGCTCGGTCACTAGACAATTAGGATGTACACCCCAAAAATGGAATAATCGAATTTCCCCCTGTACTACTTCCAATACCTCAATCCGCCTTAATTCATCAACCCCTTTAACCACGTCGGCTGCATTGACCAAGAAGCAGACTCGACCTGAAGCCGCTTGAACACATTAGCCCGCATGAAATGAGCAAGGCATATACGGTCTCCAGTTCCCCACCGACCAACAGAGTGAATCAAGGATTTCCCACATATCAGCACAACAGTTCCAGGATTGTAACAGACGTGTGCACCAAGTTGTGGAAGATCAAGGACAGCATGCTCTGGATTACCCCCGGATACCAGTAAGTCATACCATTCTGGACGGCCTCCTCGATCAATATGGGGGACGGTCACGCGGTTTACGATGACAGCAATTCCGGAGAAAAGTGAAGTCCACTTTTTCGCAACCTCCCGACATTCCATCTGGTAGCCAAGTTCGATGCGTGCTTCCAACCCAGCAGTGTACAAGCCAGAGTGAGTAAGCTTGAGAGCATAATTGAGAAAGGTCTCCAATGGGGCAATTGAGGCCATCCATTCTTTGCAGGCCTTGGTGCGGAGATTATTAGATGGCTTTAACTCATATTCTGGTCCCTGAACACAATAATTAGTTTCTAACATGGGAAGAAGCTTGGTGCATACATCGTGGCCCACACCAAACCATCCACTGGAAAAATTGACTGAACCAGGCTGCATGGTCCTCTTCAAGAAGCTACATGATTGGCTCCGCCAGGACGTAGTGCTGGCGACCTTTTTGACACTGGTAGCCAGTTTCCGGTCAATTATCTTGGTTGTCGACATGATGAGGGACTGTAGAAGTTAGATATATGTGTAATAATATATTTAGACATACCTTGTGCTCATTTGAAAGCAAATCCGGAAGAATCCACCCAAATATGCGACCTTTATTATCCACCAGAGTCGCACACTGATCAATGACACCAATCTTAGGTATTTTGAACCTTTTTTCCTTCTGGGCCTTGGTGCTTGCAGTGAACTCTGCAAAGTCCCAATCCACAACATCTTAAAAATCAATGAGATGTGCTCCGCTCCAGCAAAAATATTTATTCTCTACATGGGTTTAACAAGGCGGCGGCAACTTTTTTGACAAGTACTTTCTGTTCTACTGGAAGGGTCCGAAAGGCAGGCATATCAACCCGAGATGGAGGGTCACTGAAAAATTGATTGGTCATCCCGATATTATTTTGTAAGGTTGAGGTAATATTAGACTGATACCAACCTCGTGCCAGTCATTTTCCGTTGGCACATAGTCTTCAAATGATGTCCGAGAATTTCTGTGGGATCCAAAGGGATAAGGGGTTGGACAGGATCCGGTCTGAACCCTGGCATTCCTGAATTACGTCCCCGCTTCCTTTTTCTATGAGGACTAGCCATGAGCCCGGGAAATGGGATGCCAAACAGACGCAATGACTAGTATCTTTCTTCTAAATAAAACAAGCACAAATACTAGCAAAGCCAAGCCTTTAAAACGATCACTGCCATCAAATCAACACAACTCTTCTCTCTTCTCCCGCCACCATCTTCTTCACCCATGGAATATTTTCAGTGAGTGCACAGTTGATTCCATCCCTTTTTCCCATCTTCTATCATGGCCCGCCCCTCTCTGCTGCTCTTGCACAACGCCTCCTGATAGTCCCTGACTGGGGCCTGATCACCCCCTTTCATACTATGCATACTGCACCGTGACTTGGCACCAGTAGAGTGTGGTTCTCTCTTGGTTATTGAAAACTAAGAGTAGTCAGGGTTGGGTATCTTACCCTGTTTATTTGGGTTTTCGAGGGTTCCACTTCTATTTGGGCTTTGGGGGTTTCCATCAGTGTCTATCGCATAGTGTCCGTGCCGCCCGCGAGGCAATTCGCATCTGGGCTGGAGGTACATGGGCCTTGGAGGTGGCCGTCTGCGGACATCCCTATCCATGCCTGTTGTGGTGGCATGCTAACTTCAGCAAAACCCTTCACCGGACCCGGGCATCATAGCGTGCCCGTCCAATGCCTGTTGTGGTGGCATGCTAACTTCAGCAAAACCCTTCACCGGACCCGGGCATCATAGCGTGCCTGTCCAATGCCTGCTGTGGTGGCATGCTAACTTCAGCAAAACCCTTCACCGGACCCGGGCATCATAGCGTGCCCGTCCAATGCCTGTTGTGGTGGCATGCTAACTTCAGCAAAACCCTTCACCGGACCCGGGCATCATAGCGTGCCCGTCCAATGCCTGCTGTGGTGGCATGCTAACCTCAGCAAAACCCTTCATTTCCTTCCAATGGTATAACACAAGCATGATCTCCAATACATTCTCTGGGGACACCTTCAACCTGTGTAAGTGCTACAGCTATATGAACGAAGTCTAATGTCCCTACAGAAGCTGCTATGTCTATCTCCGGTATGAGTTCACAATTATGTAGGTCATATTCTAATGGACCCAGGTTCTCTAGGCTCTCTTGCCCTTTCGCCTCATTCTTTTCTCCAAAATTTTTTCGTGTTCTCTTTGCCGGTATGATCTACCACTCAACTTGAATATCCTCTGAATTGGACCTTTTCACAGGGCACCATCTCAGTCCTTGCCCTTTCGCCGGATTCTTTTCTCCAAAATTATTTCTGTGTTCTCCTTGCTGGTATGACCTACCACTCAACTTGAATATCCTCTGAATTGGACCTTTTCACAGGCCATTGTCTCAATCTCTGCCCCCCGTTCCACAACATGTACCTACTTCCGTCCTCCATATGTTGCTTGCTTCTATGTATATGCGTTGGCGGAGCGCATGCTTTGCTCAGTCTGAGGTAGATGGGGACTGCAGCCCCATCTACAACAGACTGAGCAGAGTGACTCGGTTTTCGGCCTTCACACATGTATACTCTTTGTAAAATATAACTTGACAACAAGAACTGTAAACTGTGGCCTGCGGGCCTATTTCTCGGTCCGAACGTCGCACTAACCCTAGAATGGGGTTCCGCAATTAAAGTTCAATCGCTTTGAAGGTCTCAACTTTCTGGACTGACACAGGCATGCATCTTTCTATCAAATTACAGGATGAGAATATACATGCCCCGGAATCCAAACAGTTGCAGAAACATGCGAAACATCTGGCTGACTGTAATATATAAAATCCGAGTTGAACCGAAATTTCGACTTTCTGCACTGACACGCCATGCAGAATCTTTCTAGGGAATTTCCGCGTGAACATATGCAACTAATACATCCCCTGGAATGCAAATAATTGCAGAAACACTGGCCTCAGACTTGCTGTGATACGAGGTAGTCAGCCAACTTCAACATCCGAGTTGAACCAAAATCACATCTTTCTGCACTAATGCTGGCCTGCAGAATCTTTTTGGGGAATTTCAGCGTGAACATATGCAACTAACACGTCCCCTAGAATGCTAATAATCGCCGAAACACGGGCCTCAGACTTGCTGTAATACAATAAAATTAAAGTTCCACAATCCGAGTTGAACCAAACTCACGTCTTTCTGCACTAATGCTGGCCTGCTTAATCTTTCTAGGGAATTTCATCGTGAACATATGCAACTAACACGTCCCCTAGAATGCGAATAATCGCAGAAACACGGGCTTCAGACTTGCTGTGATACGAAGTAGTCAGCCAATTTCAACATCGGAGTTGAACCAAAATCACGTCTTTCTGCACTAATGCTGGCCTGCAGAATCTTTCTAGCGCATTTGAGCATGAAGATATACAACTAATACACCTCCTAGAATGCGAATAATCGCAGAAACACGGGCCTCAGACTTGCTGTGATACGAAGTAGTCAGCCAATTTCAACATCGGAGTTGAACCAAAATCACATCTTTCTACACTGTTGCTGGCCTGCAGAATCTTTCTAGGGAATTTCAGCATAAACATATGCAACTAACACGTCCCCTAGAATGCGAATAATTGCAGAAACACGGGCCTCAGACTCACTGTAATACAATAAAATCAAAGTTCCACAATCTGAGTTGAACCAAAATCATGTCTTTCTGCAAATGCTGGCTTGTAGAATCTTTCTAGGGAATTTCAGCGTGAACATATGCAACTAATACGTCCCCCAGAATGCGAATAATCGCAGAAAGACGGGCTTCGGACTTGCTGTGATACGAAGTAGTCAGCCAATTTCAACATTGGAGTTGAACCAAAATCACGTCTTTCTATACTGTTGCTGGCCTGCAGAATCTTTCTAGGGAATTTCAGCGTGAACATATGCAACTAACACGTCCCCTAGAATGCGAATAATTGCAGAAACACGGGCCTCGGACTCACTGTAATACAATAAAATCAAAGTTCCACAATCCGAGTTGAACCAAAATGTCGACTTTCTGCAGTGACGCTGAGGTGTTGGAGTTCCAACCAGGTTGCACAAATACATCAGTACCATCTTTCGAACAATCTAAATCCTTACAGACACGTGGCCCTTGAACCCTGACTAGGTATTCACAATGTAGATCCAAAATTGGTAGGATACCAAATCAGAACTTTCTGCACTGCTGGGTCATGAAATTGTTTGCTAACTTTTTGCTCACGGTCCAGTAAGCAGCTCGGCACTTGTAAATACATACAAGTACGTGTATTCCTCCGCAAGGCCTCAATCTCTGAATGTAGGAGTTATCGGTGATACGTGATCACCAATCAAACTCACTTGGTGTGATCAAACTGGCGCGCAACGGATTGGCAAGGCGGAACTCATGTCATCAGGAGTGGCTGTTCCTCGGAAGGTATGCAACCTGCACCACTCCCCATCCACAACACTATAGGACCGGTGCAGAAATGAGTGGAAAATTCTGGAAATGGCCTGAGACCCGGAGGAGCGGAGCCGAACATAGTGATATCCATCATTGGAGTGTGGGATATTACCCACACCCTGACAGGTGCCAAGAGCTCACGCTCGGCCATTTCTTGTCCGAAAACTAATTAGGGGCCAATTCCAGACCTTTTGGCAGCTACAAAACCAGTTGTGCACAACTGTGCATAATTCCAAAATGACCTCCGATGCAAAGTATCATCCTTGATTCTGCTCGGAATTCATTCCGGTTATTGGCTTTTCCGAAGCTCCGAAGCAGTGGGAATTTTCTCATGTCAACACTTCGGAGATAGAAGCTGTCGATCTCTTTTGAAAAAAAATTCCTTCCTTCTCCCGCCATGGCCAATCCCCTTGGCCGCGTTATTCTGGATGCTGCAGATGGTAGTGCGAGGAGGACTGTTGGTGGAAAAAATCGTGAACCCCCGGGTGCCAGCGCCAGGAGAACTGCTCCTCGCGTGGGTGGCAAGTCCGTCGCAGGAAAGACTATTTCGGGACACGGTGCCACGGGCGTGGCAGCCGCTATTAACCAAGCAACGCACGTGTATGCAAACGACCCACAGATCAAAGCTCACAGGAGGCTGGTGATGCAACAGGCCAGATTTCCTGCTAAAAAGGCAACAGGGGCACCAGCTAATCATATCTCACTGGCGTCTATTGCTGGCATTCCCTCTCTCCCCCCTCCCGATGCTTCAGCTCTTGCTCCCTATGCTACAGCCCAGTCTGCGGATTCAATCGTTTTAAGTGGCCCTGGCTGGTCTATTGTGGGTCTAGGGATACTAGATGAAGACCTCAACACCACGGGAGATGGGGTACAGTTTTTTTCTTCTTCATTGTGTGTATATAATGTAATGACTTGATTTTCAGATCTGCTGGATGTGCCGTGATGGAGGTGGCATAGTTTGTTGCCACCTCTGTGAACGCGGTCTTTGCATCGCTTGCCTCGACAACCCCTTGCCAGAGATCCTTGAACTGCAGTTGATCTGTCCGGTATGCCACCGTGAGCGGGAGAGAAAACGCAAGACCGCTGAGCAGGATATGTTTGTAATCCAGCCCTACGAGGTGCGTAATTCATCCTCCATCATCAGATACCGTAATACAACCGCCTCTCAGGGATTTGAAGGTCGACAAGATGGCAAGGTTATTCATTTTCACAATGCAGTTGCCGTTCGTTCAGTCACAGCTCGCGGTTCTTCGGAGTCAGTCCTCTTTTTGGTGTTCTCATTGGAGGGGTTACCCCTCGATACCACTCCAGTTCCGCTTCTTGTCAGCTACCTGCGCATGCTCTTCCCCACTAATTTTGCGTACATGCCAATCATCTTCAACATGGGATCTCCCGAGGGTCAAACAGCTCTTAGTTTGTCTACGAAGGCCCTGGCAGCTTCTCTAACTCAGGGGAAACTATGCTCGTACATGCTCTTTTTCCACTACATCTTTGGCTGGATCTGAATTTCTTTGCAGGGTCCAGCGTGTTTTTACAATTGTTATCTCACACACCACACCGGATCGGGGAGATATCCATTATGCCCCCAATAATGCTGCTAGTGATACAGCTGAAAAAGTATGTGATGCTTCTTTCAAATTACAAGTGATTCAACGAGCCAAATAGGTCTTCAATCTGCTAATGCCCCCATATTTACTTGAAGCCTTGACTTCCTGTGGGCGGAACAGGACCAGAAATCTTCTGGCTGTGCTTACGTGTGGATTCCTGTTCACCTTACATGATCCGCGTGTAGAGATGAACAAATGGTTTCAGGAAAGGTACGCCATTATCTGTCCTTCTCGATGTGACACTCAAGCTATCTTTAGCCAGAGCTTCTATGCTCTCCTCGGGTTTGAAGCTGAAAAGCTTCAGCCTGAGGCCACCAGCATGTTTCTCATGAACGTCATCAAGCAGTTCTATTACCATGTCAATGGCTCATTCTTGGAAGACAGTCTTGATGCTAGTGGTCTCGCGATGCACTCGGGAGTTGTCTATCTCCGCAGCGATGGGAAAAACCCCCGTCGTTATCTCTGGTGCCATCCCACACGTGCTCCGTATGGTGAGCCACTTCCCGCATCATGCATGCACTGTGGTTCTGTTATTTGCATGAAACCCCCGGGCCGCTCTATTGATGAGAAAAGGAACTCTCAGAGAATGCCAGCTAGTCAAAAAAAGAACCTCGGCCTTACTTCCAAAGAGGTTCAGATCCATTGCGAGTTCTGTGACGCAATTCGGGTGTTTGCAAAGCCCAAAGATCTCGTTTTTACAAACCAGGTGGTTGGTGGTGGAATTTGGGGATACAGGCCTTTGGATGTGTAGTTAGTTGAGCTCAAAATCAATGTTTTGTGCACTGAAATAACTAGGCCGTGAGAATATTCTCAGTTAAATGACCACCTGTCAGGCCGTGAGAGTGGTTCGTATTCAGGACATGTGACTGTTTATTATTTTTCTTCCACAATCCGTCAACTTCTCAATTACTATTTGTACACACAATGGGCTGGGTAACTCCAGAACTCAAAGCGATCCTAGTAGAACATGGAGCCCAATTCTTTGCATCAAAAGGCGAAGACAGGGAGAAGGTTGTGGATGATGTTGTTGCACTGCTCAGGGAAGCTAAGGATGATCTGCCAGAGGTGGTAAGCTCCCACAATTGTGTCCAAATCTTGAGCTCAGCTCGTGCAGCTTAGCACCAAGGTCAAAACCTGGTATAACAACGAGATCAACCTGTTTCGAAATCCCCAAGAGCGGGATGTTGATGATACAAGGGTGAAGATAAAACGACACAATGCAAAATCAGTGGCAAAGGAGGTGTATGGAGAGAAATATGAGGAGATAAAGCAGCAGTTGCAGGATTCTGGGACCGAATGGAACGACCTCTATCGGGAGACTATGAAGCGGCTTTGGGGGGGGCTTACAGACAAGCAGCAAACAAAGTGTCAGGAGACTGCTAC
Organism: Mycena galericulata; assembly: GCA_029289565.1. Taxonomy (NCBI): domain Eukaryota; kingdom Fungi; phylum Basidiomycota; class Agaricomycetes; order Agaricales; family Mycenaceae; genus Mycena; species Mycena galericulata. Next base: position 449,499 of record JARKIA010000147.1, read on the forward strand.
CTCAAGAAATTCTGGAGATGTTTCAGAGGGTGAGAAACGCAAGTAGGTTTTCTACAAATTTTCCCAGTCATTGCAAGTGTCTAATTGGATAAAAGACTTGCAACTGCCAATGCCAACAAGGAAGTGGCGTCCTTTGTTAAAAGAATGCATGATATATATGGTGTCCGCATGCTTTGTCTCACATCTTGGACGGATCCTACCGGAAATTCGCAAACTTCAGTGTGAGTTGTCATGTGTTGTCTCATTGAGAATAGTTCCAATACCTTGTTAGGCATGAGACTTCGACTAGTCCCAAATTCAGCCAGCAGTTCCCAAATTGGAAAACGCAGAAGAATGTTGCGAACTCGTTTTTGGAATACTCCGAGTTCTTCAATGATCCTGTCGACAGCGATGAGGAGGAGCAAGAAGAGGTTGCCAAAAAAATGAAGTATCCATGGGCGCGGCTCGATTTTCATCCCGAGGATGATGAAGAGACCACTCCAAACTGGCGTGGCTATCCCATCCTGCCCGATCCCCCCAACAAGAAAAATAGCGAGTGGATTGGTGGCTACAAAATTGTGATCCGTGCTTTTGTGAAAGCCGTGTACAGTGTGTAATTGTATCTTGGGCCAGAGTAGACACTGATTTTAGGACTAGAACTGCAGATTGGATCGTCACATCCACCATGGAGCTCAATGTCAACACCTGAGGGGGCTCAAGAGCTAATCCGAGACAAATTTCTTCCGGATGGCCTTGGACTCAAGGATCCGTCTCGCATGGTTAAATCAGAGGTGGAGGCATTCCAGAAACTGTGGATGGGTCGGCAGAACAGGGACAAGCGCCCATTGGATTTCAAGGAGTTCGAGGCGAAACGGAAGGCAGCAGAGGCTCGGGAAGTTCGCATTGCCTCCCTGACTTCAAAGAAGCGGCGATATGTGGAGATTGCGGCCGGTTCTGATGACGACGACGATGGTACCCCACAGGCCGATAAAGGCCCCTCCAAAAAGAAGACAAAACCAGCGGCAGCCTCCACTTCTGCAGTCAATACAAATGAAAAGGCGGGAAAGAAGACTGCCAAGTCAGCTGAAAAACCAGCCCGCCCTCTCCCTCGCCCAGTTTTGAAACCAGATACACGCGAGGAGATCCTTCTTGGCTTGAGCACATTAGCATCATACAGGTTACTGGTGAAAACAGTTCTGAAATCTGCCACGGTGGGTGAATAGGTTTTATTTCTCTTCAGCTTATAGACCTTCTTCTGTAGAAAGACACGACTGTGGCCAAAAAGAAGGGAAGGACTCCCTCCTGGATTTCATGGGACACAGATGCTGTGAAGCCTGGCCCTGAGTTTTTTGCCGACGAGACACCAGGATATTTGTCACACTGGAAGGCCATTCTTCAGTGGATTTCAGAAAATCCACATATCCCGAATGTTGGGTCCTCCTTCACTCATTCGGAGGCTTCCGATGTTCTTCTCATTGTGGGTTTAACTCTCCGCACATGCAAGGAGTGCGCCGAAGCGGAGCCAGACACGCCCCTTTACAATGTTCCATTTGGAATGGAGGACAAGGAGGAAACGGACCAAGCTGTTGCAAACATGCTCGCAGCACTGACACCAAAGAAGGCTCTCAAATTTGGTGTGAGCGCTGCAGTTCACCGCCCAATTGAAAATACCTGGAAAAAGGTTTGCCTAGAGGTTGGTTTATCGGAGGATGATATCAAGACATTTGGGGAGGCCTGGAAGGCCTTTACTGAAGCATATGCTGCAGCAGACTGTGCGTTGATGCGGAGTGGGAAACCTCCACAATCATCCCCAAATGCAGCCCTTCCTGTTGCATTAAAGACTTGGGTGGAGACTGGTGATGCATCAGGCGACTATCCTGTGGGTGATCAAACCGAGTGGCAAACCGAAATAGCTCGTGTTTGGGGTCAAATTCAGAACAACATCAATGCAGCCATTGCCTCGAAAAATGTGGACAATATCCTTGATGAAGATTGGTGTCGCCGTGGCCGCGGTGGAATTGTCTGCCTTGTTTTGGGTATGAAATGGTGGAGGATCAGCATTCTTACAACACCAGACAATGATTCGTTCGAGGCCTGGTCAACGGCTTTGGAAGAGATGACAGCTGCATTCAAGGTTATTGTCGGGGCAGAGTCTCTGTAAGCTTATTATCGAAAATTTTGGAAACTACGCCTAATGACACTTCTTTCAGAAAACGCCCGCGATCACGCAGGGGCAAGGCGGGCCAGTAGTTTTAAAGTACCTTGCTGGGATTACACAACTGGAATGGATCGTGGGAATTGCGGTAGTGAACTATATAACCATTGCCATTTGGAGTACTTCATAATCATCCCTGCTACGACTACATCTATTTCTCACAACAACATTTTTTTGGTGCTCTTATTGAGGCTTAGGGAGGCTGCTGATTGAAACACTGTGTATTGGAACCGAATTCGACATCGTAATGTCCCGTCATGCCTCGGACACTAGTGTCTGATGGGCTGTTTGTCATGCCCGTGATGGGGGCCCAGAAGGGTGTCCAATGGTCCTCGCCTCCCAGGTGCCGGGTGCCGGTGAGCATGGACCGAAAGATGGGCTCACAAATGCCAGTCGGTAAAATAATTTTGCATCAGATTCCCCTGATCCGCCGGGGATCCGCTGACTGCCTTATGTATGGAATCGGCATCGTGTACAGCCGGATTTATGACAGCCTATGATACTGCATATGCCATCCCTCATTCAAATGGAGAGACCCCGTGGAATTCAAGCTGGAGTATCATTTCCAATCCCGATGTGTGAAATATTACCAAAACCCATTTCAAATATATGTAGCAAGAAGAATTACAGGGGCCATGAACTCAATACGACTAATTGTTTAATTTGGATGGATTATCTGAGTGACAATTTTATGACTGGGTTAGTATGTGGTTGGTGGAGTAGGGAGCATTCCCGGGAAGATGACCAGTATAATCAATAGCCAAGTGAAACCTTTCACAGGCCACTGTGTGAAAAAAGTGTAAATAAATGTTAGATGCAACCTCGGCAGAAGGGTGTTCAAAAGGGAAGTAAGATTATTGGTATCAAACGATTTGACAGCAGATCCGAGACCACTATGGCCCGGAATATAATAACCGAGGAGCTAGGTGGTAGAAATATTGATACTTCTTTTCTCCTGAGACTACGGGTGGAAATATTTCATTTTTTAACATTGGCTGAACCGAGCAGGTAGATTGCAGAAGTATTATCCATGTGGCCCAGCCGACTCGAGATGGCCACCGAGGGTAATCTCATGAGCCCCATGAGCTAAGTAATAGTATCTCACCCATACTCTTCAGTGGGCTGACTTGGAGGGACAGCACCAAAAAACATTGGAGTACCGTCAGCAGAAGGGAACTGCAGAGGTGTAGTAACATTATGGCTACAGGTCATTAGCCAGCAGATCGAGACCACTACGGCCCGAAATATTAGAGGCCAGTCAGGTTTAACATTGGCAGAACCGAGCAGCTAGGTGGCAGAAATATTATCCCTGTTGGTTGGTGGACTAGAGATGGCCACCAAGGCCAATATTATGAGGACCATCAGCAAAGCCAGAAGGACACCCGCTGGTAATATTATTTCTGCCCAACTACTTGGCCGGCTGCGTGAGGAAACCAAGGGCAGTAATATTATCGCACCCAAATCATGTGGTGGGACGACTCGAAGGGAAAGAGAAGAGAAATATTTGATGCACCATTAGTAGAAGGGAACTGTAGAGGTGTAGTAATATTATGGCAACAGATCATTAGGCAGGAGATACGAGACCCCTACGGCCCGAAATATTAGAGGCCTAACAACTTCGGGATCAGCAGAACCGAGCAGCTAGGTGGCCAAAATATTACCCCTTGATGCTCGGCCTACTCGAAATGGCCACCAAGGCCAATATTATGGGCACCATGAGCTAGGCCAGGGGGACAGGTAGTAGTAATATTACTACCTGGCCAGCTGAGCGAGGAAGCCAAGGGGAGTAATATTATCTCACCCAAATTATTGAGCTAGACCAGGGGGACAGGTAGTTATAATATTATCTCTGCCAACTACATGGTCGGCTGAACGAGGAAGCCAAGGGCAGTAATATTATCTCACCCAAATTATTTGGTGGGCCGGCTCGAAGGGAAAGAGCAGAGAAATATTTGATGCACCATTAGTAGAAGGGAATGGCAGAGGTGGAGTAATATTATGGCTACAGGCCATTACCCAGCAGATCCGAGACCACGATGGCAAGAAATATTAGAGGCCGGTCACGTTTAGCATTGGCAGAAACGAGGAGCTAGGTGGCAGAAATATAATCCCTGTTGGTCTGCGGACTAGAGATGACCACCGAGGCCAATATTATGAGCACCATGAACTAGGCCAGGGGGACAGGTAGTTGTAATATTATCTCTGCCAACTACATGGTCGGCTGAACGAGGAAGCCAAGGGCAGTAATATTATCTCACAAAAATATTTGGTGGGCTGACTTGAAGGGAAAGAGCAGAGAAATATTTGATGCACCATTAGTAGAAGGGAACTGCATAGGGGCAGTAATATTATGGCTACAGGTCATTAGTCAGGAGATACGAGACCCCTACGGCCCGAAATATTAGAGGCCTATCAACTTCGGCATCAGCAGAACCGAGCAGCTAGGTGGCAGAAATATAATCCCTGTTGGTCTGCGGACTAGAGATGACCACCGAGGCCAATATTATGAGCACCATGAACTAGGCCAGGGGGACAGGTAGTTGTAATATTATCTCTGCCAACTACATGGTCGGCTGAACGAGGAAGCCAAGGGCAGTAATATTATCTCACCAAATATTTGGTGGGCTGACTTGAAGGGAAAGAGCAGAGAAATATTTGATGCACCATTAGTAGAAGGGAACTGCAGAGGGGCAGTAATATTATGGCTATAGGTTATTAGCCAGCAGATCCGAGACCACTATGGCAAGAAATATTAGAGGCCTATCAACTTCGGCATCAGCAGAACCGAGTGGCTAGGTGGCCAAAATATTACCCCTTGATGCTCGGCCTACTCGAAATGGCCACCAAGGCCAATATTATGGGCACCTTGAGCTGGGCCAGGGGGACAGGTCGTAGTAATATTACTACCTGGCCAGCTGAGCGAGGAAGCCAAGGGGAGTAATATTATCTCACCCAAATTATTGAGCTAGACCAGGGGGACAGGTAGTTATAATATTATCTCTGCCAACTACATGGTCGGCTGAACGAGGAAGCCAAGGGCAGTAATATTATCTCACCCAAATTATTTGGTGGGCCGGCTCGAAGGGAAAGAGCAGAGAAATATTTGATGCACCATTAGTAGAAGGGAATGGCAGAGGTGGAGTAATATTATGGCTACAAGCCATTAGGCAGCAGATCCGAGACCACTACGGTCCGAAATATTAGAGGCCGGTCAGGTTTAACATTGGCAGAAACGAGCAGCTAGGTGGCAGAAATATTATCTCTGTTGGTCGGCGGACTAGAGATGGCCACCAAGGCCGATATTATGAGCACCATGAGCTAGGCCAGGGGGACAGGTAGTAGTAATATTATTACCTGGCCGGCTGAATGAGGAAGCCAAGGGCAGTAATATTATCTCACCCAAATTATTTGGTGGGCCGGCTCGAAGGGAAAGAGCAGAGAAATATTTGATGCACCATTAGTAGAAGGGAATGGCAGAGGTGGAGTAATATTATGGCTACAGGCCATTACCCAGCAGATCCGAGACCACTATGGCAAGAAATATTAGAGGCCGGTCACGTTTAGCATTGGCAGAAACGAGGAGCTAGGTGGCAGAAATATAATCCCTGTTGGTCTGCGGACTAGAGATGACCACCGAGGCCAATATTATGAGCACCATGAACTAGGCCAGGGGGACAGGTAGTTGTAATATTATCTCTGCCAACTACATGGTCGGCTGAACGAGGAAGCCAAGGGCAGTAATATTATCTCACCCAAATTCTTTGGTGGGCCGGCTCGAAGGGAAAGAGTAGAGAAATATTTGATGCACCATTAGTAGAGGGGAATGGCAGAGGTGGAGTAATATTATGGCTACAGGCCATTACCCAGCAGATCCGAGACCACTACGGTCCGAAATATTAGAGGCCGGTCAGGTTTAACATTGGCAGAAACGAGCAGCTAGGTGGCAGAAATAGTATCCCTGTTGGTCAGCCGACTTGAGATGGCCACCAAGGCCAATATTATGAGCACCATGAGCTAGGCCAGGGGGACAAGTAGGAATAATATTGCACAACTACCTGGTGAGCGGACCTGAGGCACTGCGGAGTTGAAATATCCGAGGCAGCATTGGCTGACCGAAGAAGCCAAGGGGCAGAATATTATTTTGCCCAAATTTTTTGGTGGGTTGACTCGAAGAGACAGACCAGAGAAATATTGAATGTGCCATCATTAGAAGCTAGGCAATATTGTCCCCCTGCATTTACCTGTAAGCTGATGTGAGCTGGTCAGCAGCATTCATATCATATACATTTCCGAGTCAGCACATCCCAGTGGTGTAGTGGCATTAATATTCTGCATCCCACCTCTCTCAGTGAGCCAGAGCCAGAGATGCACAGACCCTAATATTGTTTCTTGCAAATTTGTCACCCAATTCAAGCAAATGTGTGTTCAGTTTATTGTTTGCGTGAGTCTGGGTCTCTCGGTTCATAATATTGTTTGCCATAATTTTATGCATTGGGCATCCCCAACAAACATCACAGATAATATTATCTAGTACAATATTTCTGGCCTAGCACAGAGGCATAGGCTAACATTCAGGCGGATTTTGGAGGGCCCAAAACTCTAGGCATTAATCATACGTAGGGGACCTATAGTGTAGGGCATTGTTGACTGCAGGCACTGACACCGCAGGCAGCACCTCAAACGCAGGTTGCACCTACGCCAGGGATGATTGACCTTAGCCAGTTTGCACAAATGGCGCAGATAGTAGACGCTGTTCGGGGTTCCAGCAGCTTACCTACAAACCAAGCACAATTTGCACAGACTAGACAGTCCGCGAAGGAAGGGCAGACCCCGTCCCCAAACTAGAGAGTTCGAGGAAGGAGGGAGAGGCTAAGAAGAAATCTAAGTCTCGCTCAGCTGACCCGCCGGAGGACCTAAGTGAAGCTGAAAAGAATGATAATTGGAGAAAAAGGCCGGTTGCTGTTTCGAAGCTACCCGGGATAGAAATTGTTATGACCGAGAGACCTGAAAAGAAGAAAGTGGCTTTCAAGGAACCAGTGCTAGATCCTATAGAAATACAGGAGCCGGCTAAAGAACCTGAAATTCCACCAGATACTCGGGGAGAACCCGAGAAAGTGCCAGAAAAGGAGAAAGAGCATGAATTACCCTATAGAGATGTACCTGCTCTTAATCGAGTAAGCACTCCGAAATTCTTGAAAGCTAAGGAAAATATTCCTGTTGCTAGTAAAGAAAGGGCGTACAGAATTAAGGCTCCAATAGATAATATGGGAGAAGAAGAGAGTCTGTTGGAAACAGTATTGAGGACTCAGGTCACTTTACCATTAGGCCGACTAGTGAAAGCCTCTCCTCACTTAGCGTTGGACATGAGAAAAATGCTCACAAAAGTTCGTAGTCCATTGAAGTTTAAACCGATTAATGCTCTCTTGCAAGAATCGGATTATCCTTACATGGAAGACGATATAAGCTGCCAATTAGACTATGATGCGATTCATATCGAGGACTTACCCAGGGTAGACTCGTTATATATTTCCACAGAGGAAGACACAGCGTTGGATCCTAGAGTTAAGGCTGGGTACATGGTAGTCCCAGATCCTTACTTACAGTACTTGGCTTCGTTAAAGGACGATGAGTCCCCTCGACAAGTATTTGTGGCCAATGACTCTGCCTCACTAAGGGTTATATTCCCTTTGGTAGATGGAAAACATCGTATTGAAGCAGTAATTGATAGCGGTTCTCAGATTGTGTCTATGGCACTTTCTGAGGCTGAGCGTTTAAACATTACTTGGGA